>JAQJVL010000099.1:1987452-2373947 GCA_035578905.1 Stictocephala bisonia | reverse complement strand
CATAACAAATTTGTAAATTAAGCTGCATTTAATGTATAGTACAAATTCAAGAAAGCTCAAAACATTAAACAGATTATGTTTTATAATATTGTATAACAATTGTAAAAATTGATTTTATAGGAAAGGATTTTGTACAAAAACTTAAAATTGTGCTTGCAACAATATTATTCTGAATTTTTTCAGTTCTCAAATTGAAAAATAATCACTTTTAATGGAATGTTTTTCTTTTTGTCAAAAGAAATACAACAATTAATTTCTTGTGATAAGGCATTTCTGAAAAAAAAAACCTCTGCAACTTTGCATATTTGGTTAGTTTTTAGAAAATTTAGTAGATAAAAAAGAAACAAAGACAGCAAGCATTTTAAAATGAATAAATTGGTCAGAAAATAATTAATTAATGCAAACCTGAAAACAAGATAACATCCTTAAAATTATCTTATTTGTTAATTTTACATCCATTAAAAAACTAAAGGTCAAGTAAATAAATGAAATAAACTAAAATGTTTGATAATATTAGTAAAATCAAGATACAAGCCCCAAGGGTTTTGCACACTTGTGTATGGTTATTGGTTCATTGCACATTCACAGCATTGTAGAATAGTAATTTTTACTAGCTTTAACCACAGAATATAGACAGATAAAACCCCAATATTACTTTCCATCTAGTTACAAGAAAATAGTATATGTATGTTTCTTTAAAAATTTTTCCTAACTATTTTAATTAAATAATAGTAATAATTCTAAACTTCAAATTTATTTTGAAACTAGAGTATACCACTTCATGCTTAGTGTGCATATCCCCATTACGCTAGTGTCACCTCACTCGTTTAATTTAGTTATATTTTTTTGTATTATATGCCTACATTACTCAGTTAAAAAATAACATCTTATGTCAAGTTGCAATGTCATAAGCTTTTTCATTGTTAGGGTAATAGTGACTTGCTGGTATCGGGATATTTATTACTGTATATGTCTTATTTTAGCTCTTTGAAAATACTGTTTTAAAATTATTTCTTAGTATATGTATATCTATAGCCTGTTAAAAATGTTTATGCCAAGTCTTTTAGTTTTTGAGAATTTGTGACTTGTTAGTTTTATTTGGCTTTAATATTACTTATGGATATCATCTTACAAGATTTCCTGTTTAACCACGGTAAATTTGGAAAAAAATTGCTTTTTGTATTAGGACTATTTAGTTACTCAGGTCATTGAATAAAAATAACCTTCTATGATGAATACCTGAATAAACATTTAAAATAATAATTTTTTTTTAAATAGTTAATTATGCTTCATGTACGGAATTTAGTCTGACAATGCTATTAAAACAATAAATTATACTAATTAATTATATTACAATTTATTTAGGCAATTATTTCAAAATTTGCAAGAATTAATTTTTATAATCTTAAACACATTCACTATAACATGGTGTATAGTATATTTAATGTATTTCAAATTACAATAATAAATAGCCTGCTATTTACTTTATTTTTTTCCTTTACCCAGGCAAAATGTATTTACATATGTTTTATTTTTACTTATTTGTGTACAAAATCTAGGTCTTAACAAGTTATGCAAAACTTGTCAGTGAAGTCCTTTAGTAAACAAGAATGAAAGTGTAGAACATAAAATCAAATGATTTAAACAATTTTTGTTTTCTAGTAATTTACTTTGATTGGGAGGTTTAGGGCAGGCACCTATTAAAAAAAATAAAAATTGTTAGTACAAAACATTGTAATACGAATATTACCCGTATACATTTTAACAGTAAAAAGATGTACAGTAATATTATAGTAAAAATTCATATACACCACTATTGGACTGCTCAGTGCTCATGCCATACCATCGATCTATATAATACAACTCTAATATAGATCGTTGTGCCATACATGCAGGACTGTTGCAGTTGACTAGAGCAGAGCAGAGACGATTCGTAGCGAGGGATTTCTCTCTGGCAACCGCGCTTGGCCGGTTTTACTACTAGCGTCGCATATCATCTGGCCGGTGAGTTAAGCGATTTCGCATTTCAAAATTTAGCATTGCATGGGGTTTCAGTATCTGCTTATATTCTGTGATTTAACTAAGCAGATAATTTTGTTTGCACCACTTTTTGTAATGAGAAGAAGGCAAGCAAAACATTTAACATTTTCTTTTTAAAATTTAGATATAATACAAACAAAAGTTGTTATGTATTCAAAAGCACCCTTTTATAATACCAGGTGCTATGTAAAGTTATTTAGACAGTGAGCTATAGTAATAATTTGTGGAGTTCATTCTATTTAGAAAGATTTTATGTATGTTATGCTAATTACTTGATTCTCTCAGTATGTTGACTTAGAAATATTAAAATAAATTGTAAGTACATATAACTTGTACGTTGGTTCAGGGACTAAGTTCAGTTGCCAGCACATTTAAGGTTTTATACTGGGTGATTGAAAAGTACCTAAGTTGTAACCCCCTAACTTTTTTTTTTATTTTAGATATGTGAAATCGGTTTGCTGTAATCTTACTAGATACAAGGGGCTGCAATAATAATGAATGATTTCAAGTTTTTGACCTTTGAAGAAAAGAGGGGGTTTAATTCAGAATTTTCAAATAGCATTTATAGTCTTGTAACGTATCATTTTAAAGGTCTTGGTCAAATCTGTACATGTATTTTTTACTGGCTAACCAAGATCTTTAAAACTATGTTTTACAAGACAAAAAGTGCTATTTCATAATTTTTAGTTACCACCTAACCCCTTACCCTGAGGGTAAACAATTTTAAAACTAGCATTATTAGTGTAGCCTCTTGTATTAGTAAGATTGCTGCAAACAGATTTCACATATCTAAAATAACAAAAAATATTAAGGGGTTGCAACTTTTTTTGTTTTCAATCACTGTATAATGAAATTATGTAATAATATCTATAAAATTAGTTATATTGGAATCAACCAACACCTTGAATTTAATTTGATTAAATTCCTTTGGCTCTGAAATTGTGGCTAGTAGGCTTTTCCCCATTAAACTTAATTTAATAAAAAATTACACGATAATTGTATTTTTTTTTTTCAGCATAATAAATAAAGCCAAAGAAAACAAGGCAGAATAACAATAACACGCATATAAAGATATTGGCACAAAATATTGTATTGAAATAACATTTTAAAAATATTCACTTAAGGTCCGTTTACACGTTGCAAGTTACTTGCATGCCACTTTGGCTGCTACTGTTAATGCCATTGCTGGTAGTGTGACTGCAAAAAGAACATGTTACACATTGCCAGTGCTGTCATGCAAGCTGAGGCAGACACAGTGCAAGACATCTAGAAAAATACATCTCTCCTTGTTTTGCTTTACATAGACAAGGAATACTTAAAAGATATGTGCATTTGATTTCTTGGGTTGTGTGTGAAGAATTACGAGCTCTGCTTCAAGAGAAGCTAATAAAAGGGAAAAGAGATTGGGTACGAGCTTGGATAAATATAAAAGGATGGGAGCATCTTAAACTATTATCAGAGAGCTACAATCAACTGATCCTCAGGAATTTGAAGTAGTAATGAGACTTACACCTGAACAGTTTGAAGAATTACTGAAAAAAATTATTCTACTAATCACGAGTCAAAATACCATCTTGCGTACTGCCTTGATCCCAAAAGTCAAATTAGAAATTACTCTGTCGCTCCAAGCTTCTGGAACCAATTTTAGGATGTTATTTTGAGTGTCAAACTCAAAAGTATTACTCATTTTTATAATCCTCTGTCATCAAAAAATGTAATTCGCTGCTTGCCAAGACCTTTGTTATGATATTGGTATCCAAAACAGCATTGTTTGAGTTCTGCTCATGGGTATTACTTGGAGAGGACAGTTCAATTCAATTTAATTCAAAATGCTCCATTTGTAAATGTACAAAGGTACAATAAATAGCGTCAAATTAAGTTAAGGCTATTAAGCTTATTAATAGTTAGCTTAAGGCTTATTAATTTGGTTAAAATCTTTAGCAGGGTTAAACGTGTTAGAGATTTTAATTCTTAATATAGACAAAGCATGAATTTGTCACCAAAGTGCTGGAGTGACCGGGCATTCTATAAATTCCCATGATGGTGGTCCATGAACTCGCCAACCGTATAAAAAGCATTAGACACAAGGTGTCTTTTCAGCCAAGATTTAAATAACAGTATAACATCTAAGACTGTGTAAGAGCAGTTAATACGTTTTAGTAATTTTACTGATTTGGAGCGAGTAGAGTTCATGTGTTTAACTCTGAAATAAAGTAGGACTCGTTGAATTTATAAGTTGGCTCTCAAACGGCAGCGCACGTAACTGCGCTTTAATCTGCTCTTCAATAATTCCATATTCGTCATGATAGGTAGCAGGAGGATCAAGCAGTATTTTATTTAAATATTTTACTTCTTTTTTGGTTTTGTACATTGTTTCCACTTGCTTCCTAGTTGTTCTCAAGCTCCTTGTAGTTTGCTGATTATATTTTCCCTTTTTATCTTTAAAGGTTGCACACCTACTGCAATAACAAATCACGGCTGATTAGGATAAAAAGACTGGCAGTACCTTGTTTAGACAGTGTAAGTAGCAATATGCAAGTCCCAAACAGTGATGGAGGGGGAATCCAGTGTGACAGCAAAACAAGTACTGTATATTTGTTTCACTGGCATTGCAAGTAACTGGCACAGTGCCTTTGCATGTCACTGGCAACAAGATATTTACATGTCGCTAGTAGCTACACACGTCACTGGCAACCTCTACTGGCACACGCTTACTTGCAATGTGTAAACGGGCCTTTACTCTAATGCGTAATAGACCTACGCAATTTAAGCAAGATTTTATATAGGACTGTTAAATACAAATAGGACACTACTAAAAGTTCAAATATTTGTGACTAAAAATTGTTTTCACCGATCTTATTTGTCTTCATGACAAGCAAAATATGTGATGAGAGGCGCCCTGCTTGCTGGTGCAATTTGCTGACACCGCCTACTGTCTGATTAAAGTTCACAGTACTTAATTAAAAAATGATTTAAGATAAAAAGTACTTCTTTTAGGCGAAGAAAAACAATGAATAGCTAAATATAATCTATATTTTCTGGTGATACAAGATGCTATATCTACACTTCTTACAAGTGTAGATAATACCTTTAATAAACAGCTACTTTACTGTGAAAGTTTTAAGATTATTTTTAACTGCTATTGTACTCCTCTTAGAAATTTGAAGAACTGTTGAATAGATTCAGCAATGTGAACATGTAGCTAATATCAGCACTTGCAGTCCTATGATCAACTTTTTAAACTCATCATTAGACAAGTAATGAAAATACAATTTTATTAGACAGTAACATGAACATTTGTGGAATATAGTATTTACAAATAATAACATTTCATTCCTTATTGAACATAAGAAATAATGATTGAACATAAGAATCATTATTTCTTATGTTCAATAATATTCTTTAATATTTTTCTAATAACCTTTAAAGTTGAAATTTAGCATTTTGTTTTACTATGCTGTTCTACATTATGGTGAGATAAGGTTAATCTATTTTTATTTATAGTAATTTAAAATGATACTAAACATCCTTAAGCCAATGATAATGGCAGCATCAATTATGAAATAAATAATAATAATGCATGTAAGGGTAATGAGTTCCAAAGTCCATTTTTGTCCTAATGACAGCAAACTATAAATTCATTCTTATCACTAAAGTCATCCATTACCAGACATTATTGAGATAAAAGCAAAATAATTTATCAAATTCAAGGAACAAATAAGTAAAATTATAAATAAATATTACTAACATTCAATATCCAGGCATTTGGAAATAATTAAGCAATATTTATAGTTCTCTAACACATTAAAAATAAATAAATTATATACAGTGGCACAGTAAAAAGGCGCATTGTATATATCCTACATACACAAATAAAATGGCATAATAATAATTACAATAGGCTAAATAAATAATAGTATTTAAACATTAATTTTATACAGACAATAACACTTAGCATATTAAAACAGTGACTATGACAAAATAAAAAGAGATAGGACATCAGCACACTTATCTTAGAAGACAAGTTCACTAATACCACAGTAGTAGTAAACAAATACAATAGCATCACATGTTGCACCAATTTTCTGTGCCACCGATACTTTCTTAAGGTGGATAGAGAGAGTAGAAACAGCACCACTATACGCGTTTGGGAGGTTGTGTGGGTAAATGCCACTGTTCAAATAATCTACTCAGTTGAAGAAAGTTCCAGTGGCATAGAAAAGTTGTGCACAATGTGATTCTATTGTATTTGTACACTACTACTACTCTGGTGTTAGTGGGCTTGTCTTCTAAGTTAAGTTTGCTGATGTCCTATCTCAACTAATATACTAATTCCTGGCCTAGTGCCCTTTAACATAACCTAACAAAATAAAAACTAACTTGAAATGCAAATTAATAACCCATGCAAGAAGTTTAGTAGTTTTTGCCGAAGAAGTTGAATAATTTACGCCAATTATTAACTGAAGAAAACTTCCCAAAATTTTCTGGGGGAAATTTGTTGAAAACAAATGTAAACTGTGTGATGTGAGTTAGAGAGCAGCAAAATGTATTTAAGACACAAAGTGAACGGTGAACTACCATCGATTTCACTATTCACCAACTTATAGAAAAAAACCAGTCTAAACAAAGTGTACTTATTAGATACACTATGCAGTTCAAATCAATATGTTTAACAATTCTGAATAGGGGATAAAATTAGAAAAATGTCCAATAGATTTATGTATTAAAAATATTTTAACTTTTTCTTTCATCCCTCTGAGGTAGGCAACATACGGATACCATGTAATTATGCTATATTCCGGTTAGGAACATTTTAAGGGTATTCGGTCAAAAATTATTTTTGAATAAAATTGTTAGTATCCATTTAAGTAATAAATGTGTCACGGGAAAAATTTCTTCATGGAGATATGGCTGCCCAAAGTGACTAATTTGGCCTTTTTGGTGCATAACTCATGAACAAACCGTGTGATATATTTTATTAACATTTTGAGAATATAGTGAATAAAATATACTAACCGACCTAGTATATAGTAAATATAAAAAAAATATTTTTTTAAAAGTGTTACCAATTATTTTCTATAAATTATATTTGTCCAAATTTTGAGCTAAAATTTGTTCAAGCATCTTTGGATAAAAAGTAGATTAATAATATATATAAAATTCATTACTAGAGTTTACTATAAATGGGGCAAGTTATGTCCTTATGTTGAATTTGCGGAGCAGGGGCTATGAGGGGGATAAATGAAATGAAATGAAAAAAGTTTTATTTTGTGAGGCAAAGTTAGGACCATTAGGTCCTCTCTTACACTTAACCTCACAAAGTAAAATTAATACATAACTAAAATGAGTATATCTAAGAGTTCTTACATGTTCAATGCTGCTGAGCACATTATTTACAAGTTAAACAACAATTTAAAAAATTACAGTTTTAAGATAATTAAAACTAAACAAATTAAGCATAAAGCGTGAAAGAACATAAAACAAAGAAGAAAACAAAAACTATTACTTACATGAAAAAAAATAAATAAAATAAATAAATAAACAAAATAAAAAAATATAATGAATAAAATAATAATAAATAAAAAGTATTCCATGATCACAACAATCACACATACACTCAGTCCAGCATTGACAGCACGGCCAAGGCCTACAACCCCCACGAATCCGCCGACAACCACTCCCTTAGTGCCGCAACAAACCGAGCTCGACTAACAATATTTCGAGTTGAATGATCAAGTTTATTCCACAATCTGCAGGCAGTGACAGTAAAAGATCTATTGTAAAGTGCTGTTCGATGAGCTGGAATAGTTAACATTGAAGAACCCTGACGCATGTCCCGATTACTTATGCTGAAGTTAAACACAAAATTTGAAGCTAAATAAGAAGGATTTTTGGATTGAAGAATATTGTACAGTAAAGATAAAATTTTGACCTTTCTGTACTCAAGTAACTTCAGTAAATTTAGCCGTCTGAAGTAAGGAGTGATATGCTCATCTCGAGAGAGATTGAAAATATAACGTAGACAGTAGTTCTGCGCTCGTTGAAGTTAATCAGAAAGATGGGTAGGCATGTCATTGATGACAATGTCACAGTAGTCAAAGTGGGGAAATACAAGAGTTTTCACTAGCATAATCTTAACATCTTAAGGTAAAAAGTTATAATATCTCTTAAGAGTGTGAATACCAGCAAAAACCCTATTACATGTTAAAGATACATGATCAGACCATGTAAGTGTAGTATTCATAAGGAGTCCCAAGTTCTTGATTTTGTCACAGTAGTTAAGTGAATTATTATCAATAGAGATACGGGGTACTGTATCAAGATCAATCTGTGCCATCAGTCTGTTATGTCCAATAATAATAGGTTGAGTCTTGTTGTTGTTCAGTCTTAAGCTGTGTCTGAACGCCCAGTCACCAATAGATTTAATGTCAGAATTCATTCTATTAACCCCTTCATTTAAGTCTGATACATCAACGTGAGAGTATATTTGTAAATCTTCAGCATAAAGGTGATATTTACAGTGATAAATGCTGTTGGACAAGTCATTGATGTACAGAGTAAACAGTAGAGGTCCAAGTACAGAGCCCTGAGGGACACCTTTGGTTACACTTCCCCAATTAGAGTATTCGTTATTCACATGTACACGCTGACGCCTGCCAGTCAGATAGGACTCAAACCAGGAAATACTGTCAGACGAGAAACCAAGATGAGAAAGTTTGACTTTGAGCAGTGGATGATAGACTCAATCAAACGCTTTAGAAAAATCAAACAGAGTGAGCAATGTCACTTGTCTGATGTCCATAGCTTTTCGAATATCCTCAGTGATATATAGAAGTGCAGTGGTGGTACTGTGATTTCTCCGAAAACCTGACTGAAACTTACTAAGAAGATCATAACTAGAAAGATAATTACATACTTGTTGGTGAACAATCCTCTCAAGACATTTAGAGAGCGCAGGTAAGATACTGATTGGTCGATAATCAGATGGAGAGGACGTCTTGTTCAAGACGCTGAACAATGAGGCCGAACAATCGCTGATTTCCAGGCAGATGGGAATATTGAGGTTGCAAGTGATTTGTTCAGGATTGTCGTGATAACAGGTAAAACTGCGGGGATTATAACTTTTAATAACTTCATAGAAATGTTGTCTGCCCCAATCGCATTACTTTTAATCATCATAATGGATTTATAGACCTCATTCTCATTTGTCATAGTTAAAGTAAAATATGAATCACGAGGAGTTGGAAGCTGAGATCTTAGATGATCTGAAAATACAATAGCCCCAGTGTTATCAACAGGGAGATTAATATAGTAATTATTAAGCTCTTTAAGATTTACTGAGATGGGACTATCAGGTTTAATCCTGGACACCCCCAACTTCTTGATCATACGCCAGCGTTCAGTAGATGGTTTATTTTCAGTGAAATATGTATATATGTACCTAGCTCTTGAATTTCGCATTTCTTGTTTAACTATTTCGTAGATATTTATAGACATTTCTATCAATGAGGTCCTTAGTCCTCTTAAATTTCCTATGGATAGAGTCACGCTGGGCCATTAAATGACGTATGGCAGGAGTGATCCAAGGGGAAGGTTGCCTGGTTATTCGTTTGGTTACAACGGGGGCATGTTTGTCCAGTAGATTGACAAGAATATCATTGAAGTTGTCGACCATAATGTTAACATCATTAGCAGATAAAACTGTGTCCCAATTCAAATTTCTAGCATCTGCTAAAAGGTTAGCAGGGTTAATGCTTTTAAAATTTCAAAAAGAAACAAACTTAGGCACGTGCTGTGGCGATGTGATTTTATAGACACAGTACAGAAGGTCATGTTTTGATATCCCTGGGACAGACAACTGGCCATGATGTGCAATTCGAGTTGAGTCACTAACTGCTAGCAGGTCAATCAAGGTGTCAGAGTGATCAGTGTGGTGAGTGGACTGAAAAGGGAGTAAAGTTAAGTTACTTGAGTAAAACAAAGTGGTAAGTTGTCGTTTGTCATACGTGTCTCGTCCCAGTAAATCAGTATTAAAATGACCCGTCACAATGACATGACTATACCGAGGCATCAGTCTTAACAGGACACTTTCGAATTCTGCCAAGAAGCCCACTTTAGGTGGTCGGTAACAAAGTCCAAGGAGTATATGAACACCATTAAGTGATATATCCATAAACATCCACTCAGGTCGAAATAGTCTTGAGGTGTCAGAGATCTCCAACACCTTAGTAGTAATAGAGGACCTGATGTAAGCCGCTGTGCCCCCACCTCCAGAAAACAGACGGTCATTACGATAGAGAGTGTATCCTGGTATGTCTACAGAAGCTGAGGGTATGTGAGGCTTGAGCCACGATTCGGATATAAGAATACAATCACAAAATGGAGTTCTAAATAGTGAGCGGATTTCATCAATATGACAAGGTATAGACTGAGCGTTAATATGAACTATCTTGCAGAAACGGCGATAAGGTGATAAGGAATGATAGAGAAGTTGCTCAGTGGAGACGTCGGGCCCGGGCGCGGCGGGGTCGTCATGACCCTGCACCAAAGAAAAGTGCGACGGACCACGGGGCACCACAGACCACAGTCGGCAGTACAAAGCTGGACTCTACAAGCACACATACATTCAGCACAATCATACAACAAATTAAAAGAAATGAAAACATAAAACTTAGAATAAATGTGCACACAGAGCATGTATTATACAGGCACGCTTAGGTGACATTGGCCTGTACTCCTGTATGATGACATATCAGTGTTAATCTACTTACATAGTGTTATACCCATACATTACAATATTTACACAATAAACGTAATAATAATATACGTATAATTGTTACTAAAATAATTCATAGACCTCACTCGGTAACAAATTACAAAATATTATATAAGTATAAACAATAAAGCAAACACATGGACTATGAATTATAATGTGAAGAAATGAAAATAAATGAAATACAGAACAGAACAGGGGATAGGAATACATTGCTTGTTCGTTAGTGAGTCAGGACCTTTACTACTCTTATACGGCAGTTGCGATAAAATTTAGAACTAAATTCCTAAGCGTTCTAAACTGTTGCTCAGACAAACACCCTTAAGAAAGATGCCAGTGGAACTGAACATTATTGTTTAATATGTTATGTTCTTAACTATGATTTTGTATGTAGTGGACTATCTCCTCAGGTAAGTTTGCTGCTGTCATATTTCTCACATTAATTAGTTTCTGTCCTAGTATCCTATGTATAGATTCAGATTTTATTCACCAAAAACAAACATTGTCACAGTTAATAGTCAACACAACATAGTTTATAAAATTCTTAGTCTAAGTAATACAATGCATACAGGAAAACAAATCAAGTCATTTACATAAAAAGTCTCGGATGCAATAGTCTTCACCTTATATCAAGAAAACTTTAAGGGTTTTTTTAAACTTGTTTAAATCGGCAATCAACTTTAAATACGGAGGTGAAGCACTGTACTGTTTAATGCAATTATACTGGACTTGCATCTGAAAAAAAAATGATTGGTGACATAGAATATCTAAATAGTCATAATTTCGAAGTGAGTAAGAATGTATTTTATTTGAGTCAGAGTTAGTAAATAGGTGAATATTTCTTTTTAAAAAGGTGACAAAATAATAATCGATGGGAATGTTAACAGTTTGTTCATGCGGAAGATGTTTCTACAGGATTCTCTTGCAGAGAGGCCACAAATGATGCATAAGACTTTCTTTTGTAATCTAAAAATGTGTAGATACTAAGACTGAGCTCCCTAGATTGCCACCATATAAGACAAGTGGCGTTATACACACCCATAGTACGCTGAGAGCTGGACCCGCCTATCTGTAAAGCAAGCTAGTCTCCGTAGAATGAATAGCCCTTGCTAATTCTGTTGGACACCAAGGCAATGTGTCAGAAATATAAGTGGTCACAATATGGACCCCAGTAAGAATTGGTTTCTATTCTGATCCATCTTTGGACTTCTCATAAATCCAAAATTATCCAAATATGGAATCTTGACAATCTGATGGCAACCTACTAGAAACTAATAGAACCAGTCGAGAACAACACTCCTAATGCCCGTGTTCTCCAATTTCCCCAGAAAAAGTTTATGGTTGACCAAGTCAAAAGCCCGACTCAGATCGAAGAAAAGTCCAGTACTATGCCTTCTACTGTCCAAATTCATTACAACTTGTGATATAAAGTTGTACATCTGGCAGTTGACAGGCCTGGTCTGAAATTAAAACTGTGCTGGAATTAAAATCTTATTTGTTGATAAGTAGGGCAGAAGACGGTTGAGCATGAGTTTCTCCAACACTTTACAGAAGGATGACAGGATGGAAATGGGTCTGTAATTTTCACATAGTCACTTTGATTTCCAGTTATAATTGCCTGATTGAATAGGTGTTAAAATTTCCTGTTATAAAGAAGAAGGGAAAAGACCAGAGGCATATGAAGAATTAGCTAGGTGTGTCAGGAGAGAAGTAAATTCTTCTGCACAACTTTTTAACATATTTGATAACACTCCATCAACACCCGAAGAACAGCTAGAAGACAAATACGCTATTACTTTGACTAATTTCTTCTCTGTAGCAGGCAATATAAAGAAAGAATGAGTCACCCGATTTGTAGTATTGGAAGATAGAGTAGAATTATTAATACCTAATTGGTCACCAATATCGGCAAAGAAAGTGTTAAAATGGTTAGCAAACATTTGTGGGTTGATAATCGATTTGTTGAGATTATTTTTCACTTGTATTTGTTTAAATATTTTGCAAGAATGTTCAGGTCTTAAGTCATTATTTACCTCCCATACCACCTTGATCTTATTTTTGGGAGAATTAAGGTGGTCCAGAACTCTTTGTGCTTTTGAAGACAGAATGAAAGACTTAAATTATTTTCGTAGTTCAAGATAAGATCGTTTTAGATGGTGTTTGGAATCAAAGTCTTTGGAAAGGTCATAGAAAACAATTGATGATTATGTAAATCTATTTGACTTTTGTTGAGCTGGATTTTTTAAGAATACGTCCACTTCGACAGTATCTTCTTTTTTTTGAGGAAACACCCAATCAAGAAGGCAACCCAAGGAAGAGAAGAAAGCGTTGTATTTCTCATTCACGTCAACCGCTTTGTACATTTCATTCCAAGACTAATGTATTAAATGCAACTTAAGAATAAGTTTGTCATTTAAGAAAAACTTTGCTTAACCACTTGTTTAGGAATACTTAATTTGACCAATGAGGGGTAATGATATGTGTGCCAGTTGAGCATGATGACCGAAGTCTCCAGCCTTCACCACTGAGGAGTTAAACTCTGTCTTTGAAACGTTAGTAAAAGTGTTATCAATCAGAGATTTTGAGCCAGAAAACTCTCGTGGTAGATAAAATGTATCTTCACAAACCAAAAGAGGTCATTAAGTTAGAAAGGTCTAGAGCAGGTTGAGAGTCACGTAACATGTTGATATTAAAATCCCCAGCTACAACTATTTGAGTATTTTGTTTTATGACTGCCTCAAGGCACTCATAGATAGACGCAAAAAGACTTAAATATCCTCAACTTTCATCTTGGGAGGTCTGTATACAACAACAATCAACAAGTCTCCATCATTTTTGGTCAACCTGATAGCAGAGAGTTCGCAAAGTTCCTCTGTGCAAAACGAGTCCACAGGAATTTCCTGATGGGATAAAGAGTTTCTGACAAGAATACAAACGCTTCTCTTTTCCATGTCGGTCCTACAAAATCCTGAAGCCATTCTGCAGGCAGGCAAGCAGAGAGAATCCAACTGAAGAGACTTGAGGAAATGCTCCGACAAGCACAATATATCTGGTGACGTCATCTCAATTAACACCTCAATAAGACACATCATGGCCCAATAAGAGAGATTCCTCTGGGTTACAGAATCTAATGTCTCCATTCTGAGAAAGTGGTCTGTCATAAAAAATTACTCTTGACTCTCAGTTAGCATATTGTCAGATGATGTTGTAAAATATTTAGGTATGGCAACTCAAGAGATGCTTTAACTGGCTCAGTCATTGGTATGAGATCCAAGACTGTTTTGAATAGGCCTAAGAAAAGCATTTCAAGTTTACCATTTCCACGTTTTAATAAAATTTCCAGTGTGCTGTCCATTGTCCAGTACTGAACATACGCAGCCACAATATGCATAGTGTAGATCCAGCCTACAGTTTGACTCTTACATAGCCCAGTGTGCTGTCCATTGTCCAGTACTGAACATACGCAGCCACAATATGCATAGTGTAGACCCAGCCTACAGTTTGACTCTTACATAGCCCATTGTGCTGTCCATTGTCCAGTACTGAACATACGCAGCCACAATATGCATAGTGTAGACCCAGCCTACAGTTTGACTCTTACATAGCCCATTGTGCTGTCCATTGTCCAGTACTGTGAAAAAAACGGTTAATAGTTTGCTTTTGGATAACCCACCCACCCGCCCATACACGTACAGTGCTATTGACCCACCCACCCGCCCATACACATACAGTGCTATTGACCCACCCACCCGCCTATACACGTACAATAGTGTTGACCCACTCACCCATTCATACACGTATAGTGGTGTTGACCCACCAACCCTCACATACACGTAGAGTGGTGTTGACCCACCCTCCCACCCATACACGTACAGTGTGTTGATATGTGTCACATCTGCTGTGTGTTGATATTACAGTGGTTTTGACCCACCCGCCCACCCATACACGTACAGTGGTATTTACCCACCCGCCCGCCCATACACATACAGTGGTATTGACCCACCCTCCCACCCATACACGTACAGTGGTATTTACCCACCCGCCCGCCCATACACATACAGTGGTATTGACCCACCCGCCCACCCATACACGTACAGTGGTATTGTCCCACCCACCCACCCATACATGTACAGTGGTCAATACCACTGTCCGTGTATGGGTGGGTGGGTGGGTCAATACCTCTGTACATGTATGGGTGGGTGGGTATATGATATTCAGGATGGCATTTGAAAACATGATGAAGTTTTCAACAATTACTAGCTAGTTTGTTAGTAATATGTTTATGTAGGGACCCCCACTGTCATTGTACGTGTATAGGCGGGCGGGTGGGTCAGTACCACTGAACGTGTATGGGTGGGTGGGCTGGTAATTACCACTGTACAAGTTTGGGTTAGGTTAGGTTAGTACCACTCTATGTGTGTGTGTAAGCAGGTGGGTCAGTACCATTGTACGTGTATGGGTGGGTGGGCGGGTGGGTGTACGTTTTTATTATATACGTAAACTTAATAGGTATCTTCCGTGCCGAGCAAGATGGTGCCTCTGTATTGTACAATTTGCCTCAACATATGCAACATTAAAATTACTTCACATTAATTCTAACTGGTCATTAAAATTTGATAAGAACTTATAAGTAAGATCCTGTCTAATTAAAATACTATTTACAAAGATAATAGTGTTTGGAAAACAGTTTTTGGCCGTATGCAAAAGGTCAGTCTTGGCATGGAGTGCCTCTTTTTTTCTCATAACCACCATTGTATGACCTTCCCTTAATTCCTACCTAAGATTATTGGTGCCAACATGAAAGTATACGACAGCCAGATCAAGATTGACATAATGCAAAAATCTCTTTTTATACCCGGAATTTTCCCGCCAGTGTAAAAATCAATATATGCTCCCTTCTTAATGAAATATGACTAGCATGACAAATAAGAGCGTCACCTATTAGCAAGACATTGCTCTTATATAATATAACCTCTTCTTAGCCATTTTATGACTACTATTTTTGATTTAATGAATTCTTTGTTTAAACAATATTTGATTTCCAAGATTTTTTAAATGCATAACTTCATTAATTATATAAAATATATCTTGATTTGTCTGTACCATGGAGGAGTGTTCTAATACAGGTTAGAAAATGTTCTAGGAATTAATTAAAGATATAATTTCTTTTCCCCATTTTCAAATTCAAAAGTAATTTCTGCTTTGCTGCATACAGAAGCCTTAATAAATATGACCAGCAAAAAGTTTAATAAATATATTTATTTGAATGAATGATATGGGAAGATAGAAATAACATTGAGGATGGGAGTTTAATAAGTGAAAAACTGTAAACAAAGAAGTATGGGTTAGAAATGAACATACAAAAACGTAAGGTAATGAGAGAACAGAAGGGAGAGAAAAAGATTACCAATTAAAGGGACGTCCTCTGGAAAAGGTGTACAAATTTTGCAATCTACGGATTAAAATAACAAACAAGGGATAGAAAATAGAGTATGGAAGATTGGACAGTTTTTAAATCTGGTAGGGAAAATATTATTGAATTAGAATATTGGAAAGCAAACGAAGATGTACTTTCAACCAATTTTATTACATGAAGCATAAAGGTAGATTTGGACAAAAGATGATTTAAGCAGATTACAGGCAGCAGAAATGAGATTTTTTTAAATAGAGATTTCAGGATTAACAGAAGAGGGAATAAGGAACAAAATAACTTGAGAAAGGTTGAAAGTAAAACTGCTACAAGATACAATGGAAAGAAGAATGATAAGATGAATGGGACATTTGATGAAGATGGGAAATAATAATATTGCAGAGGATAACCCAGGAAAAAGAAGAAGACCAAGATGATAGGTCTAAGTGTAGAAAGATTTGGAGAGAGGAATGCAGAAGAGACAAGTAGTGGAGGAAGAGGAAACCTGGAGGGATATTAATAAATGGAGGAAGCTGTGTAGGACGACCAGTGAAAACAGAAACGTCAACAGATGATGAATATTATTTGTAAAAATGTAATCCTAACTTTTTATTTATATCTGTTTTTTAATAGAAAATAAATAGCAGCAAAAGTATTTTGTATAGATTATTTTATTTACTTATAGAAATATTATAGTAGCCAACAGATAAATAAAAATGTGTATTCGTAGTGTTGAAAATTATTGATAAAGTATTATAAAGTAAAACACAAGTAAGAATTGAGAGCCTATCTTCATAAGAAAGTCAGTGAATACCACTGTACGTGTATGGGCGGACGGGTGGGTCTATATCACTGTACAATTTCCCTTTCACAGTAAACTTCCCTTTCACAATAAACATGTCCTTATAAAAAAAAGTACGTATAACCTCTCTCGTATAAAGTCTCGAATGAAACCTACTTTAACCTAACCAACCTGTAATGCAACATAAAACCTGTTTTGTCCTAACGAAACCAGATTAATAAAATTCAACATAACCTAGTTTAACCTAATCAAATGGTGTTTATATGTAAAAATCTGTAGGAAATTACCGAATTCAAGCATACTGATAATGACACCCACCCATACGGGTGGTATTAAGGAATATAAATACCAGTACAGTATGGCTAAACACAAGTAAGAATTGAGAGCCTATCTTCATAAAAAAGTCAGTGAATAAGGAATATAAACAGCAGTACAGTATGGCTAAAAACAAGTAAGAATTGAGAGCCTATCTTCATAAAAAAGTCAGTGAATAAGGAATATAAACACCAGTACAGTATGGCTAAACACAAGTAAGAATTGAGAGCCTATCTTCATAAAAAAGTCAGTGAATAAGGAATATAAACACCAGTACAGTATGGCTAAACACAAGTAAGAATTGAGAGCCTATCTTCATAAAAAAGTCAGTGAATAAGGAATATAAACACCAGTACAGTATGGCTAAACACAAGTAAGTAGATAGATTTGCCTACAAACTCCGAGTTTGTAGGCAAGGTTTTTGAGGGGTGGGGGGAGGCGGTCGGAGGACTCTGCCGGTACACCTATATGGGTCCTGTGGTCGGCCTTGCCGGCCGTCGACTTTCAGACAGCTGCACATTTCCTTGTGCGGCATTGCCAGTCATTTGGCCGTGTGCCAGCTGTTGCGTGTGTTCATTGACTGCGTCCAGCAAGTAGGCCCTGGTCTGTGTGGAAGACAGCGTGGACTAGACGTGTAAAGTCTGTGCTGCCGCTGCTGCTGCTGTATAAGATAAAGGAGGAAAACAAAAAAAAGATTTCTATAGTATTATACATTTATTTTTTCGAAAAGCTACAGGAGCTGTGATCAGATTTTGTACATTTTGCTATATGTGATAATTTACGTCCGATGACTGCTGATAGAAGTGACGTCAGTTTTGCAATGTGAGCTTCAAACCTGGTTCGGTCGGCAGCAACAAAAATCCATGGGGAAGTTCTGTCTTCTTCTTCGTATACAGTATGTACTGCGGTGACTGGAGGATTGGAGAATGTCAAGCACTGCATAATTCGACAAGTTCAATATCGCAGACCTGTTTGGGCTGCTTTAAAAAGGTTTCCTCCGCTTCCTTTTCCGACTTCTGCCGCCTGTACTGAATGTACTTACAGAACGGCGAGTTGAACTCATGATCATGAGCTATGTCATCATAAGGTTCCCATCTAAATAAAATGACTCCACAGTAAACACACTTTGTGCTGTCCACAGTATCGGCAATCCTTACAAACCCATGTTCGGCCAACTGTCGAGGAGTGGGCGTCGTATGTTTCCAATCAGTGAACGTCTTTTCACGCACCGACGCCTCAGTCATGTCGATCATGGACAAGTTTTCCATACACCAAGACGCCATTTTGCTAACATTGGTCTGTGTGCAGTTAAATCCAGAAGCGTAGACGCTATGCCAAAGACACGGAGGGTCTTCTAGTTCTTCTTCACTGCTCTCAGTCGGGATTAGTTTCTCTGGCAAACGTGGACATCCCAATTCCTCCAAACTGAACACAACGCGCCGGTTGTCAAACAGTCGCCCCAATACCTTTGATTTTTCCAGAGTCGATGTGTAGAGTAGCTCTATGTCAGCACAAGTGCTTTGCAGCGCTTCATTTAGCATCTTGTAGTCAGTGAATCCAGCATCAAAATCCAGCCCGTGATAGTGTTTACTTAGCCATCGGTTACGGCGCACAGTGTCATTCCAGCCTGAAGGAGTGTTTTCCTTTGGCGGCTTAAAGATCCAGTGTTGAACACACATTGTGTCAACGTCCATAATGGAGAGCTCCTTAATTATAGACGTACCGTCCTGGGCGGCAAAAGCGCTAAAGTCGATGACTGCCTTCCTGACCATGATGCTGCTGCTACACTGACTGTAGCACAACCTCAGCTCACCAATTTATAGCACTAAGCCACGCCCCCTAAACAAGCTTGCGAACAAGATTTGTAGAGGGATCGTAGGTAAACGATTTATCGTGTATAATTAGACAGTAAGCGCAGGTGTTTTGAGAAAACTGGTTAGCCGCTTCAAAATCAATGCGTATATCAACAGGTGCGGATCTCAAGGTCTCGTTTTGTTTAGAGCAATCGATCACTACAATAGGCGCAATTTTTTTAAACAGTTCTCTGCTCAACAGTGGGCGCGTAATCGTTCCATAATAACTCTCCTGGAAACGAGTATACATGTCGTACAAAACTGCGTAACGATTGTTTCCAAAATCTAGTTTTAAATCATCATACGGATACGAGATTGAGTTAAGATGTAATTTTAAATTGGTCAAATCACAATGATCAAAGTGAGCAGCATTCTTTTCCATTTCATTTCTTCGGCCCGTTTGAAAAGCCACGATCACATATCTTGGTTTTTCCAGTTGAGAAGCAGTCTTTACAGCCCACGTTTGCCGTGAAGTATTTGGCAGCGCCGGATACTCATACAATTCCCATGACCGGTACTCCACAGGTATGCTAGTACCTCGACTCAAATACTTTAGCAGCTGTACACGCTGCTTCTCGCTTAAAGTTACGTAAGGCATTCGCCAGTTTAACTTATCCAACTTAACTTTAATGGATTCCACAGTGGCGGTTGGAGAGTCCTTATCCCACATAACAGCATTCTTGTCACCAGAAGACCTAATTAATACCAGCTCATGGCGTGCATTCACCATAATCTTCTTGTAATCTTCGGCAAAACCAAAAAGTCGGTTAAGAGGTATACAAAAGCTAAAGTTCCCCTTCTTGTCAACATTATCTTCATCAAGTCTGTACTGCAGATTAGCAGACGTAGAGGCCCAACATCCGGTATTCTTCAGTTCCAATTCACTCAGTGACGCATACCCCTTTAGTGTAGTAGTAACACCAGGATTCTTCACCCTGTCAATCTCTACACCGTTCAATTCATACCGCATCTCGTCAAAGAGAAAAGCTATTGCGTTATTGACAAACTTTGTTGCGGCAGTAGCGTTGCCATCGCTTAAAAGTAGCTTACCCTCAACATATAGATAAGAGAGAGATGGTATTACACACAAATCCTGCTGCTGTATTGGTATACGTATTTCATCATTATTGTTCAAAGTCATTGAAGCGTAGGGAAGATGAGTATGCCACTCCATATGCGTGACCGTATCATCAAACGGCACACTCTGCATAATGTCCAACATATCGTTCATTATGTAATGGTAGTATATCCTAGGGATTACAAGAATCTCCGATTTGTACGTGTTAATCGTTTGACAGATCGATTGTCACTAGTAAACTTATATTTGCGCGCCGCCATTAAATAGGTTGGCTTCCTACTCCTCCAATAAACGAAACCCATTACTGCTGCTTCCTTAAATGTAGCCGTATCGTAATACGTTCTCCACGAAAATTCACCAATTTACCGTCTTGATCGGTAATCCGCAGGGTGACGTTGTCAATATTATGCACGGTGACAGGTACATAAATGACTGGACTCGGGGTTTCTACCAATTTATAGCCAGCCGGCACGGTGGGAAAGAATTGATAAATATCATGGGCCGGCATTCCATTAACATAAGAACCGGTGGCAATATTACATTCAACACGAATCGTGTTGATCCGAAAGATGTCCACCATTCCACTTGTAGCTACCTGACCGGGTTTAATAACCTCTCTCTTAAACCCCAGCAGCCCACCAATCGAGTTCTCCTTTGTAAAGTCCACTAAAACCGAGGACTTGATGCTCGTTTGGAGAGTGCTGTTGCTCACGGTTATTCGTACGACAGGTCTGTTGGGTAACTTACTCAGTTCAGCCTGTATATAGGCTGAAATCTGATCAACACTATACGTACCCTCTGGTATAGAAAGTACCCCCCCTCCATCGGCACCACCATAGTGAAGTAGATTGTTTGTACTGTCCACATTAGGTATTGAGTTGTAAGTCTCAAGACTAAGTAGACCCACTTCCCAAACGTCGTCATCACCAGGCAAATGTATGGGTGGAAAAAATTCCGACCCAAGCTCCGACTTTGTTCCGCTGAAAGTAAGCGTCAGAGACATGACTGAGTAAAACACTCGCAAACATGGGTTAATAAGCAATTTATTAGGTCAGTAAAAATGCTAAACATAGGTGTCCACAAATCGTGCTCTCTGTGTGTACAGACTGGTAGTCAGTACGATTGTAAGATATGAAGTTGCCCTTTAGGTAGCGTTGCACTTCCACTGGAGGCTGCAGATCTCCGTAACTATCAAAGTAATCAACTCGATTTCCCTTTTTCTTGAAACAGACCCAGTGGGTGCCAGCACCACTGCTGCTGTCGAGATTCACAATGGTAGACTCATTTTTCCAAGGTCGTAATGGCAAAGCATCCCGCATAAAAACTCCTCTAAAATTAGGAATTGCAAAGAGCTGAGCGTAGAACGTCAAATCCTTGTCGTACAACGCACGATCGGGCAACAACTTTAATAGTTTTTTCGCACCGCTGAGTAGGGTGTCATGTGGAGACCAAGACCCTTGCGGTACGGTTGTAAGTAGAGTCCTCTACCTCGTCGTAAAGCAATCGCTTCCATAGTCTCATTGTGACGTTGATGCTCTGCCAGCCTTTTTGAAGCATCTTTTATTTCAGCAATGGTCTTGGCCACTCCAGCTGCACCTCCTACCAAACTGCCAATAGCACTAAGGCCAGCAAATATCGGCAGTAACGGTAGAACCCCTCCACTTTTCGGCAACGCCAAGACACGTTCTTTTTTCATCCTCCTAAAGTAGTTGTTGCCACCACCATGTTTTTTCTTTAGCCGCGCAATAGCGTTCAAGGCTATCTGCGCTGTACGTTTTAACGTCCTGCTGCTGTTGTCCTTTCTAGCAATCCCAGAACCACGTATGGCCGCCCTGGCGTGGCTGACTATCTTTCCAAAAGTCAAGCCCTTCTTCTTCGGTCTCCTTCTCCTTATACCACTACCCATCGCTGTTTTCGCCTTCATAGCGTTTGTTACAAACCAAGCTGCTGCCTTTTCCCCAAATGGTACGTCTTTTGTCTTGTAACGGCTCCAAGCCTTATCTGCCAATATGCGATCTGCCTTGTGTCGTGACTCCAAGTCCTTGTGTCGACTGTAAGCGATGTCGTGTTCTTTGCACGCCTCGTCTAGCGGGGTAATACCTCGGTCACCTCTTGCTAAACGCTCCTGGAGCCTTGTGCCTGGACCACAAAAGTTATAACCGCTTAAATTCAGTTCAAAAGGAAGCCTGTCGATTATGCTATTAATCAGCCCTCTGCCTCCGTAGCGCGGTTTTCTCATAATGAAACGACTTCTACAAGACTAGCTCTTTATATAGGAGTGGCATCAATCCTTGCAAATCAGTGTAACGATGAAATTCAAAAAGCAAAGTACTACATTCGCCATAAACAACGATGTGCTGGACGCTTTACTAAAAAAGAAGCAGTCCACCTCCAAACATGGACCACTCTTGCCGGCAAGCATCCGTTGCGTTGTATGTGGACCATCTAACTGTGGCAAGACTAATTTAATGTACAGACTAATTGTTGACCCTTTGGGCCTTAAGTTCGCCAACCTGTACGTGTATAGCAAATCATTACAACAGCCGAAATATCAACTGTTGGCACAAATGTTCAAACCAATACCGGAAATTGGTTACTTTACATACAGCGACAGTAAAGATGTGCTTGACACTTCGCGCCCAAATTCTGTAATAATATTTGACGATGTAGCCAGCGATGGAAGTCAAGAGCAAATGAAACGTTTCTTTAGCATGGGTCGACATATGAACACGGATTCTTTTTACCTTACTCAAACGTACGCACGCCTACCCAAACACCTATTGCGAGACAATGTGAACCTCATTATGCTGTTCAAACAGGACGAACTGAACTTGAAACACGTGTACAGCGATCATGTAAATGGCGACATGACCTTTGATCAGTTTAAAGAACTATGCAAAGAGTGCTGGGAACGCAACTCACCCTACGGATTTGTCACCATCAACAAGGACTGTGAAAAGAATAATGGTCGCTACAGATGCGGTTTAGACACGTTCATTAGCGATATATAAAGGACCAAAGAGCGCGTGCTTGGCTCATTTTAGCACAATGAACAGACGTGTCGAAGAACTTAATCGAGAGCGAAAAGTAAAGGAGGAACTTATCAAAATGACTAGTGCGGTACGAAAGAAATATAAAGATCTGTTGCGCAGCACTGACGATATGACACGGTATTTTGAAGAAAAGGCCAAGCCGATTGTACTGCCGCTACAGAAAACTGTACAGGAAGCATTACAAAACGTCCCACCACCGCCACCGTTTAGTGTAAAAAAGGAGATAAAAAAGGAAGCAAAGATTGAAGAGGAAGAAGGAGAAGAAGAAGAAGAAGAAGGGGAAGATTTAAACAAAACTATGGATACATCGACGCAGACGGATGTGGATGTAATACCTATTGTACGGGCATACTTGAAAAAATTATCTGATCCAAAAGAACGTACCCAGCTCGATAGTACGTACGGTGTAAGAGCAGATGGTAGGGGAGGAACTGTAATTGGCAATTCCAAGATTGCTTTCGAAAAGTTACAAGTCATTGTGCGAAACCGCAAGTACAAAGCCACAATCGGCTTGTTGGAACTGTTGTTTAAACAAAAGCCAAACAAGGATCTACTTGACGGTGACGATTTGAATGCATACAGAGAAATCCTAAAGCTAACAAACGCGCATCGGCAAATGTATTCTGCCGAAAAGCCAGTAAACCGCAATAAAGGTAAAAAGTACCTGTCTGTAATCTCTGTCCTATTTCCTACGCGTCAAAAGACAGAGGAAAAAGTACAGGAGGAGGAGGAGGAGGGGGAAGCAAAAGGTTCACTTGGTAAAGGTATTGTGCAGTTTAATGTTAACAAACTAGTAAACAGACTTAGACTACTTATAATGTCACAAAAAGCCGGCCACACCGCTCATAATGAGGAAATTGAACACATAGTAAACTTGTTGCGTTTAAATAGAATAATTGAATAACTTAAAGTGTCAGACAATGGAAGTTGCTCGAAGAGGCATTATCAACGAGTTGCACAAGCCGGCCAGAAAACATTTTACCAGACGCAAAGTTTACGTCAAGGGTATTGATGATTTGTGGCAGGCGGACTTATGTCAAATGGATCTTTATGCTCGCTTTAACAAAGGTAACAAGTACATATTGACTGTGATTGATGTATTGTCTAAGTACGCTTGGGCAGTACCGGTCCGTGATAAAAAAGGAAGCAGCGTAACGGCCGCCATGCGAACAGTTTTGAAACAAAGTCACCCTCGGGTGCCAGCCAATTTACAATGTGACAATGGTACAGAGTTTTACAACAAAGAGTTTCGCAACTTGATGAACGATCATAGTATAAATCTATATAGCACGTTTACACACTTGAAGGCATCTGTAGTGGAACGTTTTAACAGAACCTTAAAGTCATGGCTTTGGAAGCAGTTTAGCTTACAGGGAAATTACAAGTGGCTAGCACTACTGCCACAACTCCTGGAACTATACAATGCGAGAGTCCACAGGTCCACTGGAATGCGACCTAAAGACGTGACAGCAAAACATGAAAAACACTTGAAAGATAAACTAAACCCTCGATCTGCTCCCCAACTAAATAAAATGAAGTTTAAAATCAATGATACTGTAAGAGTGTCAAAGTACAAGACCCTGTTTAATAAGGGATACACGCCATCTTGGAGTACAGAACTCTTTACCATTTATCGAGTAAAACTTTCTAATCCTCCAGTCTACTATTTGCGCGACATAAAAGGTGATGATATTAAAGGAGCTTTTTACGAGCCAGAGTTGCAGAAAACAAACTATCCAGACACGTATTTAGTGGAAAGGATTCTCAAAAGAAAAGGAAAAAAAATGTACGTTAAGTGGCTTGGTATGAACAGCCGCAGTTGGATATAATACAACGTAAACTGTCAATATGTTCAGTCTATATTCTGCAATGAAACAGCAGCATTATCTGATCGACAAGTTTGGACGTTCAATGTCCGTCATTTACGAGGAGGAACAGGAGGAGGGGAAGGAGGAGGAGGTGGAGCCAAGTGGAATACGTACAGTCAGTACCCAGACTGTGGACAGAGGTTACTTGGAAAAACTGTACGTAAGTCGTAGCGAACTATCAGATAAACTTGTGCAGTTAGAACAGCGTTTACGTACACTCGTCAAGACTATTACAGACGCGATTGGAAACGAGAATTTAAAGTTGAACTTAAGAAGAGTGCTTGAAGAAGAGATTCTCAAACAAGATCAAACTATAAAATAACTGTCTCTCGCCGACCATTGTCACTTTCATGCGAGCGTTAATAGACAAATTTGGCCACCCGCTTAAGCGGTCAAAGGAGGGGGAGGAGTTACGGGCTGAAGATGGTGATAGATTACTAGGTTATGTAGAACAATTTTATGTTAGCAAAACAGATTTGGCCGATCAGTTACTTTGGTTAGAAGTACGTTTACGTGAGCTTGTAAAACGTTTAGCGCAAGAAATAGATTTAGAGGAATATTTGCAACAGCTCATACCAAGGCTGTCTGGTGGTGAGGTGGTCATCTAGGGCGTGGTTATACCTGCTGGAACATGTCTGCAGCAGCTCAAGGTTGTCTGGTCAGCAACCTTGACGGTCTACCTGCAAAGGTGGGGGGAGGATGGGGGATCTAGCGTCAGTCATGGATCAGACACCACGCACACTGCCTGCAGCACGCAAAGATCTGAACAAAGTAGTGAAACAACGTCGCAAAAGTAGGGCAGTCGAACTACCATCATCATCATCACCGGTTATGGATGTGGAAATGTTACTAGCAACGCTTACAGATGACAATGCTCAACCACCACCACCACTGCCACCTCAAGTGAACTACTACACCTACAAGCACCAAACTCCGCCGCCGCCGCCGCCGCCACCGCAGTTAAAACCATGGGAACCACGTCTACTTTTACGTCAAGCCTACAAGGTAGCAGCAGAAGCTTTTGCAGTGGTCGGCCTGGAGAGTGCTGGAGACTACAGTCCATCTATCTACCTCGTAAATGGACAACAACATGCCAACCTGACCTTTGAAGATCTGATTGGATTGCACAGCCACAGTGTTATCAACACAGTAGACCGCTTTTTTGACGAAGGAGTGAGATTTTATCCACTTTACTTGCACAGCATCTGTTTGGAGCCAGCGGCCGCCGCAACAGACACGAGTTTGATTGTTCGCAACATTAGACAAACTGTCACAGAGCCACCTACTCAGACGGTTTCTCCGTCTCCGCAGCAGATCCCGTTCTCCTCCGCTGGATGGACTGCCCTGAAACGTTTGTTTCCTTGTATTGAAACCTACCGCACAGTCTGCGCAGAATGGTCACCTTCAGTCAAACAACTGGTACATCGCTACGGACGTTACTTCACCCGCAGATATAAGCCATTACTTCAGCTAAGAAGCGGTGGTGGTGGTGGAGGCACGCTTAGCCCAGAAGTTGTACAGCAAGTGTCCAACGATCTGCCAACATTCCTGCAAAATTTCGACGAAACACGTCTTAAAGTGGCAGCTGCTGCTGCTACCCCAGAGGAGTATAATTATGATGACACCTACTGGTCACCATCTACTGCCTTTTCGATGTGGATAGACGCTGAAGTACGTCGCTATTGTGTGTCCAATCTTGTTGACATTGTTCTTAATAATTTGAAGTATTGTTCAAACTGATTTTGTATAATAAAAAATGTAATTACCATATAGTTGTTTTATTATATATATTTTGGGTAATGGAAATAATAATACATATTAAGAAAAGGTAATTTAAGTTTATTTTGAGGCAAAGAGCTACACACACAGTAACAATGACAAAAGTTACACACTACTACTACATACAATGGCGACTTCAAACGACTGTGTTTACAATTCTAAAAGTCACACACAACTATATATATATATACAATGGCAAGCTAGATCAAATTAAAGAACATATTTACAATTCAATGTCAAAGTAACACTGGCAAGGGCTACACACGCACACAACTACAATGGCAACTAGATTAAATTACAAAACGTATTTAAAATTTAATGTTAAATTAACAATGACAAAAGTTACACACACACACACACACACGACTACATACAATGACAACTAGGACTAACTATATTTACAATGACAAAAGTTACACACACACAACTACATACAATGGCGACTAGGAACGACTATATTTACAATGACAAAAGTTACACACAACTACATACAATGGCGACTAGGAACGACTATATTTACAATGACAAATGTTACACACAACTACATACAATGACAACTAGGAATAACTATGTTTACAATGACAAAAGTTACACACAACTACATATAATGGCAACTAGATTAAATTAAGGAACATATTTACAGTTTAAGGATTATATCTACAATGGCAAAGAATAAAGAGCCAGGAAGTTGCTGTAAAAGTAACAATGCTAAAAGTTACACACTACTACATACAATGACAACAAGGAACAACTATATTTACAATGACGAAATTTACACACAACTACAAACAATGGCACGACTATATTTACAATGACAAAAGTTACACACAACTACATACAATGACGACTAGGAATGACTACAATGACAAAAGTCACACACAACTACATACAATGACAACTAGAACAAATTAAAGTACATACAATTTGAAAATTATATTTACAATGGCAAAGAATTAAGGGACGAAGCAGTTACATGTTGAGGCTCATGTTGGACGTGTTAGTGAACGTAAGCGTCAAATATTTGATTACTCTCACAGTCATATGTTTCACTACCGTGCTCATTGTCTTCATCAGTGTCGTCATTATCATGCATATGTGTGGTTCTAGTACAACTGTTATAGTCATGTAGTTCAAATAGTGGGAATAAAACACACCGATCACACCAACTGTTTTTGCTACGTAGTTTCTTAATTAACCTCCTGGGCCTGTTAGTCACATAATGTTTAATCACATTGTGGAAAGTCCAGTTCATACTGGTCCAGTACTCTATATAGTCTATGTCAATCCAGAGACAGTTAGTAGGGGTACAATATGTCAGGAAGCAACTGCGACACAACAATAGTGGATCGCAGTCACCTATCCTGAACTCATAGTAGTTCATGTATATGTGAGCTGAAATTGAATTGCTAGGCCACAGTTCAGTGTTACTAGTCCTAGGGTGGTTAGTTACCATTATGAACTCGTCTTTGTCCAGCTGAGTCAAGTCTAGGTAGCGGTACTCATAAGTATGTACGTCGTCGGGCGGTTCAATTTCTCTCATCCACTTACGTTTTAGTCTTTGTCTAAGTACTCGTTGGATGGATAGTGGTAGATAGTTAAACATGAGGGGTACTTCTTGAGTAGTATCAAAAACATTACAAGTCTTGGTCAGTGCCAAGTCATACAGTGTTTGTGGCTGTCTAGTCATTATTACTGTCATTAGAGGTGGTGTCCTCCACACCAAGTTTGTAGTGTCCGTAGGGCAGGGTGCGTATTCCACATTCCATAATGTGCCTTTTGTCGTCTTCAGATGACAAAGACTTTTTCACTACGGTAGTGGAGACCAAACGAGCCTGCTTGCTACGTATAATGTTGAATTGGGCCTTGTCACACTGATGTCTGGAAAACAAGGTTTCTTTGTAGTGGGAAAAACGAATGTTTTTCTCCACATAACTACCTTTGATGCCCTTAGCTTTACGTTTTTCTGTGTCATCCTGGGAGCTACTAAAACGATATGCATACATTTTGGGTCTTAGCCCCACAAATTCAAACATAGCACGACCTTTGCATTCGTCTTTAAAAGTGCCGATCTTACCCTTGTTTGAATCGTCTCGCAATGGATGATCGTCACTGTACACTGACCTGTCTAGGTGTTGAGCCAAAGGTGACTGCTTCATTAAAGTGTACAGATCTTGTTCTGTGGTTATGTAAAAGATTATCCCATCCGTATCAATATAAGTCAACTCCAGCCTACTATCAGGAGCTTTGTTGAAGTGCTCTTGCATTACAGTGTAGTGGAAGTTGTACATGTGTACTTTTGACACATCAAGAACAGTCATACCTACGTATATAGGTTTGTTCAACTTGACTTTGCTACGTCTCAACTGAACTGCAATAACTCCTTCGGAGATTATTCTTCGTTCAACAAAGCGAGTCTGACGAACTAGCTTTTGAAACTGGTTTTCCGTTGTGACAATGCGAATGTCTACTCTGTTACGGACAGACTCCATGGTCTTGCCGTAGCAAGCGTTGTTCATGAGCTTATAGAACGACTTAGCAAACGCACTAGAGGCAGCTGCTCTCTGAGCGGCATTGAAGTCTATAAACTTTTTCATCCATGGAGACTGGGAAAAACGTAAAGCTCTATGTACTTTGGTCACTTTTAGTCCAAGTTGTAACGCTTGTTGAAACACCGTATAGTGCGCAACGTAACGTTTTTTGTCATACAGAGTGGCCATCAGTTTTTTACTACTGCCACCTGGTGGGATTATTAGTTCAGGCATCAAAGGCAAATCTTGCAGTTTGTCGTGAACAGCTTCGGGGACCTCTACATCGCAGTCTAGTATGAAACCGTATGGAGAATCAACTGGCAGACAGGACCAGTCGGAAAAAGTCTCTGTCCACTTGAAATCTCCATACGGCAGAACGCTAGTCATACTGTGACCGTAAAGGTTTACACAATCCAGATACAGCAAGTAACTAGTCGGCTCTTCGGCTTTATAGTCATACTGATCTAGCAGTGGATTGTTGGCTTTAGCATAGCGTAAATTACATTGAACCAGTCCACCTCTGATTGCAGACTCTATCATTAACATTTGGTCGGAATCAGTAATAAGTTCAAGTGTCATTTTAGTCATGCGTAACATGGCGCTGAACGCCAAACCCGGAGCGGTATAGTGATGACAACAGTCAATTTTATATGCATTTAAACAGGTATTACGAAAGGACACAAGGGCGTCCATCAGTAGACACACATCGAGTTTGAGGTAAAAGTCATGGTAGTCGCCAAATGTTTTCATTTGAAGTTCGTTCCACACTGTCAAGGCCTTTTCATAGTCAAGTTCACTTATGTGATCATCGTTAAGGCGGTTGTAGAATTGTTCACGGGCAGGGAGTTGAGGCTCATCAAACACTGCCGGAGATGTGACATAATCATAAGGATAGACTCCTTTGTGTTTGATGAGCGATAACTTGTCAGCTGGTACTAGTTTGGAGCTTTCCACTAGATCTATTTCAGTCAGTCCTGCTGCTAAATTGGCTAGACTTTCAGCCATGAGCCGGTAAGAGTCTAGGAATCGTAACCACATACGTCCAACACGCACAGACACGGAAATGTATTTTTCACTGTTAGAAGGGATTACTTTCACTTCGCAACCCTTCAGGCAGTCCAGGTTTTTAATAACAAAAGCTTGATCGTAATTACTAAAGTTATGAAAGTAGACTGGAATAAAATTGGGTAATTGACATCGTAAGTTGCATCTACTACATAACGTGTGGCGGTAGCCGCCGGTTATGTGACAGTGATCAAGTGTTTTGTCATTGGACTGCTCCGCGTTAAACGAGCGGTCGCAAAGGTCACAGTTAGTTTTTAGTCTGTGCATTTCGGTCTGTTCGTCAGTCATTGGTCCTACTGGGCGGTTTGTAGTGTAAAGTGTTTCTATGCGCTCTGCCAAGTCTTTTAAATATAGTAGGAAATCTTTGCCGGCATTTTGTGAACGCTGCAATTGGGGTACAGTCGATATGCCGACCTCGTGCAATAAATTATCTGGCAGAGTGGATTTCACTAGCGTACAAAAACTATTCGGTTCGTGAATTTGATAGGAGTTGTCAGTGCTGGCAGTCGGCTGTAAGGTGGCCTCAAAGTCGGCCGTTACGATGATGGGAACCGGGATTTGAGTCTCATAATTGATAAACGTTAAATGGTTGTCTCCTTCTTTGGGAAGCATTACATTGCAGGGCTGGTGTTTACCGCAAAACAACATGTGCTCAGACAACCACGTTTTACTATCGGGAATGCACCTTCGTACTTCCTTGTATGTAAAACAACGTTTGCAAATTATGATTTTATTGCGGCCCTTTGCGATTTGTGGCTTGACTAATTTGGCAAAATCTGTGATGAGTACGTAGTGTGAATTGTAATTATCTTTGATCCACAAGAGGTCTGTATGATCTTCTAGTTCCTTGTCTACAATTCGATATGGTGTGATTATATGATCTTGGCCCAATTCGAAAACATTTACACTACAACCTGGATTACGTCGTTCAAATAGTGGAATTTTTGATGGAGATAGTGGAAACTGTAAGCTGTCGAAGTTGTAGTTGTGGTGTACGTGAGCAAACGAGTTTTGGTCTAGTTTAACTTTGTCATAGTCTACGTTTTGTGGAAGACATTTGGCTATTAGACAGTACTTAAAACATGCGTCATCGGTGTTTTGTATATTTAAAGTAGCTTTCCTGAGGTTAAGTTTCTTAGGTAATACGATATAGTGACCAGGAGGCTTTACATGACTGTAGAAACTTACACGTAATGCCAGAGTTGTAGGTGCTACAAGACTCCAACCGCTCCCTTTAAGTTCAGCTTCACTGGCCTCTTGAAGCATCTTGGTAGTGTCGTCTCGAAGCGTCTCGTCCAGACTGTCCGTGGAGTGAAGTGTCTTAGTGGATGTCTTGAAATTAAACAGGTCTTGCTCGTCCGAAGGATGAAGGTACAAAGCTTCTAGGACCAGGTTGTATTTAATGGATGTAGTTGGTCCTGTAGCGTCGTTTTGCAGTAGCTGTCTGACTAGTGGAGAAGCAGCGGCAAGGAAAGAGTCCAGTGTTCGGTAGTAGCCATCTGGGTTGCCGATGATGTAGTCCTTAGCGCTCCCCAATGCTTTTTTTAAGGTGAAGTTTAGGGCAGGTGGCGGAGGAAGGCTTGTGGCCGCTACTGCAGCCTCAATAGCGGCCTTTGACGTCTTGACCAAAGGCTTTGGTTTTTTGTTAAATCTCTTTTTGTCTGCAGGAGGAGCAGGACGTCGTCTAGAAGAAGAAGAAGAAGAAGATGGTCCAGCGGAGAGCAAAGAGGAGCGCTTCAGTGTAGTCCGTAGAAGATGAGGAGTCTGTGAGCTAGTAGTAGGCGAGTAGGTCTGTGAGCTAGTAGTAGGCGAGTAGGTCTGTGTTGAGCTTGTTGTTTGTAGAGCGGCGACGTCTTTGGTGGCGGCATCAGCAGCAGGTGGTCTAGGTGCTATTTGCTGGCCTAGCTGGGTGGCAGAAGCGACTAGCTGCATGGCCATGCATAGCAGACTGTGCCGGGACCTGGCTTCTTCGGTCAGGAAATATGCCTCACGGCACGTCTGACAGAGGAGGTAGTACTGAGCCATAGTGTGCACTGGTGGCGGTGTGTGCCTTTGCCAGCGGAAAGGCCCGCTTTTATATGATTTGGAAAAGGGCGTAGTCGGCCACTGGACTTGGAGTATTTTCGGGGGGGCGGCCGGTAAAAGAGAAGGAGTTAGGGCGACGGTACGGTAGTATAAATACAGGAGGTGTACAGTGCTGAGTCAAACAGTCGAGGTACGCACCGCTAGATCGACGCATCTCTCTCTATCAGAAGAAGAAGAAGAAGAAGAAGAAAATAAGGTACGATACTTTTAATGATTATTAATTTTACAAATTATATGCTGGGTATGCTAAGTTGTTGTCTCACATGTCGCGCTATTTGCAGGATTGTTGATTTTTTTCACTATGCATAATGCGTGCAGGGGCTTATTCACGCATTGCTAGGTTGTTGTTGTTTCCGTGCTAGGTAGGAAGAAGATATTATTTAAGTTGCTATGCTAAGTCGTTTGTAGTTGCTAGGTTGTTGTTGTCGTTTCCACATTGTGCTAGGTAGGGAGAAGATATTATTTAAGTTGCTATGTTAAGTTGTTAATTTTATGCGTTATGCTAAGTCACACAGCAGCAGATTGTTGGCTTCAGATTGGCAGAAAGATGTTATGCTGTGCTAGGTTACTATGTAGCATGTCGCTGTTTGATGGGTTGTTGGTTCTTACTTAGATAATATGCATGCCACTAGTTACTAGATTTTTTTTTTACGTAGAATATGTGCTAAACGGGGAGTATGTTGGAATGCTATGCAGCTAGTTTCTAGATTGTTAATTTTTGTACGTAGAATATATGCTAAATAGTTGTTGGTTCTTACTTAGATAATATGCATGCCGCTAGTTACTAGATTGTTGGATTTTTTTTTACGTAGAATATATGCTAAACGGGAAGTATGTTGGAATGCTATGCAGCTAGTTTTTGGATTGTTACTTTTTGTACGTCGAATATATGCTACGAAAAAATAACAGGAAGTATGCCAAGGTGCTAACTTTCAGTACTTACATGTCTTTGTGAAACGTTGCATAGTAGTTACTAATATATTTATGCTAAACGTTGCCGCTGATTTCTGTGTGCATGTGAAAATATTATACAAAATGCTATGCCACCTTGTTAACAGGTATGGATTTCTAGATAATGTTAGAAGGTGGTAGACACTGTGTTGCCAGGTTGCACACTAATTGTCTAATGCGTTTGATAATTTGTCAATTGGAATGGATGTGGTGGAAAGAGTTAGTGAGTTGTTTAGAATGTAAATGTATTCTAATTTATTCAGATGCGTCTGGCCGTTGGAACTGGTTGTCTGGTTTTTTGCTCTTGTTGGTTTTGTGGCAACAGTAATCTTTGACAACGTTACTGACTGATAATTATTTTCTTATATAACTTTGTAATGTTGCTTGTATTATTATTATTATTTTTTTTTTTTCAGCTTGCTTGTAGGGTTTGGTAATTACTTCTAAGACTCAACATAAAGCTAGGGGGGTAACAAAGCATGAAACAGGTGTACTTTATTTTATTTATTTTGATTCGGTGGTATTTTAGCGATTGGTTTGCTGAAGTCTATTGTCCAGTCTTCACAGTCGTCCTGTTGGATGATTGGTTGAGGATGCCAGTCGCATAGATTTTGATTGTAGCGGCGGCTTTCCTCTTCTAGCTTAATTTTGACCGGCAGCAACGATTGCCAAATCACTGATGCTGTAAACAAACAAGTTTATTGGCATTTTTTTATTTACAATATTGTAGTTACAATATTGAGATATTGATTTACTTGGTGAGCAACGATCTGGAAAGTTTCCAGTGTAACTGGCAACACTATTTGTTTCTTGTTTGAAAGAGTAGTGTGACTTGATGTCCTTAGTATACGGGTTACCAATTGTATTTTTGTAGTTACTCAGCTTACAGTGTAAATTATTGTTAGATAATATCAGATTATTATTTGTATCTTTAAACGGTAGAAAAGTTACTTGGCTTATGGATTAATATTTGTATCTTTGAACAGTAAGTTACTCGGCTTACAGTGTAACTTGATGTACTTAGCATACAGAATATGGATCAACTAATCTTGGATTAACTACATACTTGACCTATTGTAAGTAGATTAGCTTATTTTATTTATTTATTCATAAGACGCCGATCGTCAAGATATGGGGGAATATGGATTTCGAATGAGTGTGATGAGTGTAGATGAGCGAATGTAGTCATTGTTACAAACTAAGGCCGACTATTCCTTAGAAAGTGTCATTAATTAATAGCCCAATTAAGTATGTAGGTTAACACTTTAGCAATTTATATGTTTTAATAGTTATAATATCGACTGTAGCCTCGTAAGGTCATTATTGATTGTACAAGAGTCAAGTTATAGGTTATAAGAGATGGGTTATTGTATAATAGAATAGAATTATTAAAAAAGAAAAAATAAGCAATCATAAGATACAAATGTTTATTACTATTAAGCTTACGGTGTTGAGGTTTTTTAAATGTGTATTTTTATACTATTTTTTTATTTGCGTTACAGTATGGATCTGTCAAACAAACTTAACACTTTGGCTGCTTCTCCATCGATTCCCAGAGTGGACATCAAGTCTCTCGTCAACCCGGAGGGATACTTGGTCCTGGCGGTCAGAGCAGTGCTGACGAAATATGGTAGAGCCTTGGTTGCGGAGTTGGAAACCCCCGACGGACGGAGGATGACATTCCTGCCGAAGAGGTTTGCAACACTAAACGATGAGGAAGTGGCGGATCTCAACATTGAAAAAAAATATGTCCTCCGCTGTTCGGGGGTTGAAGGAAGGTCGCCTATTGTGAATATAACATTAAATAAACGGTAATTACTTACCCGGTGATAATGGATTTTGTTGTTCTTGTTCTTCTTCCTCTTCATTGCAGTTTCTTAATGAACCGCACAGTTGTCGGAGGTGACGAAGAAGTTCTTGAAACTCTCTGTTGTTGCGAGGGGCGAACTTGACGGTGAGCTGGGCTGCCATGTTGTAATTTCTTTGGAGAAAGCAGGCAGTTATATGTAGCGCGGTCGCGGGAGCCACGACCTACAGACACACCCACGTTACGTAGCAGTCTCAACTTTTCATTTAGTGACCCACTGCCCAGTTTACACACACCTGTTACCGGGCTGTCGACCTCGGGTGTCGGCTCGGGCAGCATTAATTGACCGCCGCGTCGACTTCTTATGTAAGCACACTGACACACACACACAACCTGCTCCAAGTTGTTCCACTTTGGGTCGACATTCTCAGACACACCGCACGGCAGATTAACACACACCAGCTACTTCCTGAACTCTGCGTACAGCTGCTCTTACTTGCTGGACACAGTACACACACACACACACACAATCACTACGTACATACACCTAAGTACAGCTGCTTGCTGGACTTTATGTACTGAGTACAGCTGCTCTTACTTGCTGGACACAGTACACACACACACAATCACTACGTACATACACCTAAGTACAGCTGCTTGCTGGACTTTATGTACTGAGTACAGCTGCTCTTAATTGCTGGACACAGTACACACACACACACACACAATCACTACGTACATACACCTAAGTACAGCTGCTTGCTGGACTTTATGTACTGAGTACAGCTGCTCTTAATTGCTGGACACAGTACACACACACACACACAATCACTACGTACATACACCTAAGTACAGCTGCTTGCTGGACTTTATGTACTGAGTACAGCTGCTCTTACTTGCTGGACACAGTACACACACACACACACACACACACACACACACACACACACACACAATCACTACGTACATACACCTAAGTACAGCTGCTTGCTGGACTTTATGTACTGAGTACAGCTGCTCTTAATTGCTGGACACAGTACACACACACACACACACAATCACTACGTACATACACCTAAGTACAGCTGCTTGCTGGACTTTATGTACTGAGTACAGCTGCTCTTAATTGCTGGACACAGTACACACACACACACACAATCACTACGTACATACACCTAAGTACAGCTGCTTGCTGGACTTTATGTACTGAGTACAGCTGCTCTTAATTGCTGGACACAGTACACACACACACACACACACACACACACACACACACACACACACACACACACACACAATCACTACGTACATACACCTAAGTACAGCTGCTTGCTGGACTTTATGTACTGAGTACAGCTGCTCTTAATTGCTGGACACAGTACACACACACACACACACACACACACAATCACTACGTACATACACCTAAGTACAGCTGCTTGCTGGACTTTATGTACTGAGTACAGCTGCTCTTAATTGCTGGACACAGTACACACACACACACAATCACTACGTACATACACCTAAGTACAGCTGCTTGCTGGACTTTATGTACTGAGTACAGCTGCCGATGTCCGCACGCCCGCCGTATACCGGCCGAGTCCTCCGAACGCCTCCCCCCACCCCTCAAAAACCTTGCCTACAAACTCGGAGTTTGTAGGCAGCAGATTGCTGGCAACACCAAGCCAGACCACTCAAACCACTTACGTAACCGATGTCCGCACGCTCGCCGTGTACCGGCCGAGTCCTCCGACGGCCCCCCCACCCCTCAAAAACCTTGCCTACAAACTCGGAGTTTGTAGGCAAATCTATCTACTCAAGTAAGAACTGAGAGCCTATCTTCATAAAAAAGTCAGTGAATAAGGAATATAAACACCAGTACAGTATGGCTAAACACAAGTAAGAATTGAGAGCCTATCTTCATAAAAAAGTCAGTGAATAAGGAATATAAACACCAGTACAGTATGGCTAAACACAAGTAAGAATTGAGAGCCTATCTTCATAAAAAAGTCAGTGAATAAGGAATATAAACACCAGTACAGTATGGCTAAACACAAGTAAGAATTGAGAGCCTATCTTCATAAAAAAGTCAGTGAATAAGGAATATAAACACCAGTACAGTATGGCTAAACACAAGTAAGAATTGAGAGCCTATCTTCATAAAAAAGTCAGTGAATAAGGAATATAAACACCAGTACAGTATGGCTAAACACAAGTAAGAATTGAGAGCCTATCTTCATAAAAAAGTCAGTGAATAAGGAATATAAACACCAGTACAGTATGGCTAAACCTAGCAACAGATTGTTAGCAGGATGTATTGCTTTTGTGCCAGAGCAAGTTAAGAGTTGATTGAAACTGGGTGACCTAGATAATTCCTCTACCAACTTTTACATGGCTGATTTATATAGGTTTCTTGAAAGTAATCTGCTCTGATGCAGGTTTATTTCATACTGATAATAAAATCAGTTATTAACATTATTTTTTACAAATAATTTTCTCTAAGAATAGTTAAAAATACATTTTTTCTCTATTAAAACTTGCATTAATTACAATTCGTTTAACAGTAATAAAAAATAGCATACTAGCAATTGCTTTAGCAAAAACCTTGCATTATTTCATGGCAAAAATACGTTTAAATGAAAGGAATATTCAGTTGTTAAGAGATAGCTGTGCATTTTCTTGTTAAGACTTATTATGTATGAAGAGGTCAAGCAGCATTAATCATAATTTGATAAGTTCTGGGCTGTTTAGTCAAAGATCCTTGTAATTATTTGAAGTGTCAAGGCCGTGTCCACAGATAATTTCATGAAGTCTTAAAAAGAGGATTGAAAGAAAACAGCAGGAAACAAAACTGCTAATCCCATCTCGTAGCAGACTTTAGTGGAGTAAAGTTAATTATTGTTTACTTATTATTAAAAGCTTTGTAAACTTTATGTAAACAAGCTCAAACCAGTTAGGTGAATTTAAGAATACAAAAACATTTGTAAATTAAAATGGAATACATCTCATGTACATTTGCCAAGTGAATTTTAAAAAATGAACCTCCCTCTTATAAAAAAACTATCCATTTCCCCTTTGATTAAACTCCTTCATTCAATCAGGTAAATAATGGAAAAACTAGTACTAATTTAATCACTGAATATATTTATAGATTTTTATTTCATATAATTAAAAAATATATTTTTCACTACACTACTATGAGTTCAGTTGTTTTCGTTATGTGTTTACAACCTGCGAAACATCATATTTTCAACAGCTGTCTATTGTTTACTACCGAAAGTAACATTGTTTACAACCGAAAATTTTCCACAGTCAACAACACCTGTTTTTAAAACATGTTTCTAATTTAATAAACAGTTAACTTTCCAAAAATGAGTTTTTATTCCGTAGTGTAGTGAAAAGTATCGTTCAAAACTCGAGTGAAAGTGTTTTGTATGTTCTCGACCATTTGAAGTGCTCGACAAGTCTCGCACTTCAAACATGCAAAACCCCACTTTCCACTCTTGTTATGAAATATACTATATCTTTATATGTATACGTTTGTATTTATGTTTATAAATATATGTATAACTTTTCTAAGTATAAATAATTATATCAGTTTCTTTAACAATAGATGGTAAAATAAATTCCGCTTTTTGTTCTGCCACCAATCTTGAGTTTTTTAGTACAAGCGGTTTCGAAGAATGCCCTTCATCTTCAGGTTCTCTTCACTCTAGGTTTTCATTTACACACTAAAGTGAAGTGCACCTGAAGATAAGTGTGGAGATTCGAAATTCAAATAGAATCTCCTCTTTAATTTCACTCTACCCATTCCCCCATAGCCTATTCATCTGTGTGGGGAACTTATCAGACAGATTAAGGGGGAGAACCAGTACAGTACAAGGTGAATATTAATGATAAAAACTAACAGTCAAGGCCAGGATTTGAACCTGGTGGCAGAACAAAAAGAGGTGTTTATTTAACCATTTATTGTTAAATACAACAAATCAGAATAATATCGATAGCATAATGATGCTTTTTCTTTATCAAAATAAGTCAATGATTCTTACCATCCTGCACCATAATGGTTTTTACATCTTGAATATATAAAAATGAGTACCTGAAATTCGTTGTTATTCCAAGCCTTTACAATGGCTTAACAGATTTCCTTCATCTTTTCTTGAAAGTTTCCTAATTTTTCGTAGAATATTCTTCAGGAAAGAAAAATGGAAAAACTCACGAGGAAATTGGAAATTGTTGGAAAACTAAACAAAGAGTTTTAGTTTGATTCGTTTGAAAAACAAATGAAAGGAAAATTTGAAACATGTGATGCAAATGTTTCTGCAATTTATTTGTTTATATAAACATCTGTTGTATTTTATTTCTTGGTGACAAAGTAGTAACTGAAATAGACTTTGCATTAGTTTTGCATACAGTCAAAAATTAATACGTTGTATGACATGATGGTATGTAAATTAATTTTATATTAAGATATTTTCCAACATTTCATACAGTATAATAATTTTGGACAGAATGCAATGCAATTATGTCAATGCTATTTACATTATAATCCCGTTCATTGTATGGGTGTAAAGTTGTAGAGTTAAATCCTAGGAAGGTTTCTGGTGTGGTCTTATTCACATCCGACTCTAGGCCTCTGCCCCACTGGCCTTTAAAGTTTCAAAATTATTCTTATGGAGTTATTTTATTTATTGAATTAATTGAATCACCAGCTATTAAATAGCAAAAAAGTGTATTGAAAAATTTAAAAATACACTCAGAGGGATATTAGTTTGAAGGTATTTTTCTCTCGATTCCTAATAAACCATCAGATTTTAGAAAAGACTATGTTTTTTTTTTTTTAATTCATTGTGATAGAGTCCAAATGTTCCGGCAAGGCCGCAGGCCGAGATACACAAATGGGGCTGTACAGTATTTAGGCGAGGCCACAGGCCGAGTTGCATGAAGGGGATAAAGGTAGAGTTCCCAATCAAGGCTGTGCGGGATGAACTTCCCTCACAAATACAGGGAGTAACGGGGTTGGCACATGAAGCTACCATAAATAAACTAAAACATTACTGTTTATATGTTAATCCTGTAGCAAGGAACGGGTAAACAGCTAATTATTAATATATTTTAATTGCTTAATAAACTGCTCAGTTTCTTCTAAATGTGTACTTTGTTATACTCTGTTCAAAAAAGTCAATTTTGCACTTGAAGAAATAAATTAAGTATCTTACACTAATTGTTGCAAGCTCTTAAAAGAGCTTATCAACCAGACTAAAATATAAAAGTCTAATCAACGTAAACTCCTGCAGTGTATTTCCAGATTGCCTAAAGAATGGGAAAAGCTGTTTAAAAATAAGTATTTGCTGAACAGTTTATGTACCCCATCTGTCTACCCAGACATGTACAGTGATATTGACCCATCTAGATAGCCTATGTACAGTGGTATTGCTGGACAGTCGCTAGGATGTCGAAGGTTAACAGCATTCCAAGTATGCATGACTATCCATTAGTGACCAGCAATCTGACTGTTATTGGTACATGCAGTATTATTGGAGTCATCAATGTGGACTGCCTAAAAGACAACACGAGTAGGGTGGGTGGGTGAATTGCAAGAATTAATTACTTGATAATAACAAATGACAATAAATGACCCCTACATGTACAGTGGTATTGATTTGTAAGGCCAATTAATTGTACCCTACAATGATAGTAATACCTCTGTACGTGTATACCGTGGAATTGGCCCACCTATACAAGTAGAGTGGTATTGACCAATCCTTACATGTACAGTGGGAACTCGCCCACTTGTACATAATGTACATGTTGTGTGTGTGGTAGTGAGGCAGACACTTTGCTACTTGTGGCGAAATGTAGAACTAAATTCCATCCAGCCAACTACATTACAATTGGGCCGATCAGACAAACACCCTTATTAGCAAAGGGTGAGACTCATTTATTACGCTCTAAATCAGTACCACTGTATATGTGTGAGAGGGTGGGTTAGACAGTCCCATTGTATGTGTGTGAGAGGACGAATCGGTCACTATCATTTTACACGTATGAGAGCGCGGGTCAGACAGTACCACTGTACGTTTATGAGAGGGCGGATCGGTCAATACCACTGTACGTGTGTGGGTGTGTTAAACTCCTAGTATGTTTTATTGTGGTAGGCTATTACTATAAATCTCTGAGTTTACAAATGTAGTCAAGTACCTGGACGTTTTGGGAAGAAATTCTTTAGGATAATACTAATTCATTTGAACATTTGGTAGTAACTAGGAAAGATCCAAAAAACAAACGTGATACGGTACTGATAGACATTCTCACCTTGGGGGTAAAAACTACCCTTTTTAGGGGTGTAAATTCTGACATGCAAAACAGCTTCAGAAATCAATTCATTGTCTTATTTTAAGCTTAAAACATACTTGAATATTTGTTCTAGAAGTTAATATTTTCGAAGTTGTTCCTGATTGAAAAAGTCGATTTAAAGCTAAAAAATGCACGTTTTCTAACAGTTTTTCACTAATAACTTAAAAATTTTTGTTTTTATCTAGAAAAATTTTATTATTAAAAAGAAAGCTCATAAAATATTAAAAAGATTCCTTCTTTTGTTTTTTTTGTAGGTGCAATTCTGAAAAGTTACGGTTCGCCAAAGATGTCACGACTTTTGTAGACAATCTAATCAGAAATCTTAAACACTGAACAGTAGAAAAATTAAGAGTTAATCAATGATAACTTATTTAACCTTTTTTATAGTACATAAAAGAACCTTTCATATGAGTTTTTGGTCAAGTCAATATCATTCAAATTGACAGAGTTGTGACGAAAAGACAAATTTGTATTCGCTTTGGTTACGAAAAAAATTGGCTAACTAACTACTAACATTCACGCATATTATGAAATTAACCTTGGACCATCTATAGTTTACTTTGACAATGTAGGGTAAAGAATGCATTATAAAAAGAAAAGTTCAATTTAAAATTTATTCGAAAACGTTTTTTCTTTTCAAAATAACTTGAAAACTATACAATTTAGGTAAAAAACAACAAAATACAAAAATATAGTTTTTGTTGGCAAAAAGGTTGCTATTTTAATTTTTTTTGTAGCATGAAAACTTATAGATATACCGCTGTTTGAAAATTTTAACTTAAGCCAAACCCGTTTGGAGCATTTTAACTAGTTTTAAAAAAATGATTTAACAAAATTATTGAATTTACAGGCCTTATAGCCCTTGAAATTCCTTATAAAATTCTTTATTGATCGATTGCATACCTTGAAAATCAAAGAAGATATCGTTGAAAAACCAAACGCATTTCATTCCAGGATATTTTGCAGCAATTATGAATATACGTGAACATGCTATTTTACATGTGTATTGAATATGCTATTTTGCATGTGTATGAGTTCATTCTCGTATCAAGCACACAAAGATGCATATTTTATATTACTAATAAAATAGTTAAAATTTTAATTATTTGATATTAAAAATGTTTAATTAATTATTCATTACTGGAAAAAAAGTTGCCCAAATAATTTCCAGAAACATGTTTAAACTGCATTTTTTGTTCAATAGGGGTTGTTCTTAGGGGTTGTCCACCTGCCTTTTTTTATTTTTTCTCAGCATGGGTGGCTTTTAGGGGTTTAAACCTATGATATTTAGATGAATTATGTTATATAGCAGGAAATACAATATACTGTGAATACTAAACGTGATTTTAAAATATAATATGATTTAGACTGTCATTTATTTTTATCAATAGGGGTGGTTTACACCCCTATAATATAAACAACGCATATCAGTTTGATATCACGTTTGAACTAAAGGGTTGGACAAGATTAACTACAAATTTTCACTTGAATAATTACTATCCTAAAGAATTTCAGAGTAATGTCCTGTTTTTACGTTCAGTTACTGAACTAATGTAGAATCAGAAATATCTTTATTACAATATCTTTAAGATATGCAATGGTGTCACAAAATATAATAGTATGTGCAAAGTTTTTAGTAAATGACATAACAATTGTATTTCAGTGGAGTTCTTCATAACATGTCCCAAGTGTTTTGGTAAAATTCATCCAAGGAATAGATTGGGTTGTCTAGTAGTAATGTTCTTTAGTTCTTTGTTCTTTAGTGATGCACTTTTTTCTTGCCTGAGGTTTTGAGGTAGATGGTTGAGGATTTTCATATCGGCATATAGTGGTTATCTTGCAAACAGTGATGTTTGGTGAGCTGAAAGGTTGAAGCGGTTTGCATGCCTTGTATTATAGTTGTGTATGGCAGTTCCTCGAACAGGTTGCTCCACTGATGTGTAGTGTGCTACCTCACAAATGTACAGCCCATGTACGGTCAAGATACGGAGGTTTTTGAAATGCTCTCGACAGCTTTCCATAGAGTTGAGGCTTAGTATAGTTCTTATTGCTTTCCTCTGTAGTATTAATATTTTGTCCATGTTAGTCTTGGAAGTACCACCCCATGCAACTATGCCGTACTTTATGTGGGTTTCACAGAATGCATGGTATATCATTTTTGCTATTTTTGGGGTGCCAATTTGCATCATTCTTCGTATTAAAAATATGCCAGTATTCAATTTCCTGCATATAGTGTCAATATGGGCAGTCCAGGTGACGCTACTGTCAATGGTAATGCCCAGAAAGCATACATTCTCTTCCACCTCTACTTCAGGTAAAGCTGTTTCCTTTCTTCCTCTCCTGCCAAACATAAGTTGCTTTGTTTTTTGTGCATTTATAACGAGGACGTTTTCATGGCAGTATTTTAGTAGCTAGATTTGTAGCAATAAAAGCACTCACTTGAAGCAGTTCAGGGTTTTCTTTGCCCAAGACAAGGGTGGTATCGTCGGCGTACAGCTATCTCCTAGATAGTCTGGTAGGTCGTTTGTAGAAAGTATAAAAAGAGCAGGGCCCAAAACTGAACTTTGAGGCACTCCTCTTTTTATTGGCAGAGGCGTTGAAGCGACTTTTTCGGTAGTACTCTTGTCTTGGTATAGGAGCTCCACAACCTGATATCTGTCTGACAAATAGTTGAGGAGCCATTTTGCTGTTTCCTCCTCACCAAGGGATTGTAACTTGGTGAGGATTAGGTCGTGGCTGGTTAAGTATATGTTGGATTTTGTCTTCTAGTTCAAATTCATTTATTGATTTTTCTTGTCTGGCATCATGTAGCTGCTGCTTTAGAAGGTTGTTTTCATTTAACAGGGCATTTCCCAGTTCAGCAGCTAATGTGAGATTCATCTGGGTCAAACTCTTCCCTGTCAGATAGATCTTGAATTTTGGATTTCAGACCATCAATATTTGTAGTATTGTGTGAAGTTCTGCAGCTGTCACATGACCATTGTTTTATCTCAACTTCAGAAAGGTTCTTGAATTTTTTAAACGTCCAGTTTAAGCATTTAGAGGGGAACCATTTTTGGCAGTTTGCAGTACACTGTATGGCCTGGTACTTTACACCAATTTTACAGATTCCGCAGGGGTGTTTTGACATTGTAGAAGCTTCAACATCTCTTTTCTTTCTGTCATGCAATCAATATAATATTTTGCATATCAATCATTTTTCAGCTTTTAAATCTTTGTTATACAAGTGCTTATGCAAGTTATTTTTTTAAGCTAACATGTCATAGTCAATAAGTGTGTTTGTTGGTCTAAAATAGTATTTGGTTGAGGTGTTGTTATGCAAACCCAATTTCCAAACTCTGTCCATATTTTTTATGTTAGGTGTGTTGGCCGGTGGCCCATCGCAGCAATAACATGATACATCATTCAAATACATCATTTGAATCTCCCACCATATACCCATAAGTATCTAATTCAGGGCTCGCCCAATGGTAAACCTGGTGAGCCAATGATATGGCAGGGTTTTGAGGTGCAAGACATGGTAGGGCGGAAAGTGAACCATTTGGTTGAAAGCATACCAGTCGGCCAGTTTCTACCATCCCAGGGAATAGGCAAGAGGTTTGAGTGAAGCACCTTCCGGATAAGACGCTGTCGCCATCACGGGAAGCTAAAAGCAAGTCAAAATTTTATATTGTAGGAAATACATGTAGGGCTGGGGTATAACTGATAAATTATTATTCGAATACATCAAAGCTGGTGAGGCGTTAATATAAATTGGCACAGTAAGTAATCCGCCTGAGTCAGCGTAGGGTCTTTTCATTCCATGATACAAAACCGTTAATACCCCTCTGAGGGCCGTGACATAGGACAGAGATAGAGTGCTAAATAAATGGTTCCATAGAATTACCACAAACATTCCCCCATATTAACACTAACAAATCTAAACTTTGAAAATTAGATTTTCAGTTTGATTCCCAAATATGTTTTTTTGCCATAACTAAAAAACTAGTAAAGTTAGAGTATGCGGTTTTTACTCAAGTACATATATTTTAAATTGCAATTCACATCTTTCATGAAAATTTAATCAAAATCGTTTGAGCTGTTTATGAGAAAATTTCATTTTTGTATGATTTTGCCCATAAAAAAAAACTAAAATTTCAAATAAGTTAAAAAATGGTCTGGAGGTAGACAAATACATCTACATACCAAATTTCATAAAAATTGATGGGTTCGTTTGGTCTCCAGCAAACTTGTACATACAAACACCAGTATTTTTTTTTTTTTTCAAAAAAACCACTTGGGTTCAGGGGACCCTAAAATGGATTTTTAAACCAACTTGTAATAAATAATTTTTTTTGATGATCACAATACTTTCTGTGTGCTAACACATATAGGAGAAAGCAAAAAATGTAAGGACTTTTGTAGGGGTGGGTCAGTTCCATTGTACATATAAAGGTGGGACAATCCGTATCGCACAGGTAGCATTTAATCATAGGTTGTCCTTAGCTGTAATTGTTCTACCTTCACTGCTGTAAACAAAACAATCCACAATGAAAAGAATCTGATATTCGTACTCTCAATGACACTACAGTATGTGTTGTTTAATTGTTAACTGATATAAGTTCAAACGAGTAATTGAACATTTTAATTATTACATGTAATAAAGTCTAAATAATCATATTAATTATTAACATGAAAAATATGATATTGCCAATTACCATCTTTTACTCTATTGCTCTCATTTTAGTATAGGGGTTTCCTAAACAATCAAAATATGCTGTGATACCTATTCATAATACAGGTCTAGAAAAGTTTGGACCTATATCTCTGATTTCAACATATTCCAAGGATTAAAAAAAAAAATCATGAATGAAACTTACAACACAATTATTTCACTAAAAATTTATACAGATTTTAAATAGTTTTGAGTACAGTTACATCTTTGTAGAAAAGATAAATACATAAATCAATGAAAGAAATAAAATTCAAACAAGAATCTAAACCATGGTCTCAGTTTTTTGGGACTATAGAAGCGTTCTTACAGACTTTCTCCCAAGAGTAAACACTAAAAAAGCTGAGATTTATTGTGAAATATTAGTTTACTGAAGGGAAGGAAAGCTCCGAGGCTGTTCCTAGATTGCACTTCAACCATAGGTTTATTGTGCTCCCCTGTTGCCTACTAGAGGTGTACCTATTCCAAACGGATTAGCCACTCTAAAATTCTTTTCCCCAGACTAGCTACCATTCTTTCTTCTGAGAGGTCCCCAAATATCCTCCTTCTCCAGAGCTTTACACTCAGTTAATACATGTTTTGCAGATTCAAGAGTCCCACTACAAAGTGGCAACTGGTGTCTTCCCTGTATATACCAATCTTTGCCAGACGTTTTTAAAGTGGACATATTCAGTAATATACGCAATCACCAAACTGATGTCATTCTATTCATTGTGGTAAGTGGTTTGGTCCCCTCAACAGAGATTTTTCTCTAAGACCGGGCCGTGAAACCACTGCTATCCACTACGTGATGATTTGTCGTAAAGTTCAGTATTTCAGTCTTGGTAGTGGTAAATTCAATGCCACAAACTGGTTCGGGCCCTACTAATGGAGTCCTAGCTCCCATCTTGGCTAGCAGGTTAGCCTCTTCATTACCTTTGAGGCCGCTGTACCATGAAACCCACTTCAATTGGTCATTATTGAGGGAAAACAATGCACACTATGTTTGAAAATGCTCCCAAGTGAGTCTTGAGGTGTATTGGCAGGAGTAAAGTCCTTTAAGAGTGGCTTGACTGTCTAACATAATGCATATCTGTTTGCCCCTGACGTCTTGCAAGCCCCTAGTGGGTGCAGACAAAGATCACGGTCAGGTAGATCGTACATCCTCAGACTGCTCCATAGGCGAGTCCCAGTAGAGGGACCGTAGACCTCGTACCCAGCCCCACCCTCTATGACAGATCCATCTATGTACCATACAATTTCTGTTGGTGACGGGATTGTAGCCATCCTTAGTCTCCAGTCCTCCCTGGATTCTGTGTCAACCAGGTAAGGTCTGGAGAATGCAATTTTTGCGTCCATGACATCTGGTACTTTGTCCAATGTTCTGCTGTGTAGTTTAATACCTCATGAGTGGCTAGATTTGGATCTGCTTCTCTTAAGCTTACCTACACTATTCACTTTGTAGGCTGCTTTCTTAGCCTCACCATAAGGTGAAGTTAAAGTGGCACTAAATTGAGCAGCACTTCAAGTGATGATGTAGGTGTGACTTGAAAATGCACCCGTTATAATTAAGCTTGGTAGTCTTTGGATACTAACTTTTTACTCACCAAGCTCTGTTCCACAACAAGAGCCCCATAGGAGTTCTGTGGGCGAATGACTGTCTCATAGAGCCATATGCAGCCTCAACTCCATGTCAAACCAACAGTGTGCTTGGATGCTAAAAGTGCCCACTTCACCCTGTTAATTATAGTAGAAAGATGATAGTTCCATTGTGAAATCTTACTAAGGCGTCCCACTGAAAACTGAGAGCAGAAACTGCACCCAAACAGCATTCTTTTTACAAAAGCTCAGCAAAAACAAATTTGTTCAGAGTTGCACCATGTACAAAAACACCAAACTGGACAAGTTTTATTGTGATGAGATATTGAAAGAAACTATTCTTTCATGAGAGCAACCTTTTGGTTGGTGCCACACTTAACAAATGCTTATAAATAAATGGTGGATATAATGAAAAATAAAAAATGTTCAAATTTTAGTTTCTAATGTAGTTTATTTCCATTAATAAAGTTTCACTTGTACCATTGCAAATCATCTCACCATACACACAATCAGGACAAATGTCATCATTGCCATCAACTTACATTTACTGATACCATATACAGTAAACAAATCGTACCAGCATTGTCTAAATTATGCTCAATATTACATTAAATCAAAATCAATGAAAATAATGATCAACAATATATTTTTACTGGAGTTTATCTGTATAAACCAACACATAATTCCTTGAAAAATGTATATATGAAACAACAAAATATATTTAAAAGATGATAAAAAATTGTAACCTTATGAAATTGTTAGCAGTTTTTCTGTAACATTTTAGTCTCCTCATTTTTTCATCACTCTCAATGCACATTACCATCGTATCCTTACTGTGCTGTTCAATGCATACAGGTTTTTTGTATAAAAACACTTTAGTCTAGTTTTCCTATCCTTTTTTTCTATTAAAAAAGACAGGAGTAACTAAGTTACCCAAGAGCAAAACTTGCTTATTGACTTAATTTTTCCCCCTACCCTATAAATCAATTGTAAGCCAAAATAGGTATTTATGAACAAATACAAGAAGTTTTGTACTAATATAAAAGCTCAATATTACAATAATCCGGATTTTTTAGGCTCTGGGGTAACTCAGTTATCCCCTTGGGAACAGGCGGGCAACTCACTCACCAGTGTCTGAAGCAGATAAGTAAAAAACAATGCCAACCAAAACAGTTATACATAAACCTACAATAAATAATCGTGGGGAGGCATGTGTGACAGATTCTGTCTCCCATCTCATCTGTCTTTACAATCTCTGCCAGCATTCTCCTTTTATGTGCCACTTATGCAAGATCTGCTATACTGCTGTTAAATTAATTTAACTTATTTTTATTTATAATTCTAAAGAACTAAGAAAATGAAATGCATTACAAAATGTAATCTACCTATTTAATTAATCACAATGTAAAAAATATTTATTTATAAACTTTATATAAAAGAAAAACAGCTGGTATTATTAGTTATATTGCATTGCAAACCATCTAAACAATCTATATATATATATATTATAATTTCTAAAGTACTTTTTTTTGTCGGTACACCATAACTTCCTTAATTCTTCATCAATTTTCATAAATGAGGTGTCATTTTAAAGCTTTTTTTACCCACTACTTGATGAAAATATACAAATCTCTCATTTCCCATTAGTATTTTGGAAAAACGACCTATTATAGCATTCTGCAAGTAATTTAAACTTGAAATGTTTATTTACATTAATCTTAGATCTTAGGCTTAAGCGGCCGGTGTCATAATTAGAATCCACAGTTTCCGGTGACAACCGCGTCAAGGTACTATCTACAATATTTACAAGATGACCAGACGTTTCGCCCATACTGTGATGTGGCATCCTCAGTGGTTTCTCTGAGACTCCCAGAGAACATTTTTTACATTATTTATTTTAACATAGTTTATTTACATTATTCGATCAGCTGTAACATGTGAATTAAATAAATCAAAACAAACAGCTGTAACATGTGAATTAAATAAATCAAAACAAACAAATATTTATTTCTCAAATCCGATTGATTTGTTTTTGCTACATTTACGTCGACGAACAATACTTAGTCCAAACTCAAAGGTAAGTAGCACATAGATTCTTTAGCTTTTATATTATTTCTTTATTTACTAGATAGCCTTCAGTTTGACAAACCTACCAACCATTCTATGTTTATTTAAGAATTCCATCTTCAATCATAACCTATTATTTTTTCTTTATTACAGGTTTCAATGTTACTTCCAATCATATCAAGTGCAATAGGACATCGCCGAGGCAGACCACCACGGAGAGTAAGGGCACAACCCCTAACCCGTGACTGGGCTAACAGAAGAAGATATGCTGGAGAAAGTGAAGAGCAACGTCAAGAACGACTTGAAAGGGATAGAACGTCTGTCTCATCAATGCGCACTCACACCAAGGACGCGCAACTTCTGCGTCAAGCAGACCTCATTATCTGGGATGAGGTGTCCATGGTTCCGAAAGAGACACTCGGCGTAGTTGATAAGACTCCTACGAGACATAATGAATAACGACCTACCTTATGGAGGAAAAATTATTGTCTTTGAAGGCGACTTCCGACAAGTTTTGCCAGTACTTAGACACGGCGCTAGAAGAGCCATTGTCGAACGTTCAGTTAAACGGTCTCCATTGTGGGCTCATGTAAAAACTCGCAAATTAACGAAAAACATGAGAGCAAATGACGACCAAGTTTTCACAGAATGGTTACTAAAATTAGGGAATGGTGATTTAGAATTTGTTCCAGAGTACCCCAACCAAGCAATCGCAATTCCAAAACATTGCCACATTGACTACTACAGGCTCATTTCCAAAGTTTTTGACGTCAACGAAATCAATGAATCCAATGTCAACCAATTGTATTCATCAGCCACATTATGTCCAAAAAATGACAATTGTACCACAATCAATGATTATGTTGTTTCAAATATGTTACCTGGAGATAAAAAAGTTTATCTAAGTTCTGATTCTGTTCTCTGCGAAGAAACGGAAAATGCTCAGGTGTATCTGTTGGAATTTTTGAATTCATTAAGCCCTTCAGAGTTGCCACCACATAAACTGATAATAAAAAAGAACGCCATCATCATGTTGATTAGAAATCTAAATGCTAAGCAGGGCTTAATTAATGGCGCAAGATTGGTTGTAACACTATCACAGCAAAATTGATCGATTCTGGTCAAACTGTCGTTATACCACGCATTAACCTATTCAATTCAATTCAATTCAAAACATCTTTATTTGTATTTGCACAAAATAGCACAATTAAATAGCGTCATATTTACAATCTAACAAGATATTATAAAATTATTATATTAAGACATATATATAAATCTAATTTCATGTTTATTAAGTAACTTAAACTATATTCCAAAATAAATAAAAATATTACATTAAATTTTAAAAAATAATCTAAACAAACAAGTTGAAATTTATCAGATTCTACCACTTTTACATTTAGTGCCTTCACAATAACCATCTCTTGACAACATTACTCCCCCTGATACACACCAATTATTAATTTACATTCTATTAATATATGCCCAGTCTATTCGGATTATATTACAATATATCAATAATGTTTATTTCAAAATGAAATTAAAGTTTTCTAATAATATTTTAATGGTGATAATTATATATATATATATATTTTTTTTCTTTTTTTTTATGTGAAAGTGAGGCGATTGTGAACCATCACACCAACCTTTGTTGGGGATCCAAATCCTCAAATGAATAAAGTGGAACACTTACCAAATATTTCTTAAGTCGTAATGTAAATTTTGAAAAAGGTTGTGTACTTAATATTTCTTTTGGTATGTGTTTCATAAAATTTTGACCCATGTAGCTAGGTTTCTTTTTGAAAAATTCTAATCGATGTTGTTCAGTTCTGTAGTGATTTCTAGTATTGTAAGGGTGAATGTTACTATTCTTGCCTGCCAGCTGAAGAGATTTCACATACTTGATGGTTTCAAAGACATAAAGACCAAATACTGTTAAAATTTCTAACTCATTGAAGTAATTTTTAACTGAGTCTCTTAATTTGACATTCATTAATATACGGAGGGTTTTTTTCTGTATTAATAGTATTTTATTTAAATTCTTTTTGGTAGTTGCACCATATATAATAATGCCATATGCTATATGGGAGTGAATTAAGGCATAGTAAATATTTTTTAAGATATCTAAGCTGCATATGTTAGACATTCTTTTTAAAGCAAAGAGGCCAGATGACATTTTTTTTAAGATTGTTTCGACATGTGTGTTCCATGATAAATTTTCATCTATATATAAACCTAAAAAATTTTATGCATTCAGTTTGTTCTAATTCTTTTTCATCGATGTGAATGACTAATTCAGATGTCTTTTTAGACTTTTGTATTGCGAATTCCATAAATTTTGTTTTCATTGAATTTATTAACATGTTTTTTTGATCTAATAGTTGCTTGATAGATGAAAGATTAATGTAGGAAGATATTTGTACAGACTCAATATTTTCTCCTGATATTAGAACATTCGTATCATCGGCATATAAGTAAACTGAGGCTGTGTTTTCCTGTAAAACTCCAGGAATGCCTCTTAAGTAACATAGGAATAATAGGGGGCCCAAGATGGACCCTTGAGGGACTCCATATTTTATTATTTGTTGACCTGATGGAACTTGGTATATATAGTTGAATTTATCTCTTTGTGAATGAGAAATTTCAACATATTGCTTCCGATCCTGCAAATAAGAAGTAAACCATTTTAGTTCTTTTCCCCCAATATTTAATGAGTGAAGGACTTCAATTAAGATTTTGTGTGACACACTGTCAAATGCCTTCGATATATCAAGAAAAACTCCAATCATCTTTTCACCAGAATCTATTTTTATTTATGACTTTTTGTATAAATTCTATTCCTGCGGTGATTACAGAGCGACCTGGGCGAAAGCCATGTTGTTCGGACTCTAATAGCTGATTTGATTCTAAAAAATGTAATAATTGATTATATACAATTCTTTCATACACTTTAGAAAATGTTGATAACAATGACACCGGTCTGTAACAGGACATATCTTCTCTGTCTTTATTTTTGAACACTGGTATGACTTTTGCTATTTTCAGCTTATCAGGAAAAATACTACTTATCAAACTAGAATTTATTAGGTGAGTCAATGGTTTTACTATGTATTGTTTAATATTCTTTAAAAGAAATATTGGTACCTCATCCACACCAGAAGAGATTTTATTATCCAAATATGAAATGATTCCATCTACCTCACTTTCACCAATCTGCCTAAAAGAAAATGCATTGTTTGATTGTATATGGCCTTTATTTTCATTTATATTATAATTTTTAAATCCTGTTTTGGGAATGACTGATTCCTCAACAATATTATTGAAATAATTGTTAAATTGATTACTGATTTCAATGGGATTACTTATTGTTTTGTTATTAATTGTGATCATTAAGTTGGAATTCTGCTCTTTTATATTTCCTACCTCCAGATTGATTAATTTCCATATAGACTTACTTATATTTGAAGATGTTGATATTCTTTTATCAAAGTAATTTGACTTTGACATTTTAATTTTATTTCTAAGCTCCCTTTTTTTGTTTTAAGTCATTTACTAGTTCTTTATCCTTACTTACTTTGGCATTTACACTTAATTCTATGATATCTCTTTTAATGTTTTTAATTTCATCTGTAACCCAAGTGTTTTTGGTAATTAATTTTTTAGTCATCCAAATTTTAGGACATGAAATGTTCAAATAATAGCTAAATAGATTATTAAAAACGTTATATTTTTGTGCCACAGGTGCCTGATAAACCTCCAACCATGTCTCTGAACGTAAATACCTACAGAGTAACTCAATATTCATAGTTTTAAAAGCCCTGCAATATTGTTTAGTTTGTATCTGAGACCAACAGCTACTGTCTATGTTTGATATTTCAAAAACTTGTCCATCATGATCAGACATTTCTGTTTTAATACCGTAAGCTTTGATTGTATTTTTATTTATATTAGTAATACAATTGTCGATAGCGGTTGCAGATGTACTACCAATCCTGGTTGGAAAGTCTATCAGGTAGGTTAGACCATGTGATTTTAAAATATTTGAAAATTTCATATAAGTTGAGTTATGGTCAAGAACATTAATATTAAGATCTCCAACAATGCAAATATTTTTGTATTTTGTTAGTAGTGTTTCTACTAATACTTCTAATTTATTTAAAAATGGTTCTTCATATTTGTTTTGAGGAGATCTGTACAAGCATGCTATTACAAAGCAATATTTATCTGTCTTTACTGTTGCTAGACAACATTCAAATTCCTTTTCCATTACTAAACCTTGGATGGATTTAATCGACAAACATTTACACATAACATTATTACGGGCGAGTATAATAACCCCACCCCCTGCACTTAATGTGCGCGAAAAATGGGAGCATACTTTGTAATTAATTAAATTTAGTCTAGAAATGTCTTCATGAGACATCTTATGCTCACACAAAGCAACAATATCTGGTTTTATCTCTTCCAAATTCATAGATAAAATATCCATACGAGAGGGTAGATGTAAAATATTTTGGTGAAAAATTAAAATATTATTTTGACTTTTTATTTTATTTAAAGTGATTAATTTTTTATTTGTAAATCTAAAAAATTGTTGCTTTGTGTGTTAAAAGACATACTTAATAAATCACCACTACTGTTACGTGTAGGTACATTTGTCTGTAGGTTAACACTAGATTGCCCATTATATTCACCACTATCACAGTCACTTAAGCTTTGCTGTTGAGAGAGAGATGCGGTTGAAGCTGCCAATGGAGGGAAAGATATCATGTCCAACAACCTAGGTTGTAGTGTGGTGCACACACAACAACCTAGGTTGATCCTACTGTAATTCAGTACCACAATTCCAACCTATTGTAATTCTACTGTATAATCCTACTGTAATTCCAACCTAACACCTTTTGATCCTACTGTGCCTTTCAAACTGACTCGGAGGCAATATCCCATCAAAGTTGCATTCGCCATGACTATTAATAAGGCACAGGGACAGACTCTAACAAAGGCAGGATTGTTCTTGCCAGACCCTGTTTTTTCACATGGTCAATTGTATGTGGCGTTATCCAGGGTGCGCTCTTTCAGTGACATCTATATATGTGTCAAAGAAACCCACCAACAAACAATCACCGATGACCACATAATCACATCAAACATAGTGTTTAAAGAGGTACTTTGAATTTGTAAATATGCTGTTAATTTGTAAATAACTTAACCTAACATTTATAAAATAAATTATATTAAATTTAAACTCACATATTTTATTTCTTCTTTAATCCATATTTACATTAGGTTAAATTGCACTCTAACTATGCATTACTAACTATACTGTGTGCACTTTAATTATGAGTGATTTAAAGAGAATACAGTGCGAATGCTTCGCATGGGTCGGCTAGTATTATATAATCCATTTATGTTTTTGAGACAAATATACAACACATATGAGTAAAAATGTGTCTATATATATATATATATATATATATATATATATATATATATATATATAATGAGTGTATGTGCTTTGTTGTCAGGAAAGTAAACCACTCATCAGATTTCAGTGATAATGTAATGGAGTTACATTATTAATTTGATACAATCAGCTGTTAGATAATAACAAATAAAATTATCAGTTTTGAAATAGGCTAAGAGATGTTTATTGAAATTTAACATTTAAAATAAACTAAAACATTACTGTTACCTACGGATCAGAAACATGGAATATTACAGAAAAAGAATGGAGCAGATTGCAATTCAGTGAGCGAGGTTCATAAGAGCAATTAAGTGAGAGATGAGGAGAGATAAGATAATGAATGAGGAGTTGAGAAGGGGAATTGTTGATGATAGTTTGAGAGAAAGAGTAGAGAATGTTGGAGAGGCTTAGTGAACATCCATACCCAGCAGTAGCTGAAACGGAAAAGGATATGTATGTCTGAATTACTGTTTATAGATTAATGCTGTAGCAAGGCATGGGTAAACAGCTAGTTTTGAATGAAAACCATCCATTATTTTGTAGTGAAAAATGAACTGAAGCTAAATAAGTAACGTCGGAATTGGGGGATTATCTGACCCCCCTAGAACTGTAGAAAGGGTTCAAGGAGATATAGGGGAAACATTGAATACCAATAATTTTGAGCAAAGGTAAACAAGATTATTTTTGATATTATATATTTATTTATCATTACACTTCAATTTTGAAGTGGCTATGATATAAAAAGTTAAAAACATACACTTATGCCTACTTATAGTTTATCTCAGCAACTGTAAATTTTTTATTCCTTAACAGTTAAGATTTTATGTTAATATAGTACTTGTAATTTTTCCATTCTGCTTATTCCATTATAATTTAACCTTATTGTGCCCCAATATTTGTTTCCAACAGCACCATATTATATTAGTGAAATGTTTTCCAAGTAGCTGAAGTATCAACGAAGTCAAAATTTACTGGAAAAGTGAAAGCCAAAACTGATAATTGTTTTGTGATAGGCCTCTAAAACTTAACACAAAATAAATGTTATGTATATTGGTATGTAACTTCTATATTTCCACCTAATATTGGGGACTCATTTTACAATTCTATTTTGCTTTGTTTTCTGACAATTTTGCAATAGTAGCTGTAAAAGTGAGAATTTTAAAAATCACACAATAACCATCACAACTTACCCCAGATATGTTGTGGTACTGCTCCGGCAATGCATTTAGGTTTTGAATATTAGGCAATTATATATTGTTAAAATAACATGAAAATATTTATGGTAAGATATAAAATAAAAACTATCTAATATTGTTTCGTTTCTAGTATAAAATTATTAACACAGAATAAACTCCTCTTCTATGTTACAAGTGCTAGGTTAGTGTAAAATATGATTTCTGGGTATGTTCATTTTCAAAATTTTATCTCTGGGGGGTCCCCCCACGCTTTTGTCCAGATTGACCTCCCAGGTCAAAACTCCTTCTGCCGCCTCTGAGCTAAATAATACAGCAGTCTGTGACCTTAAACAGGCTACCTTATAAACTTGATGCATTGGTACCTTGCATCATGGTTCCACTGGAGGCGAGCTGTGGTGTGAGAAGTTCTCTGTCTCTCTCACACCATCCACCCTATGCTAAATTAAGTTTTGGTCTGATTACATAATTTAATTCGTTATGTCTCACAGAATACATTATCAACTCTAGACTGCATATAGCTGATACCTGGAGAGAAAACGGAAAATTATTTGGTGGAATAGTGGCCTTGTCAAGTATTTTTCAGACCTTAACGCTAGCAAAGATAACAATTGGTCTAAGTATGCCAATGGGTCAATTAAGAAGTAAGGTTTACTCTTAATTGAATAAGTTCACTGAACAATTTAATTTTTTCACTTCATTTCAAACTTTAAAAAACATTTTTCTCAATGTTTGTCTACTTAATACTTGCTTGAAAAGTTCTTTTCAAATTTCTCTGACATAATGAAACATATATAATACAATTAAAATTAATGTCTGTTTATTGCAATAATTTAAGAATACTTTTCCATAGCTAGTATAGATATAAAATAAATTAATGTAAGGTAAAACATTAATTCCATTAACTCTCTTGGGAAAATAAAATAAACTCAAGTGAACAATTCAATTTTATTTAACAATAAATTCATATAAAAGAAATCTCTATATTATCATAACTATTACGATACTACTTAACACTAAATTCTCACACAGAACATAACGTACAAAATGCATCATTCAAGTTATAATAATCACAAAAACAAAATGAACTATATGGAATATAAAAGTAGGTAACAGTGTCAGCCTTGTTAAAGCAAGTTTAGTTGATCAGTTAACAATTTTTTCATCTTGATTTTGATTTCAATATCTAGTTATAAATATCCCATCTTCAAATTTTATGACTCTAGATTTCACAATGATTACTTAGCAAAGAATCTGACCAAGCACAGTTCTTCAAAAAAATCTAACAATGATATTTGGTTGTTATGACAACAAAGTAACAACTTAAAAACATATTGTAGTTGAATGTGAAAAATAACAAAATTTAAATGAACACTTGTAACTATCACTTGGTCCATGGTGAAGCAGCCTATAGTTAATCGGTGATGGAAATATTTACATCATTCCACCCATGCCGCCCATTCCACCCATACCGCCCATTCCACCCATGCCTCCAGGCATTGCAGGTTCTTCCTTTGGAATTTCCGTTACAACGGCTTCAGCTGTCGTTAAAAGTGAAGCAACACCAGCTGCGTCTGTTAATGCTGTCCTAACAACCTGTAAAAAATTGGTGTTTAGCAAATTACCTGTAAGAGTTCGAAGTATAATTATTAACACTTTAGACACTTGTTGGAATAGCAAACACTTTACTATTATTTTATAATTAAATTAAAATTGCAAATTCATTTCTTTCATACTGGTTGATCTATAAAACTGCCTGGAAAATAGCTATTACAGAATTCATGATGCAGACACTGATATGGGCATCAAACAGAAACCTGTTGCTGACTACCTTAAAACATTGAGGTTAAGTACAGGAGAGACAAGGACTTATATAATGACTGATTTTAACAAGTAACTTAGTTATTGTAAGTTTGGGAACATAGTTTAAGGACATTCTGTACATGCACTGTAATACCTATATCCCTATTTGATATATAATTATGTAAAACTAGTTTTCTTAATTCAAAATACCCAAGTAAAAAGGAAGAGGATAGCAGCATACCTCATAAAATGGTAAAATCATAGACACAAATCACAAAAGGAAAAAAATAGAGTTCCAGTGGCCTAGAAATATTCAATTATCTTTTTTCAAAAATAAACATTATTAACACATTCAATAAATTGTAATTTTATGGAACACAGTTTTTATATTAATTTTTGATCAATCAATCAAAATCTACATTTCTTCTAAGAAAAGTAATGGTGTCAACTATTTTTCAATTTAAAATATTTTCCAATAAAAATCTTGAAAAGTGGATCTTATTAAAAAGAGTTCTTTCTCTATTTATCTAATATCTCTATCTCTAAACAAATAAACGTTTCATTCAAGATTTCTTTTAAGTGCCGACAGTCATTCAGAAACGAAAAGATTGTATTTTGTATGGAAATGTTCTGAAAAAGGATAGACACCAAGTGGCAAACAGGAAGTAATAAGAAGAATCAAGAAGACCTTTTATCAGCGGTTTTCGAAAAAATAAATAAACACAATAGAAGAACCTTATTTGACTATTTCACATAAATAAGTAACAATATTCTATTATTTTTAAATAAATACGGATACCGCAATAATTGTCATCTAACTGAAACAGATGGACTGTCTGTATAGAAAATGTATAGGCATCAATGTCATTGCTAATGTGAGTTTATAATATATTTATATTCAACAATGAAAATTAGGAGTGTGCGAGTACTCGAAACTTCGAGTATTTGATAGAGTATTTTACTACTCGAACTCGGCTCGAAGCTTCTGAAACTACTCGAATTTCAATCGAGTAGTTGTATTCCACGAAATATCAGATTTACATATTAATTTAGTTTTAAGAGTAAACAGTTTTATAAGTTATGAATAAAATGTTTGCGCTTCCTTGTGTTTTATTTTACCTTTAATCATGTTATCAGTTTGGTACGTGTAATTATGAACTAAACAATACGCCTAAGAATAGGTAGTACACGACAACAGTCAAATGAACTAGTTGACGTAGTAAACAAATTCGTTCATTATGATTTGAACTAGTTCAATTCAAAGTGAACAACAGACCTGGGAAGGTAGCCATCTCGGTAAACAATTACCGTAGTAGCGATCTCACATGTAGGTTGTCCCGATTCTACTAGTCACTTGTAATCTTATCTAAAATAGCGTGAATAAAACAGAAGTGCTGGTTAGTGACTTTAAAACCCAAGAAAGGGGACGAGAGATCCGGTTCAAGATGCTCAAAAACCTGTTACCATTACAAATTTAATGGTCTGTACGCTGTGGAAATTATACATATTTTCGTTCATATCAATAATACTGTTCAATCAAAAGGGTTCCGAGAACGGATCACTTTATATACCAAGAATCGAAATTTACATCTTTTCTAGGTGAAAGTCCATCTCGGTTGTGGTATACATACGTGCAAGGAACCGTTCAGCTCATTTTCGAAACTGAAATTATGGTATATTTCTCGCAGGTCGATTGAGATCTATTTTGTTTTTTTAATCTGAGCAGGGAATCGTCAAATGATTTGACATAAGAAAATACTGTATCATAGCATATAAAATGTGGTAATGGCGTTCTAGCAGCGTGTGACAACATTATTGATTTATTTTCCGGCAAATAACAAACTTATTTATATATATATATATATATATTTGTGGCGAACATCTATTAATTATTATTCCATAAACACCTTAGATCACCAAAACTGTGTGTAAAATTTGCGCATAAGAGATTTTTCCTGTCAAATTGTTGAAACAGTTTTCTGACTAGGTTAGACAATAACACAGTTGGAGTGTAAAAGGTGGTAAAGTACGATAATATTGATTTGTAAACTCACTGAACGGTTCCCTGTTTACATTGACGTTGTTGTAAACTGTAAAACAATCAGGAAATCAACTCAAGTGAGGGAGAAACATGTTTGAAGACCTTTTCAAAACAAAATACGAGGAATTTAGATTCGGAAAATAATTTTTATTGAACTGAAGCCTTATCAAACGTCTCGTTTTTTATTCATAAGTTTATAATTTAGCTGCCCACAATCTTCACTGTATCACTAGTTGGCACTTAGCTGATATTTCAGACTGCATCTTGTCAACAATATCGGCTAGACCTATTATATCACCTGACTACGTCTATGGTTTTCATTCGAGTACATCAGGTTTTCATGAATTTCTCGTTATGAAATAATTATTTATCTGTGTTCAGTGTAGCCTCATGTATCGAAGTAGTTTTAAGCTGCACAAATTTCATTACCGATCATAATTTAAAAACTAATTCATCCTAAGCGACTTTAAAATTTATTTTTAGTAAACCTGCTATTATCAATAGATTGAACTACAGTCTTTGTCAACCAGATTTTCAAATTTGATTACATAATTCAGAGCTTATTTCCAGTTTATTGTAACCTTGTTATTACTGAATTAAATACACAAAGAATACAGATCCACTCTTCTTGGCGTATACACAATCAACTTTTTGTTGAGAGGAGGCAATTCTGAAAGCAAATGATGGACTGCATTTGGCGATGACGCCTGAATTTTAGCATCAGTTTGGTTAGATGCGGCTTTTGCCAACAAGCTTCCCAAGTTTTCGTGGTAAACTTTGAACTGAATCATCAGATAAATATATCGGCCGGCTGTGAAACAGTATAATTGGCTTGCATAGAAAATCTGATCTGTGATATGAGTGAACAGATAAATCTTCATAATCCACATTGTTTCAATTAAAAATAAACTTTCTTAAATCATATTAGTTATCAAAAAAGGAAGAAGGTTAAACAAAACAAAGTCACATAAAAATGTCGGAAGGCAGGAAGTAAAAAGTTTTATTTAGTAAAAAGTTTTATTTATCAAATGTTACAGTTACAAACAACAAATCAAAATTATTGTGTTCAGTTTAGATGTATATATTTACGAATCTGGCAAAACTTAACATAAGCTAGGATGGCCTTTTACAGTTGTCTTGGATGAACAGGAAATCCTTCTGTAAATACACGCTCGAAAATACTCGATACTCTAAAAAAATACCAACTACTCGGCTCGAACTAAAAAATCACTACTTGCACACCCTGAATGAAAATAAATTGTAGAAACAAGAAATTCATTGATATTCACTACAGTTGACCCCAAACAACTAAATTGTTACTAAAGTGAAAACCCGATTTCCGTAAGGTTCTGTTATCCGCCAGTATCTGGATTCGTCGTTCCATGATATGACAGTTGTCGTGTTTGGAAGACGACAACGTCCCTTCCAGCCGTCTAAGCCCACTTAATATGTTACACTGTATTTAACCCATTACCTACCACTGTCATATTTTTAGGACACATACATAAACATTTTTTAAAAGTACAGTGGACTCCCGATTATCGGCGAGCGGATTATCGGTGTTGTGGATTAACGGGGATGGCCAAATAAAAAAAATAAATTAAAAAACGCTTTAGAAAAATGTAAAATACTACGCAATAATAAGACGAGGCAGGCTCATCCATGCGCGCACTATCTATAGCGATTGTTTACGCGTGGACACCCTGTAGAAGTGGCTGACCTTGACACATAACCAGGTTATTTGTGGTCAAGTTCGCTTGCTTTGTCACACACGTAAACAATATTGCTCAGTTCAGTGCGCTGTTTTTATTCTATTTTCACTGTGAGTTTGTTTTCGTTCACAAATGACATTCGTGAGTTGGTGTACAGTGTTTTGTTTAGTGCATTTTTGTGTTTACGTTACTATATTTTGTGTTTTTCTTAGTGCATTGTGTGTTTACAACATGGATATAAAACGGAAAAGAGTTGTGTTGTCTATTCAGACGAAACTAGAAATTATTGGGAAGTTTGAGAAAGGGCATACAATAAAGGCACTTTCAGTTGAATATAACTTAGGCGATACAACCGTCCGAAGTATAATAAACAAAAAGAATGAGTTTTTAAAGTTTGCAAGTTCATCTGATTCCTCTTCTGCTATGAAGAAACGGAAAACAATGAAAAAAGCAACTTATTTGTCCGCTTATTATCGGCAAATTATTATCACTATTTCTGCGCTTCAACGTTATTTTCGAAACATGTAGGGTAGTTGTTTACAATGTACTTCGTCTGCCACTGATGAGTCACGTCAGGCGTGGCAGTGGCACGCTCTATTGTTTTGAGTTCACTGACGTCTGCCACCGTGAGTCAGTTGTGTACAGCTGTGTGGAATAGACAATAGACAATAGACAATAGACAAAAATTCTTTATTTGTTGAGTACAAACTAGTACATTAAATAGTGTCAGTCTTACTACTAATTACATAAGGATCCTTATGTTAAAAAAACTAGAGTTTGATAATAACTAAGTTAAATATCAAACACAACAGGTTATTATTCTTTATAAATTCTGATAAAGCATAGTGGGGATTTGTCACCAGGAATGTTCTTAGATTCTTCTTAAATTTTTTAATTTCTGGTTCCTTTTTAATATCAATAGGCAAAGCTGTAAAGAATTTACTTCCCATTTGAGAGGGCTTTTTGTTAAAGAAAGCTAAATTGTGTTTAGATATATTGATATCATTTTTCCCCCTTGTGTTATAGGAATGTATATCTGATTTAAAAATTAAATCATTAGGGTTGTTCTTTATGTACAATATACAGTCAAATATGTATTGGTCATAAACTGTTAGAATTTCAAGTGAGGTAAAATGCTTTCTTACATGATCATCATGTTTAAGTTTTAACATTATCCTTATAGCTTGTTTTTGTAATAATAGTAATTTGTTCAAGTTATAATTACATGTTCCCCCATACACACACAAACCATAAGCTAAGTGAGCATGAATTTGAGCGTAGTAAATAGATTTTAAAGTAGGGAGATTGCATAAAAATGACATATGTTTAAGGGTATACAGTCCTGAGTGTATTTTTGTAAGTATTTTTTTTATATGACCGTTCCAACTTAAATGTTGATCAATCTCTAGACCCAAAAAGTTTGTGTTAACTATATTACTAATATTTGTATCACCTACTTTAATGTTTGGGGAAAAAATGTTTTTGTTCTGTCTCGTTTGAAAAGAAATAAAATTTGTTTTGTCAATGTTTAAATACAATGAATTATTTTGAAAAAATTCTTGAATTTTTGAAAGGTGCATTAGACTTGCAGATTCTATATCACTTTGATTTTTACCTGAAACGATTAAATTTGAATCGTCAGCATAGAGTACAATTTTACTTTTGGTATAAGAAATTTTCTCTATTAATGATGGAAATCCCTGTAAATAACAAATAAACAAAAGAGGACCAAGGATAGAACCTTGAGGAAGACCTTGCTTGATATTTAATTTTGTTGAATTGATTTTGACTAATTTTTGGTTTATTGTGGAAGAGATTTCTACGTATTGAAATCTATTATTGAGATAAGATTTTAACCAGTTCAAGGCTGTACCGTGAATACCCAGTGATACCAGTTTTTGTAACAATATATCATGAGAAATAGTATCGAAGGCCTTAGAAAGGTCCATGAAAATACCAATTGGTTTCTCGCCACTATCGATGGCCTCTATTAATGATTCAACAAAAGTAACTAAAGCTGTTACTGTAGATTTTCCTTTTCTAAAACCATTTTGTTCTTTATCAAAAAAGTTGTTCTCTTCTAAATATTTAGCTAATCTATTGTGCATGGTTTTTTCAAAGATTTTTGATATTGAAGGAAGTAGAGATATGGGACGATAATTATTTGGGTCTTTTTTACTTCCTTTTTTATGAACTGGTATGACTTTGGAAATTTTAAGTTCTTGAGGGAAGATTCCAGATATGAAAGAAGAATTTATTAGGTGTACGAGGGGCTTAAGAAGTTGATTAATTGAGAATTTAATCAATTTAACAGGGATTTCGTCATACCCACTTGACAATTTATTTTTGAATGACCTAACAATGCTCAGAATTTCTATTTCGCTTACAGGATGGCAGTAGAAAAGTGAATGAGGATTTGATTGGAGTAGGTTGACGTTACAATGTGTACTATTGCATGTGTCAAGATTAACATAATTTTTTGATAAACATTGTGCTACATTATTAAATTTAGAATTAAAGGTATTACTTATGAGATGTGGATCAGAGATTTCCTTTCCATCCTCTATTAAGGTTATTGGTTCATTCCTGTTTTCCTTTCCATTAGATGTTTCATTATAAATGATATCCCAAGTTGTTCTACCAATGTTCATTGACCTATCAATTTTACTATCATAGTAATTCTTTTTACACTCTAACAGTTTTAATTTAAACTGCCTATTCCTACTAATAACATCTTGATGTAGTTCTAAATCTTTAGAGGTCCGAGCCTTTTTGAATGATTCAATAATTTCCCTTTTTTCATTTTTTAGGTCATCAGTAATCCAGTGATTTTTACGTGTAGTTTTTTTTATTAATTTACAAGGAAAGACTAAATTGAAATAATAATTTAAGATATTACAGAATACTGCATATTTTTGGTCAATGTTTGCATTGAAAACCTGGAGCCAATTTTCTTTGGTTAATAGTTTGACAAACATAGACATGTTTGCTTTTGAGAAATTTCGACTGTTAACAAATGAATTTTTAGGCGATTTTTGTGGACTTGAATTATTTATATTAAAAACCTCTAAAAGCTGCCCATCGTGATCTGAAAGGGCAGTAATAACGCCCGAAGTTTTAAATTGGAAAAAATTTATATTTGTAAAAAAATTATCAATACATGATGACGAAATAGGAGTTACCCTTGTGGGAAAATTTACCAGATGTCTCATTCCATGACTTTTAAGGACATTTTTCAAATCCCTAGATTTTAAAGAATCTAATATGTCAATGTTAAAATCCCCTGAAACAATTACATTTTTTTCTTTCTTTAATAAAATTTCTAGAGTTAAGTTAAGTCTATACAAGAATTCAGAATTGTTTAATTGTGGCTTCCTATATACTCCTGCCAATACTATTTTCTTGCCATCAAATTTAAACTTAGCCAGACAACACTCATATAACTTATCCTCACATAGAGCTTCTACATCTTTACAAGCCAACTGTTTCCCCTTCAATGTTGACTCTGAAAGGATCAACACACCACCCCCAGTAGTGGTGGTTCTAGCATAATAACTTGTTATTGAGTAGCCTTTTAATTTAAAGCTAATGAGTTCTGCATCAGACATATTGTGTTCTGTTATAATTATTATATTAGGTTTAAGTTCATCTAAAGTTATTTCTAATGATAGTTTGCTGCTTTTTAAACCCCGAATATTTTGATTGAAAAATGTATAACTTGGTGATTTTGGAAAATTTATTAAATTATTTATTGAATTTTGTTGAGAGCTAAACTTGGCGGCTGATGGTGAATTGTTTGGCAGTTTAAAGGGAAAACATTGGTTACAAGACTGTTATTTAAGATCTTACAGTTAAAATCGTTACAATCTTCATTGCATAATTCTACACTAGTGATTTCAACAAGAGGTGCTTCTTTCTCAACACTTTCACTTGAGTGTGTCATAGTGTCAGTCTGTTGTGTGGTACTCTGCTTTAAGATCACTTTCACATCACTAACACCATTACTTTCCCGTTGCTTACTCAGTTGTGGTCCTTGTGGAAGTGGGTCTTGGTTGACATAGTTGACTCTGGAAACAGCCTCTGCGTAGCTCACGTTTTCAGAAACAGTCATTGGTAAAGTCATGGGCACATCATCCAAACTGCTACTGCTTCTCGTAGGTTGATATTCATCAGACAGTATACATTTTTTACAGTTATCAATTTCTACTTTCAGTTGTTTGACAAAGTCAGAGTAAGACAGGTGATTTCTCAACACTCTGGTGGGCAGTTCATTATGGATCACTATTTTTACATTGGCTCCAGTGTTACAGTGAAATTTAGTAATGTTGGCAGCAAAGTGTTCGGGTGTAATAAGGTCTCTTATACAGCCCATGGGGGAACAGTACAGTGTTTTAAGACCATTATACTTGAAATCCTGAGTAAGCTGCTGGAAAGCTAAATTGTAATTTTCAATGGTAGGCTTCTGGAAAAATTTAGGCTTTGTAACAAGGCCATAAACAGTTGCTCCATCAACAACCTTCTGAGAAGTCAAGTTAGTGTTTATACATTCTTTTACTTGAGGTCTACCAAATTTCCTACGAAATGTCAAAGCTACGCCTGCTGACATTTGCCTGGTATCATTAAAATCCCCCGAGATACAGTGTGCAAATGCTGCTGTTGAATCTTCTTTAACTTCATCAATTACATCCTTCATATCCGCTACCACAATCTCAATGACATCTTTGTGCTGGTTAATACCTGTAGATTTTAAATTTAAGTTCGAGCTAGATAATTTGTTTTTACTTTGGAGGATTTCTCTTATCATACAAGCAATTTTGATCTTTCCACGTTTATTAAAATGTAGACCATGTCTAGTATACATATGGCGGGGAAGTTCGTTTATTGGCAAGAAATGTGCGTGGCCAGACTCAAGTACCATTTTTTCAAGTTGTATATTTATGAGACTGATTCGGTTGTTCAATTTTGGTACATCATGCCTGTATGGTAAGCCAGCTATAACAACATTGGTGTGAGCAGTGCTTTGAAGTATTTTTGTGTATGTATCAAACATTTCTGTTTCCCTTCGCATTATATCATCATTGGTCCCACCCATGATTATCAATGAGTCTTTTAACGTGAAGGAACCAGTCAAAGCTGCTAAGTCTTTGACAACTTCAGAGATTCCTGCATTTGGTTTGAAAATGCTGCACACAGTAGATTCACAGTTAGGCCAAACCTTACTCAAACTGGCTTGCAATTGTCTACCATGACTGTCTGACAGCAGTAACATTTCAGAAGTATTTGAATGTCTAATATTTTTAGGCGTTTCCTTTCGAAATTTATTTTCAACATAATTATTAACAGTTATTGACTGTTCTTCTTTGTTATTATTTTTTGTTTGTATAATATCACTATGTACAACCAATGTTAACTTTTTACTTTTATTATTCAAGCTTGAAAGAAGAGTATTGATAGTTTGAGAGGTAGCAAGCAGCCCACTATTCAATAGATATGCCATGACTGATCTTTTCAATATAATCTCTTTGTCACTAAAACTGTCCCAAGTCAGTTCATAATACGGGAACTTGTCGTCAGCCATAGTCAGTTCCATTATACAGTCTGCCATAGAAACCATATAGATACCACAATCATAATTGTTGTCCTGTTGTGGTGTTTGAGATAGTATCACTTTAACCTTATCTTCATTAGTGTTGTTTAAATATTTATGTAATTTTTCTGCTATGATCTGGGCATGTTCGATGTTATAAGTCCCACAAGAATCATAATAGAAAAACGCTGCTTTATTTTTATTATATACTAAAAGACTCCAGTGTGTGCCTCCTTCACCATTTGTGTTTATGGAGTCATTCACTGGAATGAATAGATGATTAAAATGTTTCAAATTAAGAGGATCGAGTAGGTGACTGTAATCATTCAGTAATTTTATTCCTTGAATTATTAAGGGATTCATGTAAAACAGGTTTTTATTTTTTAACAGTTTATTATTAATTAATTCAAAGTACCTAGATACGGTATCGTCCGATATCCAGTTTTGTCCTAATAATTCAAAAATCAATTCTGCATTGGTATTTTTCTTTTTCTTTATCAGTTCATTATTAGTACTGGCATGCACTAACAATGACACATCCCTGTTGTGTGTGCTTAGATGATTTGTTGAATCGGAACCAACTATGGAAGGTGTGCTTGTGATTTCTAACATCCTTGACATGTCTACAGATATTTCACTGTTTTTAGTTGTTTCACAATTTTCACCATTACTATTATTTTCATGACTGCTGTTTTCTAAAGACATGTCATTATCCATAGTGGTTTCGAAACTGTCTTTATTTTTATGACTGCTATTTTGTACTTTATTTATTTGATTAAAACTTTTATCCGCTTCCTCCAGTGCTTTGTTAAAATCTTTATTTTTTTGTTTTGGCACACCATATTTAGCTTTATTTTTATTATAAGAACAAATGTCAACCTCTTTAACACAGGCAGTTGTCTTCTCCCCATAAAAAATTACTTTATATTTTTTTATTTTGCTTGAGAAATCTATACTTTCAATCAAAGCAGGCCAATAAGGGTATCCTTTAATTTTAGCAAAAACCTTTTCACCAGCTTTAAATTTATGAGTATGCATTTTCATTAATAGAATTTGATAAGGTATTTGTTTAAAAAAGTAGTAAAAGACACCAAGTAATTGAACTTAATAAACATCAACAATGCCTAAGCCAGCTGGGCTCAAGTAACTCAAGACATCAACTGATAAGACAGGTCAAAGTTCACTCACTGATCCATGTGCCTGTGGAAGTAATATTAACAGTTACTGCTGTTTGACTGACTAAATGATTTTAGCAAACAGCTGTTTCATTACAGGTTTCAGTTTGAAAATAGTATAATGCTATGCCCTGATCAGTAAAATAGTTCTGACTTATAATTAACTGTAATAATTTTATTTTGTTTTGCAGTTTTAGACAGAATACTAATAATTTTTTTTAGAGGAAGTGTTCAAGTTTTAATTTTTTTATATTAAATAGAAATGAAAATCTTGTGCTAAAACAAATTAGTGATAGAGTGCTGTTTTCAGTAAGTATGCTTACAATTACAAATAATACCTCAAATAATTGCAAGAAAACTGTATTTTATAATCATTAGCTAGAGAAATATTTCATTTTTCCAATTCCATGCACTAAACAAGCAGTACAGTGTTCGTCACCATAAAATTATACTAAAAACTTGAGCACTTCACAATACTGAATATTCCATTATTTGGCCCATTAATACCAACCTGGAAGTGCTTATCGACTGATTTACAAGATGAATAAACGGAAAATATGTTTGTATTAGCGTAAATTTACATAGTTTTTAGATACTGGTTATTTTTAAACCGATTAAAGGTCATTTTAGGCTATTTTTGGATTAACGGGGAAATCGATTATCGGCGATCGTTCTGCCACCCATTATCGCCGATAATCGGGAGTCCACTGTATTTCCTAATTTATTTAAATTACAAAAACCATTTAATGTCATTGAAAATGAGTTAAAAAAAGCATTATACACTTACTTTATGTATTTTGAATATAAAATATGTTAATATGATCTTAAAGTAGACTAAAAATACATTCATGAACCATGCCACATTATTTTTTTTTTTTTTTTAGTACTCAGTTTTTATAATTTATGGCATTCAGCAATTTTAATTAATTTACTACATATAAAAGGGCAGAATTCAGTTTACTTCAATAAAAAATTAAGTAAAATTTAATTTTCAGAAGCATCTATTTATAGCTGTCCTATTATTATGACAGTGGGATGGAGCAGTGTCTGACTAACCCTCTCTAGTGGCAAAACGACTTGAAATTCACTCCAATCTCAGTCTTGTACCAGTGCTTTCCTTCAGTGGATCATTATACTTACTCTGGTTAACACATGTATTAATTATTGGTGTATGTATTTTTCTGATAAATGTGTAATTTTATTATAAATAATGGCAACCACATCGCATATGACGATTGAAGAAATACTTCTTTTGTTGGGAGAGTTAGATGATAGTGATACTAATGTAGGTAGGGCAAACGTGATTGTTTTACCACCAGATAACGTGGATTGTGTAACCGACGAAGAACACTTTAATGATGACATTACTGAAGATGTTGAAGTTAATGAGGTATGTGGTACATTAGAATTAGAGGTAAAAAAACCGATAACCTAGACTCTGAATCAACACATGTTAGCAAACCTAATGAAATATTTAAGAATACATGGGCTAAAAAAATAATAAAAACTAAATCCTCCAAAACATGTAGACCTAAGTAAAAAGGATTAAAAAAGAGAGTAATGTACGAAATTTGAAAAAAGGTATACCTGAATATGGTTTTCCAGATAAGGGCGATAGTGCCAGTCAGTGTCTAAACAATTTAAAAGAAATATTTCATAACAAGTCACACGTTGAAATATTTGAAAGTTTACTAACGACAAATATAATGCAGGATATAGTTACTCAAACAATGAAGTACGCTTCAGAAATGAAGAATGACCAGTCTTTTTCATTTTCAGTGGATGAACTCAAACTATTTTTGGGCATTCTTCTCTTATCCGGATATCATTGTTTACCTCAGGTTTCACTGTTTTGGAGCACTGCTGAGGACTTAGGAGTCCCTATAGTGGCAAATGCAATGTCAAGAAATCGATTTTGGCTCATAAAGTCATACATTCACTTTGCAGATAACCTCATGCTAAATGACGAAACTAAGTGCGATAGAGGATTTAAAGTAAGGCCATTTATTGAAAGTATACAGCAATCATTTGCACAATTTGGTGCTTTTGAGGATAAGCTTGCTGTAGATGAGATGATTATCAAGTATTTTGGTCGCAACAATTTAAAACAGTTTATTAGAGGTAAACCTGTGCGTTTTGGTTATAAGCTTTGGGCGCTATGTGGCGTAAGTGGTTACTGTTACAATTTTGACCTTTACTGTGGTAAAGAAGAAGGCAGTGAAGAAAATATTGGGCTAGGCCGTAGAGTTTTTCAATCTTTGTTACTTACTGTTGAAGACCCTCTGAGTTATGAAATATATTTCGACAATTATTTTACAAGCATTGAACTGCTTGAAGAACTGTTTGACATAGGGTTTAGTGCTAGTGGTACCATAAGGGAGAATCGTACACAAAAATGTCCTTTACCTAATAAAAAAGAAATGAATGGTCTAGGTAGAGGGGGATATGACTACACAAGTGATTTGGATAGTGGAATAATGTTAGTGAGGTGGAACGACAATAACATAGTAACCATTGCAACTAACTTTGACAGTGTGCAACCATTGGGCAGTACTAATAGACACAGTAAAGACGAAAAGAAAAAAGTACCCTTTCCAGTTCCTAAAGCTAATACAAATTACAGTAGATTTATGGGAGGAGTTGACCTTCATGACTGGTTAGCATCTAAATACTGTATAAAAATCAGAGGGAAAAAATGGTATTGGCCATTATTTACAAGAATTATTGACATGGCTGTAGTGAATGCCTGGATAATTCACAAGCATACTTCTGAAAACCCTCTCCCTCTTCTTGACTTTAGGCGTACAATAGCTGTTACATATTTGAAAACAGGTAGTGTACGTCAGCCCATCGGACGACCTTCGATCACTCCCCGAAGTCAGCAAACAGCACCCTTTGATGATACAAGATTTGACAGGAAAGATCATCTCTTACATACTAGAGATAAACAAAGAAGATGCCAAATGAAAAACTGCACTTCAAAGCCACTCACAGTTTGCAAAAAGTGCAATGTTACTCTTTGCAAGAGATGTTTCTGACCTTACCACTCCAAGTGACTATTACAAGTTCCAGGTCAAACGTTTACTTATTTGTAGTTATCGTACAAGAAAATAAAACAGATATATATATATATATATATATACAAACATTTTTAATTAATACTTTGTGGTTTTAAAAATGTTTTATTACTTTAAACTAAATTGAACTATATATCCTATGCAGTACCACTGTCATATTTATAGGACACAGTTTTTTATTTGTAAAAACGTGTTATATTAAATAAATAACATTTTTAGCTCATTTCTAATATTATTTTAATACACTATTCCTAGTTTGACTCATATTTAATTAAAAATAAAAAGTTGGTATTTAATGGGTTAAGAATGTTGATAATTAATTTTTGTCCTCATTACATAATGTACAAGCTTATGTTTTACATTAAAACTAGTCCTAGTGTAATAAAAGCGCAATTGTGATATGCAGTATAGCATTCTGTAACATAAGATAATACAATTCATAGATCGTAAATCCAATATAATATTTATTACAACACAAACGTTTTCGAAAGCAAAGCTTCCATCTTCAGGTTTTTTACACAAGGTTTTTTACACAATGTAAATTTACACATAACCTGAAGATGGAAGCTTTGCTTTCGAAAACGTTTGTGTTGTAATAAATATTATATTGGATTTACGATCTATGAATTGTATTATCTTATACTATTTCCAATATTTGCTCATATACGTTTTATTCTGTAACATGTCTTTTTTAACCTCTTCATTTCATTTCACCTTCATTACACTCATTTGAAATCCATATTCGCCCAGAGTCCCAAACTTTGGTACCAGGAACAAACAGCTATTCCTACTGCCAAATGTTCGCACTGTTGCTCATGCATCCTTGCCTCTTTTCCGGATAATTCGATGCTTTCAGCGGAGATCGAAATAGACATATTTTTGGATACAGTTAAGGCTTTTAAATATAAATGTCTAATGTTTTTCGAGTCCCATTAACTACATAATTTATTTTCCGCAAAAATGTTTGTTATTTGTCTTCTATTTTTTCATATATTTAATGTAAAATGTGCTTTTAAAAGTCTAGATAATTATTGTATATATAATTATATATATATCTTTTTTCTCATCGTACTTTTTATTATATTTATATCGTTGTTTGTTTTGATTGTTAGAATTTATATTTGTTGCCTGGTGATAAGACTTTATATAGACATGAGTTTAGTTGGGTGATTATACTGTAAACCTCCCACAAGAAAGAATAATGTATAACTGTATGAACTGCCTCCATGTAATTGGGTCTATTACCTGTATTTGAGTATGAAAATAAAATAAATAAATATCTTGACAATTGGCGTCTTAACCCTTTCAGTGCCGCAGCATCGACATAGTCGACGATGTAATTTATGCATAAATTACCGGCATCGACCCAATTGACTATCCGTATTTTTATAATATTTTTAATATAGTATGTATTCGATCGACTCGATTAAAGATCCGCCATATTCTGAATGAATCGATCTTTCGATAGGTATCGTTTTCATATTTCTTTCTTTTACGCCTTTGAATTGGTAATCGAGAAAAAAGATAACAATGACATTTGTCAGCTGGTGTTGATTCAGAAGGCAGTCATCTTTTACATGGTATAAAAAAATGTTATACACATGAAAATTCAGTTCAAATTTAGTTTTTTTAAATTTTCTTCTTTAATTTTGATTATTATTTTGTAATTATTATTTACCTTTCATAAATTGTCCTATTACTATATCTATTTTGTAAAGAATTTCATGTTCTACAAATTAAAACAAAAATGATGAATATATGGTAAAATAGTTTGTTCAATGTTTTTCACAACCCTTGTAATTTTTTGAAAAACAGCCCGGCAATTTATGCACATCCTTTTGGGAAATGGTCACGGCACTGAAAGGGTTAAGAATAAATAATAATAAAAAAATCAATATACACTATACAGCATTGAAATTTAACCTGCATAAGCACTAATAATGAATTTTCAGCCCTATAAGTATGAGTGGGTGAATTTTCTATTATACGTCTATTCTCCAATCCGTCACGGCCACGGTCCCGACTCCAGATAGAAAATATGCTTCTACTATACATAACTAACCAAGAAAACAATAGTACTGAATAAAACTTAATAAAACACAGTCCACACTGAAAATGTTACCTGTAGATAGTAGCTATACCATGCAAAAATATAATCACAAACTCTTCTTACCTTAGTAGGATCAATAATACCCTTCTCAATCATATTTACATAATCATTATTTAATGCATCGTAGCCCATGTCTCCTGATGCTTCCAATACTTTATTGACTACCACCGATGCATCCACTCCTGCATTCTGTGCAATTGTCATACATGGCATTCTTAAAGCTTTCCTTACTATGTCCACACCTGTGAAAACAAATTGTTAGCCTTAATTTAACAAATTTCTTATAACAAGAGACAACAGATCTTCATTTGCCAACAATCATATTATACATACAACAATTAATTAACGATCATATTTATATAATAACAATGACACAAGTTGATGTAATTCAATGCCTGACACAGACTTAAGCAAAATTTAACTTGTTACTGTTATGTTGGTGCTCAGTATCCAATAGGTGTGTGTAAAGTTTGCTGTGCGGCAAGTTTGATTCCATACTCATCATTACTCAAACCAAGTGATGTATGTAAACATACAAGTATGTGTAGATCTTAAGTGTAATATCTTAAGTGTACACGCTTCTTGTTGTTTATTTTAAGTAACTACTTCAGTTAACTGGATATTAGGACTATTGATATATTACAGTTTGTATATAAGGTTTATCTTGATTCTCGAGACGGTACCAACCGATGCAAGAACTTTCTGGCTTTCTACCCAATTTTTTATTTGTTTATATCGCAATAAATAATTTATTTATTACAACTTTTTACAACAGCTTGAAATGCGCCAATACTGGATTTTGAAAGAACACGAAAAAAAGGGTTTACAAACACATTTTTGGTAAAACAACCAAAGCACCTATAACATCGCAATTTGTTTGGCTAGCTAGAGTATTTCATTCATTGCAGACTGACAGTTTGTACACCCGATTCCGACTATTGGTTATTGTACAGTTATTCGACAAACATCGCCCATTTTACCCACTTACAAACCCCCGCCGGGCAGCAATTTCAAGTTATACATTTTAACTTTATTCCTACGTTTATAAAATTGAATAAAAAATTATTAAAAATATGAAATGTACAGAACAGAACATTCTGCGTCAATTGGTACCAAGTCTGTCGTGCTTGCTTTATGATAAACATATGTTTTATTGAGTTTCACATAAGAGCATGTGACCTGCCTACTTCAAAGATCGCATATACGTTTGAAAATAAAATGTGAAGCGCCAGGATTCGCAATCTAGGGTCAACACCTTGGACGCGGGCCGGTCGCCGGCGACAGGGCGGAAGCCAAGCGCGGGTAGCGTGCCGTCGCCGGTGGGGAGACGCATTCGTTTCAATGTATTCAGTGTGGTCCAGCCACTCATGTGGTGTGGTTGATTCTTGTGTAGACACTTGTTAGATACATTGGCGTAATATTAGTTGTATTGGTTTTAGTTTCGGACGGTTGGCAGTACCGGTAGCCGCGCAAGTTATTTGTTTCACATTTTGTTTTTAATGTTGTTTGTTTTGTGATTGTGTTTCTGTGTTTCTAAAACATTGTATAAGTGAAATTAATATTATATTCGGTAAAAATGGATTCCTCCACCCCTGGGACTTCTGCTCAGGCACATCAAGTAGGGGCTAATACTGGAGACGATTCTGAAGAAGACGGTCCTCTCCCTATACACGATGAGGATATATCTATATATATGAGGATATCTCATCCAACGTGTTGTTGATGATGATTCAGATGCTGATTATGGTGATGACGATGCTGCTAATGATGACCCTGATATTGGTACAGCTGCTCCAGTCTGGTCGATATCAACTTCTGGTATGAGCCCTATTACGTTTGTAAAACAAGATGGACTATTGGTTCCAATTCCAGGTAATGGAAAGCCAATTGACTTTTTTAGGCTGTTGTTGGATGTTTTTTTTGGAGAATATTGTAAAATTTTCTAACGATTATGCATTTGAAGTCCTGTATAAGCCAACACTCACTCCTAAGTCACGCATAAATCAGTGGAAAGATGTAGCAGAATTTTTGGACTTTTTAGGTTTACTTTTCCATACCGGCACAATCCGCTTGAACCACTTAGAAGACTTTTGGAGGACGGATCCCTTATTTAAAATTTATCCTTTTAGGCACGTAATGTCCAAGGACAGATTTCAAAATATTATGCGCTGCCTATATTTCCACAATCCACACTATAAAGAAGGATCCAGCATGTCCAAAGTCCAACATATTGTTGATTACTTCAATCGTAAAATGAATTCCATCTACTACCATGAATGAGAACTTTTACTAGATGAAGCCATGGTGCTTTGGCGAGGTAGACTACATTTCCGCCAACATATAAAGGGAAAAAACATAAATATGGCGTGAAACTCTACAACCTGAGCACTCTGGATTGATTTTAAAATTTCACGTATATGCTGGATAAACAGATGCACTTGTACAGGCCAAGGCCATACAGAAAAAATTGTTTTACACTTACTAAAAGAAAAGTTAAACAATGGCAACACAGTTTTTATGGATAACTTTTATAATAGCTATACCTTGGCTGCAAAACTGTTAGCGAAAAACACCTACTGCACTGGCACAATACGATTAGATCGTAAGCATATACCACAAGACATCAAGGCTGCCATACTCAAAAAAGGTGAAACAGTAGCCAGATATGGCGAAAGTGTAATGATCAGGAATTGGAAGGACAAGCGGGTTGTGTCCTACATTTCAACTCAATATGAAAATGAAATGATAGATTTCCATAGTAAAAGGAATGAAGTAAAAATGAAACCCCTACCGATCATGCAATACAACTGCTACATGAGTGGTGTAGATTAAGCCGATCAAATGCTATCCTACTACCCTTGTGAAAGGAAAACCTTACGGTGGTATAAGAAGATCGGGATACACGTTTTCCAAATGATTTTGCTCAATGCCTACAATTTGCATAACAAATACCGCCCAAAAATGCAATTGTACGACTTCAGATAAGAAGTGATCAGAGCGCTCCTGCCTCCCCTTGACACTCCAGCCCAAAAAATGCTTCGAAATAGTGTACATAAAATAGCTGTTACCACTGAACGGGATCACCGCAACAGACTCAGGAGGAAACCCTGTAGAATATGTTGGAAAAACAAAAAAGATAAAAAAAACTACGTACTACTGTGAGACATGTCCTGACAAGCCTGGTCTTTGCTTTGGCCAGTGCTTCGATGAGTTTCATGGATAAAAACAAGAAAAGTAGACTGGTGGGAGTGTATATAGTGTATATAATTAAATAAAAATTAAGTGTTAGTTTAGTAAAATATGTTTATTCGACATAACATCTAACAGTGGCAGCTTGAGGAGAACTGACAATGTCAGCTAATGCATAGAGGCATTCGCGGGTGGCGGCCCGGTCGCCAGCGACCAATGGATCCGACATGGACAATTCAACCCATATCCTTCCAGAAATCGATGTTCAACTATGAATCCTGAATTTTTATGTCTAAAGGTCTTTTTGTAAATATCATAATTTAGCCACCGGGGTAGGTTTTAGCCAAATTGGCACCGCAGTCAATGTGTTAAACTTATCAGTGGGGACAATATTACATATAGTACTATACAAATAATCGTATTTCAGCAAGACATAATTACTAATATTACTATTACAGTAAGCCTTGCATTATCCGGACTAATGTCGTGGTATCCCAATACAGATACATGTAAATCTGAATAAAAAAATACAAGATAAAAATTGGGCAAATATCGGTAAAAGACGCCTACATGGTACAATAGGCAATGTACATTTCACAGAGGTGCCTGGATGGCCCGGCATTGCTTCATTTGCATGAGAATATTCTGGGAACTGAAAGAACACCCGATAAAAATATATCACCATTGCTAAACTTGGCCAAAGTAAGAGTTTTTATGTAAATAAACAACAAGTCGAATCTACAGGATGCAATCCATACAATAGCTTACTTTTTGATGGCTATTCTTCTATCTAAGATGATCTGGACAATGATAAACGTTTGGATAGGAAGGTCATATGAATAAACCAGCTTTATACCATATCAAATATCGTTTAATAGCGTTTACTGGCACACTAGAAAGTATTTACTTAGTATTCTACGTATTCATAACCGTACTATAACCTTAAATGTTTACGTACGCAACTTATCGGCAACTAATAGAAACAGTAAAAAGTGTGAGACATGACAGCTAGCAACGCTAGCGTTCCGTGTGGATTGCCCATGAACAAATCCAAATACAATACAGCACGGTATATACAGTACACACAGTTTGTTGTGTTCCGGAAACCATGCCAGCATACGTGCATGTCTATAATACTACACAAGCAACGCGGCTGCAACTTTACAAAACAAATATTCAACGTCCGTCGGATCTGGTTAGCTAATCCGTATAAACCGGAATCTGAATAATTTGGGTCTGGATAAAACGAGGTTTATTGTAATTAATTAGTACAGATACTTGTACATAACCTGACAAGAATTACATTTGTTTCAGATGTATAAGAGCAGCTGTTTTTAAAGTCGAAACTGCAGCCATTCTGACTCTGATGAATTCTTAGAATGTGTAATCAAAGGTACTTGGTTAGATAGGACTGATTACATAAATTAACTGAATTTTGTTTCATTTTGTTGCTTTGGTTCCTATTGTTTATTGTCAGAGTTTCAACTGTGTCTGTGGTTATTCTCTGTTCTTTCAGTCAATGCTGAAAACTAACCAGTCATGTATGATTAATATTAAAATATGGACATCTTTCTGTAAATGTTCAAAAGTGCTCATAATAAGCAGCCCAGATTGCAACCTGGCAAACATTTTTTTGTACCTATAAAAACGTTCATGCTGATCTTATTCAAATAACTGACTGCTGATCAAATATGTGGTAAAAAAGAGAAGGAAGTAAATTATATATTTGTACAGGAAACGGCTCAATATTGTTAAGCTGCTTTTTACCTGTTAGCTGATCTGGATTAGAGGTCTTGAGCGTGTCCAAAACAGTACCACATCGCAGAAGGGCAGTACCTCCTCCAGGGACAATCCCCTCTTCAACTGCAGCCCTTGTGGCATTCAAGGCATCATTAACCCTATCTTTTTTTTCATTCACTTCCACCTCACTAGAACCACCAATTTTAAGTACTGCTACGCCTGATGCAAGCCTTGCTAATCTCTCTTGCAATTTTTCTTTCTCATATTCTGATGTAGTGTCATTAATTTGATCTCTGATTTGGTCTGCTCTTCTATCAATATCAGCTTTTTTCCCTTTTCCCTAGAAGAAGAAATTTATAAACATCTTTGACTAATAAATTGTGAACCCGTCCGCTAAGAAAGAAACAACTCTTATTAGCTAGCAGTAATTTTTCTGACTTATTTAATACATACTACCAAGTCCAAGAAATTTTATTTTATTTGCTGACGACACCAGTGTCATAGTTAGTGAACCTAGTTTAATTCGACTGGAAAAAACCGTTAAGTCTACTTTACTTGAACTAAAAGCATGGTTTAAATCAAATGGGCTTTTATTAAATTAAACAAATACTAACATAATGCACTTTCAAACACGAAATTACATCAATAATCAATTAAAACATACAGAATTTAATCTAACTGCCATAAATTTCTTGGCATTAATATGGATAAAAACTTGAATTGGAAACAACACATTCAGCTTTTAGTAAATAAACTAAGCTCATTCCGATTTGCATTAAACGTTCTAAAAAATGCTGTCTCATTAGATACATTAAAAACTGTGTATTATGCCTAAGTCCATTCCTTGCTCAAGTATGGTATTGTACTGTGGGAACCTCAACTGATTTCATTAAAGTATTTAGAATTCAAAAAAGCATAATTAGAGTTATTTCAGAGGAAAGTTATAGAACTAGCTGTCGTCCTCTTTTTAAAAAATTACATGTAATGCCCCTACCAAGTATGTATATTTTTGAATTGTTAAATTTTGTTCATAGAAATGACAGCCTTTTCAAACAATTTAGAGTTCAACACTCTTATAACACACACAATATATCTTCCTTGAGTTATCCAATGCATAATCTTGCACTGTTTGAAAAAAGTCCTCTTTATATGGGAATACGCCTTTACAATAGATTACCAGCAAATCTTAAATCCTTTACCAAAAACAAGTTTAAGCACTATATTAAGGACTTACTGACTGACAGGGCATATTATAGTATTGATGAATTCTTGGAAGACACGACTATATAATTCATTTTTAAATAAATACAATTTATACAAATTCTGTTGTTTCAGCAGTTAAGTTATTATTATATTTAGGATAAGTATTATTATTATTATTGTTTGACTTAGATTACATATATTGACAATGCACCTGTTTGTTATTACTCTGTAATATGTTCAAATGTTTATGTGCAATAAAGAACTTTGACTCGATTTGACTTTGACTACAGCAGAGTTTGTTACGTTTTAGGGCTAGGTGTTGGTTCTGTAGTATAGGAAACAGAAGATATTTTATCCTGGGTTATATTTTTAAATATTTATCAGTCATTAAATGAAAATGTTCATAACAACTGTTTGTAGAAAAAGATGTTTTACAAAATTAATCAGCAAACGTACACCATAATAATTATTATATTTCTAACATTTGAATCAGTTTAGAATATTTAATTTTTTATTAAATTGATTTTATTTAAATCTAAGGGTGTGCGAGTACTCGAAACTTCGAGTATTTGATCGAGTATGTTACTACTCCAACTCGGCTCGAAGCTCCCGAAACTACTCGAAGTTCGATCGAGTAGTTGTATTTCACGAAATATCATATTTACATCTTAATTTAGTTTTAAGAGAACAGTTTTATAAGTTATCAATAAAAATGTTTGCGTTTTATTTTACCCTTAATCATAAGTTATCAGTTTGGTACGCGTAATTATGAACTAAACAATACGCATAGCCTAAGAACAGGTAGTACACGACGACAGTCAAATGAACTAGTCGATGTAGTGAACGGGTTCGTTCATTATGATTTGAACTAGTTCAGTTCAAAGTGATCAACAGAGCTGGGAAGGTAGTGATCACACATGTTGGTTGTCGAGTTTACTAGTCTTGTAACCTAACCTAAAATAGCGTGAATAAAACAGAAGTGCTGGTTAGTGCCTTTATCACCCAAGAAAGACAAGAGATTCGGTTCAAGATGCTCAAAATACCTGTTATACCTGTTACCAATATAAATCTAATAGTCTGTGCACCTTGGAAATTACGCATATTTTCGATCATATCAACAATATCGTTCAATCAAAAGGGTTCCGAAAACGAGTCACTTTACACATCCCAAGAATCGAACTTCCATCTTTTCTAGGTGAAAGTTCATCTCGGTTGTAGTACACATATATGCAAGGAACCGTTCAGCTCCTTTTCAGAACTGAAATTATCGTATATTTCTTGCGAGTCGATTGAGGTTTATTAGTTTTTAAATCTGAGCAGGGAATCGTCCACTAATTTAACGTAAGAAAATACCGTATCGTATCATATAAAATATGGTAATGGCGTTCTAGCAGCGTGTGGCACAACATTATTGATTTATTTTCCGTCAAATAAAAAATATAATATCCATGGCGAACGTCTATTAATTATTATTCTGTAAACACCTTAGATTGCCAAAACCGTGTGTAACATTTGCGCATACGATATTTTTTCCTGTCAAATTGTAGAACGGTTTTCTGACTAGATTAGACAATAACACAGTTGGAGTGTAAATGATGGTAAAGTATGATAATTTTGATTCGTAAATTCACTGAACGGTCCCCTGATCACATTGACGTCGATGTAAACTTTAAAACAATCACGAATCAACCCAAGTGATTGAAAAACATGTTGGAAGACATTTTATAAACAAAATACGACGAATTTAGAGATTCGGAAAATAATTTTCAATGAACTGAAGCCTTATCAAACGTCTCGTTTCTTATTCATAAGTTTAAGTTTATCGTTTAGCTGCCCAAAATCTGGCACTTAGTTGATATTTCAGACTGCATCTCGTCGCCAATATCGGCTAGACCTATTATATTAGCCGACTATGTCTATGGTTTCATTCGATTACACCAGGTTTTCATAAATTTCTCGTTATGACATATTTATTTATCTGTTGTTCAGTGTAGCCTCATGTATCGAAGTAGTTTCAAGTTGCACATATTTCATTACCGATCATAATTTTAAAACTAATTCATCTTAAGGGACTTTAAAATTTATTTTAGTAAACCTGCTTAGTTATTATTATCAATTGATTGAACCACAGTCATTGTCATCCAGATTTTCAAATTTGATTATATAATTCAGAGCTTATTTCCAATTAGTTGTAACCTCGTTATTACTGAATTAAATACCTAAAGAATACATATATACTCTTCTTGACGTGTACACAATAAATATTTTGTTGAGAGGAGGCAATTCACAAAGCAAATGACCGCATTTAGCGATGATGCCTGAATTTTAGCATCAGTTTGGTTGGATGCAACTTTTGCCAACAAGCTTCACTACGTTTTCGCGGTACACTTTGAACTGAACCGCCAGATAAACATATCGGCCGGCTGTGAAACAGTATAATTGGCTTGCATAGAAAATCTGCTTCACTACTTTTTCGCGGTACACTTTGAACTGAACCGCCAGATAAACATATCGGCCGGCTATGAAACAGTATAGAAAATAGACAGTATAGGCCGGCTATGAAACAGTATAGGCTTGCATAGAAAATCTGATCTGTGATATGAGTGAACAGATTAAATCTTTATAATCCACGTTGTTTCAATTAATAATATACTTTCTTAATTTCTTACATAATATTAGTTCTGAAAAAAGGAAAAAGGTTAAACAAAACAATGCCACATAAAATGTAGGAAGGAACAAGTTTTATTTATCAAATGTTACAGTTAAAAACAACAAATCAAAATTATTGTGTTCAGTTTAGATGTATGTATTTAGGAATCAGGCAAAACTTAACATAGGCTTAGGATGTGTCTGCATTTTACAGTTACCTTGGGTGAACAGGAAATCCTTCTGTAAATACTCGCTCGAAAATACTCGATACTCGAAAAAAATGCCAACTACTCGATTCGAACTCAAAAATCACTACTCGCACACCCATATTTAAATCAAATGTGCGATGCACAGAAAAATTGACTCAGCGGGCGCAGCAGGGTGCCTCCCAGTTTAATATTAATTTAGTAAAGCATTTTTTAACAAGAGAATTGATAAGATCTCTTTATTTGTATTCGTACAGTACCTATATCACACAAGGTATTATTTGTTATTCTAAAATAAGTTTCTAAAAACCTAAAAAGAAACAATGAATTTGATAGGTGTGCATCGATTTGAAACAAAATTCTTTGATTGCACTGAATAAAAGAAAATAGTGCTGCGTCGCACATTCCTACTTATATGTACAAAATCAATATTTACTTGTTGAGTCATCATTTAATATAGTTTGAAATTTATATTTCAACTCATTCAAAACTGTTTAACTACTGGTAATTAAGTTAACAATGTAGAGGCAACATTACTTTAATAATATAAACTAGAATCCATTACCTTTAACAACAGAGTATCATCCTTTGTAATGAGTACTTCAGACACTTCTCCCAGGTCAGAAGCTTGAACCTCTTCCAACTTAACATTTGCTGCTTCATCACCAAATACAATTCCACCAGTTGCAATTGCCATATCTTGCAGAGTTGCTTTGCGGTTATCACCAAAACCAGGAGCTTTAACAGCAGCTACTTGCAAGCCAATTTTTAACCTGCACAATAAAAACATGCATTTGAATCAATAATGTAAGAATTTTTTCATCATTACACATTACTAATATAGTACTTATGAAATGAATTATTTTCTTTTAATTAATAATGTTGTAATGATAGCAGAAATAATGTTTTTATGAACCTTTTTATTTTAGTTTGCCAAACAAACAAAAGCTGACACAAACATATTAAACACTGCACTTGTAACCCCTTTAAAAGTCGCATAGCCCTATAAATGATAGCAGGATTACTAACTAACCCATTACGCGAGGAGACTCTTGTGAGCCTACTTTATTTGCGGCCAGATAGTAGCACAAAATAGACCGTATTTATCGACATAACAATTCCACGTTTTGTGTTGGCATTTCTGTCGCTAAGTACTGATACTTTTCCAACCACTGCTGGTCATAACTAGTATTGTTTGTTTATGTTGAAAAGTGAAAGTCAACACACTGATCGGCATGGGTTGTGATCATGGCTTGAGAAGTAGTGAAATAGGTCGAATTATAAATGAATATATGAATTGTAAGTATCTATACAGGAAATTCTAAATATTTAGTGTAAAATTTATTTATAACTTGGAATAGGCATATACAACTTCGAAACAATAACTGGTGTGAAGTAAAAAGTCTTACATAAGTAGTTTTATTATTTTATACCTATTCGTTATTATTTTTTTACAAAGGTAGGCCTATACAATGTTTATAAAACATTATATAAGGACAAATGCTTTTTTCAAACAAAAACTTGCACAAAATAAAATTAATGTTATGCATAAATTTATTTTTATGCTCCTTTTTTATATCTTTATTATAAAATATAATTAAATATGAGCACATATACATATAAGAAAGCTTAGGTCTTTGTTATTACCATACTTAAGTTTCATTACTATAGGATTAATAGTATTCAGTTGAGAGCGTTTTAAAAACACGACTGCAAATCTTTGAAAAATATAACAATTCCTGGATGCTGCAGGCCATATGAAAACTGACATGGTTATGTGTTAAGTAGATTTAGATGTAATTAGAGTAGATGAATTTATAATGGCCAGATTAATATGACAATCACTTATTGGATACAAACAAATATGAATATTACACTGTATGATTTCTAGATTGAAATAAATAATTGTTAACCCTCGATCCCTGGTGATAGGTGTAATTGTGCTCACTTTAATGTTACCAAAATGGCGATGAGCATAAATGGGTTTATTTTGCATTGAACTTTGAAATTTACGGCAATTGATTGTGGAAGCAATGGAAACGTCGTAATTGCCAGATCCGTTGGCATCTTGGTCTGTTTTTCATTTTTTTTTGTATAATTTCATAGAACTCAATTGAAAATTTGTAATTTTATAGAACATTACTTTGGTGGCGGAAAGCTTATAACTGTTAAAGGTTAAATATTTTCAGTTGTGTTGTTACTAGAAACCAAAAATTAAAATGTAGGTAATTTTTTTATTTGTATAAATTTTTGTCGAAATTGAATTTTTATATGTATACGAGGTGTGGCCAGAAAGAAACAGGATTAGTATTGGCCTAGCCACAGAACAAATGGAATAAGGCTAAATATCGTACGGCTGGTCACATGACTTCCCCTTCACCCGCTGCTTGAGTTTTATCTCTCTCCTGCACTCATTCCACCTGTGGTGTCAGTTATAAGCATATAACCTTTTGTCTCTGCATCAGAAAAATGTACAAACTTGGAAAATCTGCAAGTGAAACATTTTTAATGTTACAGGAAGTGTATGGTGCTGATTGTTTATCACGAACACAAGTGTTTGAGTGGTTCAAACAATTTAAAGATGGCCATTAAGACACAAGTGATGACGCATACACTGGCAGACTATCGTCATCAAAAGTGGAAACGGGTGGGCAAACAGTCAACCAAAATTACTACATTAGCGTCCTGACTACCCTATAAACGAGTGAGTTAAGAGAAAGCGAAATGATTTGTGCAAAAACAAGTCATGTATCCTCCACCAGGACAATGCCCCGACTCACAACGCTTTATCAGTGAAGACATTTATGGCAAACCACAACATTCCCGTGTTAGACCATCCACCATACTTACCTGACTTGACCCCCTGTGACTTTTCCTAAAGTCAAGTCAGTATTGAAAGGAACTAGATTTGAGACTGTTGAAGAAGTAAAAGAAGAAGAAGTAAAAGAAAAAGCGATGGAAGTCATGAACGATCTTACAGAAATTTATCTCCAGTAGTGCTACACCCAGTTGAAAACTCGCATGGAGTGGTTTAGAGAACGAGGAGGGAGTACATTGAAGAAGCTTACACCAAATTGTAAATATTTGTAAGTAAATTTAATTTTCAGCCTCAGTACGGGGGTTTTTTTATAGCCCATCTCGTATAAATACAATTTTTATTTTCTTGCAATTGCTCAGTTATTTGTATTCAATAAGTTCAGAACTTGTTGATATCTTTGTAATTAGAGGAATTGTTATTTTTTTTGTTTTGTGAAGGCTTACAAAACCTCCATTTTGCACCATAAATTTCCAGCAGCCAATGATTTACTAAAAAAAAAAAAAAAAAAATGGTACTCTTACAACAAATTACAAAATTATGTACATTCCTAAAAGGGCGAAAGGTACAATCTAATAAATGTTGGGCCAATTCAAAATTCATCATTCTTGATACCAAGGGTCTTTTTCTAGTTGATCATATTTTTCAGATACTCAGATGCTAATATTACTTGCGTATTATTTGGACCATACAGGACCCTATCTAAAGCAATCTATTTAAATTTCTTACGAGGTACGATCAAAAAGTTCCAGGACTTTTTACATACCATAGGAATGCAATGTCTCCCAGCGATGCAGTTGGCAGCATTGTATTCCCTGACTCAACAGTAACACAACTGTGTTTTCAGATCAATCATAACATCACTGAGAGTAACATTAGCACAGATTGTTTGAGGTTAGTTTTATAGAGTTTGGCTATTTTTTTGTTTAATGAAAATGAATGTGAAAGAAGAGCAACGTGTTTTTGTGAAGTTTTGTGTGAAACTGAACAAAACATTTTCTGAAACCTTTTTGATATTACAAGAGGCTTTTGGTGAAGAATGTCTAAGCCGATCATGTTGCCATCAGTGGTTCAAGAGGTTTAAAGATGGCCGAACATCCACAGACGACGATGCTCGTTCCGGACACCCTTCAACGTCAAATCAATGATGACAATGTTGCTAAAGTGAACGCTCTCGTACGATCAGACCGTCGACTAACAATCCATGAAATGGCAGAAGAGTGTAACATTTCATTTGGGTCATGTCAGGAAATTTTAACTGAAAAACTTCAAATGCGCCGTGTTGCAGCAAAGTTTGTGCCAAAACTGTTGACTGAAGACCAAAAACAACACCGAATTCATGTTTCTGAGGAACTTCTTCAAAAGGCAAATGACGACGAAAGCTTCTTGAAACATGTCGTTACGGGAGACGAGACATGGGTTTTTGGTTACGATGTGGAAACAAAAGCACAATCATCACAATGGACATCAATGGCTCTCCAAGACCCAAGAAAGCACGTCAAGTCAAATCAAATGTGAAGGTCATGCTTACGGTTTTCTTTGACTGTAAAGGTGTTGTCTACTATGAATTCCTTCCACAAGGTCAAAGAATTAATCGTTTTGTTTATCTTGAAACCCTCAGAAAATTGCGTAATGCTTTTTATGCATTATTCTCATAAAATGCTGTGCTGAAAGAGCTCTGCTAATGCTGTGAGAAGAAAGAGACCTGAGCTGTGGCAAAGTGGTGATTGGGTCCTTCACCATGACAATGCTCCTGTTCACTCTGCATTAGTTATCCGTGACTTTAGTGTAAAAAACGCAATGACTGTCATTCCTCAGCCCCCTACTCACCTGACCTGGCTCCAGCCGACTTTTTTCTTTTCCCGAAGCTCAAGAGACCCCTGAAAGGACGAAGATTTCAAACAGCTGACGAAATTAAAGAAAAAACGACGGAACTGCTAAACAACTTTACAAAAGAAGAGTTTACTGGGGCCTTTGATCAGTGGAAACACCGGTGGGAAAAGTGTGTAGCTTCCCAAGGGGAGTACTTTGAAGGAGACAAATTCGAATAACCTGTATGTTGTATGAATAAATGTATAAAAATTCAGTCCTGGAACTTTTTGATCACACCTCGTATTTCATTATAATAGGTGTTAGTGTATTGTTCAATATTGTGATATAGCTTTGTACTGAGAAAAAACACAAATTAGTTATGATACCTACCTATTGACAACTAAAGTACTGAGTGCTTCACCATCAACATCTTCAGCTACAATTACTAAAGGTTTCCGTTGAGCATTTGCAAGTTCAAGGGCAGGAATAATTGTCTGTACACTAGATATCTTCTTTTCACTTAATAAAAGCAGACAATCTTTAAATTCAACCTTGGCACCTGGAACAGAAATATCTATTGTAACAAAATACAATGACAAGTAGTGATTGTAAATGAACAATTATAACTAGAACATGTTGAACAACACAAGTTAAAGGACTTGTCAGCTTAACGAAATATGTATGATATAGACCATCTTATTGTATTGTTAGCTTGATCAACCAAAATTAAAATAATTACTAGTTACAAATAACATGAAATCAACATACGATCACTGAATAGCTTTCAGGCCAAACCCTCAAAAAAGTATAGTAATTTTAAAAACCTTTTGATGTTTTATTTTTAACTTGTCACTTTCTATTTGTTTCCATTGCTCTGGCAGCTTGTTGACCAGTTTCTATATTTTTTAAATCAGATGCCTTAAAAAAAAATTGATAATCTACCAGATGGAATTGTGTTATAATTGGGTTGAACAGTAATCGGCTTGCGTATCATATTTAGCGTATGTAAGGGTTCCAGCAACAGAAGGGAATCATTTCACCGCTGAGCTGCCTGTCTTCACGGGGCTTTCTACTGTGTCGCCAGCACACAACCTTTTGTTATCCTGGTTGCCATGACAATTTTGAAATGAAATTACAAGTGGGGGAAAAGTAGTTCTCTGTCTCTTTTCCACTACTCAGTACATTTCACTCACACCAATGTGTTCAAAAGGTTGTTATCTAAGTGGCCTATCTATACTATTTATTTATTGTGATTAAATATAGTTAAATTTATAAGATGTAATTAAATATAGTTAGGAATTTATCTGGGTATACTCGTTTAAACTATTTTTACCTAAGAAACAATAAATAAACTTCAGGCAATTAAAATTAAAAATCTGAAATAATATTGTTTGAAAGATGTCATGTTTTAAGATGCTTGAAATACTGTCAATCTTTGAATTTAAAAATAATCTTATGTTTAAGGATTCCCAACATAAAATACCAAATTGTGATTGATCTTTCATAGTTTATTCTCTAATCTTCACTGAAAATATATTCTATTAGGTTTATATGTGCAGTTATTACTCAGTGACCTTCAACTGTACCATAGGCGATTATTTCTAACACATGAGTGATAAATCCCATGTTATACATTGTATTCACATCTAATTAGTATCTAATCAAGTATACTTGACATGCTATCACCACAACGATTGGCTCTGAGCTTAAAGCACATGTTACTTAATCCTATTAACTATTTTAAATTACACAAACTCACTTACACTATGAAATTTTATAAAAAATGTGCTTTATGAACAACTGTCATACATTTATAAATATTCATACACCGACACAACTGTTTAATTCTATCTTACTTAGGAGGTGAAATACGTCTTTATTTAATCAGGCGAAGTTGGGACTAGAAAGTCCCTTCTTCCACTTAACCTGAGGTGTTTATTAGCTTTATTTTAGTAAATGTTCAATGTAAAAAACTCAAATATTAATACTCATTTATTAACACAATAGAACAATCAGTTTTCTGTGTAAGTCAAGTTTCACATTTATATAATTTTATATAAATAAAATATAAAAACAGTAAATATATATAAATAAAATTTTATTATCATTAAAATAAAAACTACATTGTTTTAAATTTAAAATATAATAAAACAATAATTAGTAACAGAATACCTCCAGTCCTAAAATATACACCATTCCGATTAAGAGTGTATTTTACTTTTAATTATTGACAGCATAAAAAACAAATACTAGAACCTGCCCAAGGCCTCCTCTACTGAGTAGAAAGCCCTTCTAATCAGATACATCCTTACTCATTTTTTTAACGAATTCAAGGATTTATTGTTTGTCAGACTTGAGTCAATAGAATTAAAAAGCTTAGGGCCAAAATAAGACTGAATATTTGAATTTGGTAAGTCTAAACTGATCAATTTGCAAATGTATTTCTAAATACAAAGACTAAAACTAGGATTATATTATTAACCTACTGAATATTTCTAATAATTTAAAATTGCAAAATAAAAATACTGTTGGAATCAAGAAGGAAAAAACAAAAATTTAATAGTCACAACTTCATTTTCTAAGGCTATATCACTTTAACCATTAAGTTGACAACGGTCTACTGAGAATTGTGTCTCCATAACAAAACATTAATTTTAAGTGTCAGGTTTTTATAATTCTCTTCAAGGTTACTGTGCTATTTTTCAGATAAAATTGTTAGTATCACCACCGTAAATAGTCTTAAAATCTCTGACTAATTAATAAACATTAACTTACAATTACCCTTTCCAATAAAACGAGGATAGCATTTAATTTTCCAGTAAACAACTGGTTTCAAATTACATAAGACGATAAAATAAGTGATAAGCCACACACTTCTTATGCTACGCAAGTAGTCAACATATAATTTCCATCTTTAGCCAACGACTATGAGAGTGAATGGATGTACAAAGGTTAAGTTTGTTTAGTATAATTCTTATTTATTCTACATCTGTTTTATTTCTGCAGTCATGTTTGTAATGTCAGGCAGTTTTCACTGATTTTGAAAGGTTTGTTTTAAAAATTCATAAAAAAATAGTTAATTTCATTATGATAATGAAACTTATATATATATATATATATATTTTTTTTTGTAAAGCATTTTAAAACAAACCTAGCGGTATTGAAGTAAATAAATAAATTGTTTTGGTAAAAAAATTATAGTTCAACATAAATAGATAAATTATGTACAGCTATACATAAATAAATTTAGAGGTAGTTTTGTGATTTCTAATCTGTTATCAGAATTATTCTGAGATGACCATATTTTGCACAGTGTTTTATTGAACACAAACATAATATATAGTTATATTATTCTATTATAGATACAAAATTTTAAAAATCTCACAATCTAAACCGTTGCTTAGCATTGAAAATTACTGAAAGCATGAATATAGAGGCTACAAAAATTAATCTTAGAAATAAATCCTATGTTGAAGCAAGTATATTTTGCACATTGTTTTAATGAGCAGAAAAATATATAATTATAAAATTCTATTTTAAATTTTAAAAATTCCCAATTCAAACTGTTGCTTAGCAACGCGAAACACTGGAGGCATACGGATAACGATTACAAAAATTACCTTTGAAATAAGTCCTATGTTGAAGCAACTATCTTGTATGTACTCTGTCTCTATTGTAATTTTATATAATTACAACACTAAACTATACTACACAATACGTTAGTTTTCTACATTAAAACAAACAAACTGCAACAATAACAACAAAAGCGATCCAAGTGATACAGCTGACGAGACTGTAGAAGTAAACAAACTTCATAAACAATAGGTTATTACGATAGTTGAAAATAGGTTACGGGAATTCCAAAGGTGTCTAAATGTGAGTTGATTCTTAGGCTTTCAAATAATATGCAATTTAAATACCTATATGCCTAGGTTTTGGATATTTACAACATTTAAAGCCAGCGTTTGTAAATCGTCACAATCTGTGATGACGACACTGTAAAAACGATCTAGTTGTGTAGCAACCGACAGCTCTAGGGTCTATTGTTATTTTATATAATTACAAAACTAAACTATACTACACATAACGTCGGTTTTCTACAACAAAACAAACAACTGCGGCAATAACAACAATAGCAATCAAGCGATACAGCTGACGAGACTGTAGAAGTAAACAAACTTCATGAACAATATGTTATTACGTTATTTGAAAACAGATTACGGGAATTCCAAAGGTGTCTAAATGTAAGTTGATTTTTAGGCTTTCAAATAATATGCAATTTAAATGCCTATATGCCTAGGTTTTGGGTATTTGTAACATTTATAGCCAGCGTATGCACATCGTCACAATCTGTGATGACACTGCAAAACGACTGACAGCACTAGGGTTAAGAAGGTCCAAGAAACCAAAACTTCACTTTTTTATAAATGCAAACAATATCTATTCAATACGTACCTTTAGAAGTGTTGATGAAGTACGGCGAGATATAACCTCTGTCAAATTTCATTCCTTCAATTACTTCAAGTTCATCAGTCAAAGTCTTTCCATCTTTAACAGTAATAACACCATCTCTGCCCACCTATAAACATATTGATAAGGTTCTATGTTAAGCTAAGAAGAAGATACAGAAGATGCAGCAAAGTTATAGTCTATTAGTTTAATTTTGTTACTAAACACATATAGTTAAATCATTATATTCTTAAATGTGTTTTCTTATAAGAAGAAGTCTATTTTCTATACACTGAAATTTAAGATACTGAATTTCCTTCTAGTAACAGTGAGTAAAAGGACAAAATACTTAACTTGTATTGACAGTTGTCAAAGTCACACGGTTTCTTTACTTGTCAAATAAATTAATTGTGATTGGATTACTCATAATAACTCTAGTGAATCCAATAGTTTTTTACTAAGTTATTAAGTACAGTCTCAACAGCAGCCTTGAATAAATAAAACCTACAATTTCACTTTAAAAACGATAAAGTCTTAGACTGGATATAACACACTGGATTTGACTTCTGTAGTTTCCTGTCAGTACTGAACTCAATATGAAGACCAATCATAGCACTGCATTCATAACTGTGGTGATTCTCCTATTGGTCAATAATCACCAATAAGAAGTTAGGACTGTCTTGCAACCACCTGTCTGAATATAATCAGCTGTTTGTTCAAACTGTTAACCAACATAAAACTTGGATACCCACTGTGATTTGGCTATGTGACCTTGACCTCTCCATTGACATTTAATAACTTCCTTTTTTATTTTCTGAATAGATATAAATAATATGAAATAGTTTCATTTTAAGTTTCTCTTTTATTTGGCAGAATTTAACTATGTTCAAATAAACAAGGTGTGTAATATTTTAATTTAAGGTTTATTTTCAAATTAGGAATAATGATATTTATTTTTCCTTTTATTATTTTATTTTAAACTATGGATAAAAGAAACAAAACTAGAAGAAGAAATCTATCTCACCTTCCCAACACAAGTCTCCTGTAAATATAAACTTCAATGAAAAAAAAAAAAATGAATTAAAACTAATGCTAGTACAAATACGCCTATACTAAATATAAATCACAATGACTGTCCAATGAAGAAAATAGTTCTATGACCACAGCAAATAACCATTTAATACAGAAAATCGTAGATCTCAAAAACGAAATTACTAAATATAAAGAAAAGCTTCTGGTTTTAGGAGAAAACTGGATAAGTGACAATGTTATTTCGAAGTACTTTGATATTCTTATGGTACAATTAGTGGGTAGTCAAGGGACATGTTTTTTAATGGACCCTCTACAATTGCTCACTGCATAAAGACCGCTGAAAATATTGATATTTTTCTTGATCCCCAGTCTCTGCATAATAAAGAAGTGATAATTGTCCCAGTGAATAACTACTCTGAACAAGAGGAAGACGAAACTGTAAGGAAAGAAGATTGTAGGGGAAGTCACTGGAGCACTTTGATTTTCTATAAAGCAAAAGGAAATTTGTACCATTATTATTCTTCTAATAACACCAACTTATACAAATGTGATAGCCCAAAAACTGTTCAATCATTACAAAATCACGTTTGGTGGCATTAAACCTCTTTCTGGACCTCCTCTACTCACTCTTAAGTGAATACATTTTACTAAACACAAAGAAACCCAAATTTTTTCAAAAATATTCTCATTCCAGATTTTAATGACATTGATTGTGTGAAAACGCTCCTATGTTGCATATGTATTAAATAAGGACTTTGCTGTAACAAGGAATACTCTTTTATCCCTTTCAAAAACACCAAAAAATACACAAACAAACCTTGGATCCATAACCCATTCATACCAAGAAACAGTTCGTAACAAGGAGGAACACTTAATGTTGCATATGGAGAACTTGAAACTGAAAGATAAAATTAATGATTTATAAAATTTCTATCAGCAAGGGGATATCTAAGTAGAAAATCCCACATGTACTGTTGTAACAAGAAACACTTTCCATCCACTTCAAGAAGAGTCAACTACATTGACAATCCCTATAACCCTTAAGCATAATACTATTGAAAAAAAAAAACTAAAATTGCAAAAACCAATAAAAAATATGGAAATACATACAGTAATACACTTAAAAAATATATAAAGAAAAATGCTAGAAGTGAGTCAAATATAACAATACTGGCAGATAGCTGCCAAGGAAGAGATTTGTCATGTTTGTTACAGGTTCTGATGGGTGATAGGTTTAATGTTTATGGTCAAATTCATCCCAGTGCTCCAATCGAGATCATAGCAGAGTCTGGAACAAATATTGAGCAGTTGAAGTCTTATGTTGAGAAAGAAGGACTGGATCATAATAATGGAGGTGGTTGTAATAATGGGTGGCAATAGATAAATTGATAAGAGAAGTTCTTCAGGCTTTTGAAAATAAGATCATTGCTCGGGCCACCCTTTTGTGACCTGAGTAAGGCCTTTTATTCTGTTAATCACTCTGACCTCTCAACTAAATTAAAGCATTATGGTTTCTCTGGCCCTTCAATTAAATTCTTTCATTCATATTTAAAAAATTGTAAACAAATAGTTTACATAGATGGTGTCTGGTCACAAGAGGCTATTGTCAAGTATGGTTCTGTACTTGGCCCCCTCCTTTTTCTAATTACAATAAATGATTTGCCCCTCTCTGTTAACTCCAATACAATTCTTTATGCAGATGACTTGAAGAAGAATTTGTATCTTCCGTCAAATTTCTTGGGGTGCAGTTCTATTCTCAATTGAATTGGACACCACATACAGAACAGCAATCTGTCAGGCTCTCCAGGTTCTTTATCTTCTGAGATGCCTTATCTTTCATATTCCAAAAAATATTGTACGCTCAACTTATTTTGCTTGCTCTCAATCTTTACTTAGATATGGCCTCATTTTTTAAGGAATTGCTCCAAGGTTCACAAGATCTTAATTTTACAAAAAAAAAAAAAAGCCTTAAGAATCATTACATATTCGGAACATTTAGAACACTGCAAGCCACTTTTTATTAGTCAAGGAATTCTGACCATTATCAACCTTTACATCTACGACCTAACTCTATATGATCTGAAAAATTCTGATTTATTGAAATTTATTCTGAAGTTCACTGCTATAATACTCGCAGTAAAGAACTAGCTTCAATAGACTATTGTAGGCTAACTAAAACCACAAATAGTCACACTACAGTAGCTCTTCAGCTATATAATGTGCTACAGCCCCAATTAAAAAGTACCCTGAAAGTAAATTAAAAAAAAAAACTGTTTTACTCCTGGCTTTTAAACAACCCTTTTTATTGCCTCCAAGAGATTTACTCTAGCCTTCGTGCAGATAGTTTTTTAATTAGACACAATTTAAGTACATATTTAAATAGGAAACACTTTGGCATAGTCTTTTTTATTTGAAATTTAAATTGTATAAACTAGTAGGTCTACTTGAACGATTTATTGTCTACTATGTAACATAAATTGTTATTAAATCTGTATTTATTTATTATTTTATATTGGTTTTGCATTATTAGTTAGTGTTTAAGGTGCATAAATTATTTGTTGTTTTGGTGTTTGTTTATGGATTACTGTTTTGCAGTGGTAATTTACTATGCTTCATTTGTTTTCCTATGGTTTTTATGCATCTACATTTTGGCAAACATTAATTCATTAAAACATTAATTCATTTTTGAAAGCCCATTATGACTGTATTTCATGACTGACTTCTGTAATTATAATTTAGTTAAGCTTAGATTAATATTTATGACTTGGCAGCTATTGCTGTATACAGTGCTTGGGTTGGGTTTGGCTGTTAAAAATTTAAACTGTGGCACAAAGTTGAAGCACTCTCAAGCTTTTTTGTTTCTTCTTTGAGCAATTTCTTTAATTTTTGCTCTGCTTCGTTGATATCTTTTCTCTTTTTCTCTAACTTTAGTTTGTTAGCTTCTTCTGCCATCCTGTTTTTAGATGTGTTGTCTTCTTCCTTCTTTTTTTCTAGCAAATACGATTTGTAGGACTGACTTGCGGTGCGGCCCAGTGATGTTAACTCTTTTGTGATGGGCACTAGATGGGGCTTATTATCAACAGCTTTTAATGCAGCTTTAACTGTTAATTTAAGGTGTGTTCTGACATGCTCGCCCTGTAACTGGTTAGGGTTCTTCCTGATGCAGAGAATCCCCTTTCTGCATCTGAATTTCCATGAGAGAGATAAACTAGCTTTAATAAATTTTCTCACTTCAGGAAACTTAAAAGAGTCGTCGATACCTTTTAAATCCATAAAGTACTTCCAGTATTGATCAATGGGTAGGTCTTTTCGATCAAATCCTTCACGTTCTAATTTTACTAACTTCCACTCATCCAAGAGCACATCGGTTTTTACATCCCAAGGCATTGATCTGCTTACTTCTAATATTTGGTTTGCACTTTCATCAGATGACTTTCCACTGGGGCGCAGGCATGCCAAACTCTTCAAAAAGATGGATTTTAATGAAAATTTTTGAACTACATGTTTAACACTAGCCACTTAATGTTTTTGCACACCAAGAAGGAAGAACGTTATGTCCTTCTGATTCAACTTTGTTAATTTAGCTCTGATTTTTTCATCCAAAATAATATTTTCAACATTTATCAGATTGTTTGCTTTAAAATTATTATCAATGAAATCGTAATCCACAGTCTTTAAGGACTCAGGTGTACAGATTCTGCACATAATTTTCTGTCCTAGAGAATATATTTGTGAATACAGAATGTGTAACAAAGGTTCTTCTTTTTGTAAGAACCCAGTAACTCGAGTAAAAATGTAAGCACTGGAAATTACGAACATTACTTTTGAATGAATTGCTGGCTTTTTCAGGAGGTATACAATCTTTTTATACATAGATATTTTTTTCAAGTTTTTGGCTTTTTTTGGAATGTGCTCCAAAAAATATTTCTTAACTGCTGGCCATTGCTCAAGTAGTCTAGTGGCTGTTGGTTCTAGAGTCAGCCAATGACTAGGGCAGTGTTTAATGAACACATGATTTTTTATAGATAAAGAATCTTTCTATATTCTTCCCATCTACTGGGCCAAAGATAAAAAAATGGTGTAGGGTCAGATACAATGATAAGGTCACATACATCATTTCCTCATTCTTCAAGACCTTTTGAGAAAGCATTGTGAATAGTATGTATGTTACATGTGCCAATGTTAATCAGTGGCTTCTGCCTTAGAGCTTTAACTTGTTCATTGAGAGAACGAATGGCACTCTTGTTTACATTGGGTTCATCTGACGCAACCATGAGTAGATTGTTGTTGTCCATAGCTTCAGTAATCTTCTCAACTAGGATTGAAGTGGCTGAATTAATGTAAAAAGTCTGGAGATGTAGAAATACAATTTTGTTGAATGTAGGAGACCAATATCTAACTCCAGTTTGGAGTTCTTTCTTTCCAGAAGCATTGGTAGACTTTTCATTTGATCACTACCAATCAAATGAAAAGTCCAACCAACCAACGGACAACAGTAAGCTGTAAGATGATTATAGAATACCAACCATAAAAATAAAATTTAAAACCTACGAGGCTATTTATGTCATCAATTAGTCGCTAGTTACTAAAATTAAGAGTTTTCACTGGGTGAAGTGTTTACTGGCGACTGACCGGTGAATGAAATAAATAACCGCAAATACCATTGTTGTATGTTTGAAAATAAAATAAAATCTGAAGATAAAATACATCGTAAATAATATATTTACATGTAGGTAAAAAGGTTTTACAAATTACTTAACCATCACAAGCCAGAAAATTTATTTTAAAATGAAAATATTAATTTTATAAACATATTTATCAAATAAATTAACAGACAGTTAAAAATAGTGACTTTTAGTGACCCAACCCAAGCCCAGTAGTATATTGACTTTGTCAAAAATTTGTACAAATTCGTATGAAAATAATGATTTATTATTATTATTATTGTTATAATGTATCCATTCTTTCTGATACATTCGTTATGAAAGAGTGTCCAGTAACAGTTAAATAACTTGTATCTCTCTTATCAATCACAATGATAACTACAAAACATATATTGCACTAATTACTGGTAAGTTCTTGAATTGTTTAGGACACGAAAGCAGGTTTACCTTTTTAACAATTTATTTGGTAAGTCTTTTGAATGTTAATACATTCACAAAACTAAAAGGAGGTATTTCGGTCTTATCTTCAGTCCATCACAGAAGAGGGTTAATAGAAGACTGGAGTAGAGTAGAGCTGAGCTGGGGGTTGCAGTGTTGCCAACATGGCTTTATTATAGCTTAATGGTTTAGCTAGCCACTGTTAGCTATAGTGATGGCTGCAACTCCCAGCTTAGCTCTACTGTATTCCATCTATTTCAGTCTTCCATTAACCTTCTTCTGTGATGGACTGAAGACAAGACAGCCTTGAAATTCTCTATGTTTGTTTTACTTTTGTTTTGTGCATGTGTTAATTTTCAAAGGACTTTTTTAAAGAAAACTTAAAACCTCAACTACTCTTTACCATTGTACGTGTTTCGGTGGGTGGGTAATTACCACTGTACGTGTATGGGTGGGGATAGCAAAAGTAGCTGAGCCTCGAGTATCCTCCACCTGTCGTTAGTGTTGTAATTTAATGTATACAACTCAGTTAATTGTTTTACGGAAGTAGCATTTCAGTGTTGACTAGCTCTTAGTGAACGATAAAGTTAACGAATATCATTGCATTTCTTTTGATGAGGTCAATGATATTGGATCATGTTGATCAGACTCTTGTACATCTTGGTAAACAGTTACAGCAGTCTCACGAAATGTCCTTCTTCCTTCGATGGTATCTTCACTAAAGTCAATATTGTCCATAGCACAATGAATAAATCTCTCAGAAACCAAGTCTGAGAGGTAAGGTTATATTTATTTTAATCCTTTTAGGACTGCACCAAAACATGGCATTTTGGGGGTAACTACTTTTTCAGATTAATAATAAGTGTAAAAAAAGTTACGTAAAAAAATAATAAGCGTAGTTATTCCAGAACTACTCAACGACATGAGACCCTAACTTACTGAAAAGGACTGGCGCAAATTAGGAGTACAGTAAAACCTCCTTAATCCGGCATTCTATAGTCCAGAATTGTCTATAATACGGCATCAACGGCAATAGACACAAATTACAGAATTGCCTTCACAATGAACATTGTAAAGTGAGCTACTCGACAGCTAATAAAAAAAGCTGTAAGAAGCAAATATATATTAGATCTTTTTTTCAGCCATCTATCAGTGCTGTTACTACAAACCACATACTATAGTACAGTACTGTACTGTATTTCATACTGTATTCCAATTTAATTCATCATATACTGTACTAAAAAAGCATTTTAATAGTTCTCCTGTACTTATATATTATTGATTTATATTGTTTAAATAACCAATGTTTAAATAATATATACATACAGTAAAGTTTTGCTGTGCAAATTATGTTATTTTTTATACACCTTCTGTATTTTTATAAATAACCTCCATAGTCCGGAATTTTCTTTAATCCGGAAAGCGTTAAGTCCCAAACGTGCCAGATTAAAGAGGTTCTACTGTATTTGTAAGAATTTACAAAAAATAGGAATATCACCAGTTTTTGGCATTGTTTTTACGGTTTACAACTCAGCAATCGGAAAATAATGAACTATTATCATTTTTAATACATAAAATGTACGTTCGAGATATATATATAAAAAAATTTTTTTTTTACAGATTATAGCAAAATAACTAAAAATATTTTAAACATAGGAAGTCTCTTATTTCTGTTTTATATGCAGTCCTTTAGCTTGGTGCTAACTTTCATCGCATTTAACTGCGAAATAAAGAAAACCATTGTAAAAAAGTAAAGTTTTGCTTTATAATCATGCTTGATAAATGTACTATTATTACAAATGAAAAATAAAGCTAACATGCTGTAAAATTATTAGGCATATTAAGTTTCTCCAAAAGGTGAAGTTGTGTATTTTACATTCTGAATATATGTCACAGTCAATTATTTACACTTTTACAGTTTTACAGTACTTTCAAAGGCACTATTTACAGTTTTTAGTGGCGTTTAAGTGGTGTATTCTATTCCAATCCATATTTGTTCTCACACAATGAAAACAGTTAAATTATTATACAATACAAAATAAGATATAAAAAAACCCAAACTATTTACAAACAACACTTTTCAACTAATAACATAAGCACAATAACCAAAACAAACAACTCCTTCACTTGATTGACACCTGAACTGAGATAGGCAGGAGTACAGCTGTCTTGAAAACAGCTGATTAATAAACATTATTTTACTGAATACTCTCAACAGTCTGTGCTGTCAATGAATATAAAATAATAAGTTAACTCTTCTAGAATCTGTTTATTGCATAAATAGCACAATATATGGGCAGTTATTTTTTGAAATTCTTGGTAGAATAGAAATGTTGTGCGATGACCCGCAGAGAGCCGAAGAAGGAAATAGTACTTGGTATTATTTATATACCAAGAACGCACGACTCTCCAAGCTCATTTTTCAGTAAACCACTGAATAGGTGGGCATGTGAACCGCTAATAACATTGTATAAATATATTTGAATTAGCAAGATTTACGACCATAACCACTAAGTAAAAGTTGATTTTTATAAACATTATGAGCATTATCACAATGCTCTCATTAAAACTGAGTAAAGAACCAGGTTAGTATAAAGATCACAGCCTTGCTGAAGGACACCAGCAGCGGATGTCCAATTGCTGGGTTGGTATGAAATAGGCCTAAATGTGGATTTAAAATCATGTAGTATTATATCTTTTTAATTGCTGGTAGCATAATGAGTTTTTAATAAAAACTAAACAACAGTGAATCCATTGTGTATATACAGTACACAAAATCATATAAAAGACGTTTTTAATTGATTCGTTATTGCATATAGTGATATATTCTATAAAAAGTAAGAGTTTGAATGAAAGAATTGTACTTTAGTGAAACTTACCTTTTTCATTGCATCTGATATAAGTTGACCAATCTCCTTATCACCATTGGCTGAAATGGTTGCAACTTGTGCTATTTCTTCAGGAGTGGTCACTGGCTTTGACAACTCCTTCAATTTACCTACTATAGATTCTACAGCCATCATGACTCCTAGAATAAATAATACATAATAACCTTAGCTAATAACGTGACTGAGATTCACTTTTGTAATCTGTTAGCTTTAAACACTCATCAATTAATGTGAACGAAACCCATAAAATCTTTTTAAATTTGAATCTAATGAATATAAGGTAAACCAGAGTTCTAAGTAATTAAAACTATTAATCTGGCTATTTACTTTAAAACTATTAAAGATGCCCTATCCATAATTATTCAAAATTATTAGAAATTTTTGAAAAATTCTCTAACCCCGTCAATGGATGCTGCAGACTAAACAATTATTTAAAAATCTAATTTTTTTCATGTGTTGCACATTTATATGGATAGGTTGAATTGAGAAATATACTGGCTCAAAAATACTACTACAAGTTTACTACAGTGGACTCCCGATTATCGGCAAGCGGATTATCGGTGTTGCGGATTAACGGGGATGGCCAAATAAAAAAATTAAATTAAAAAACGCTTTAGAAAAATGTAAAATACTACGCAATAATAAGACGAGGCAGGCTCATCCATGCGTGCACTATCTATAGCGATCGTTTACGCGTGGACACCCTGTAGAAGTGGCTGACCTTGGCACATAACCAGGTTATTTGCGGTCAAGTTCGCTTGCGTTGTCACACACGTAAACAATATTGCTCAGTTCAGTGCGCTGTTTTTATTATATTTTCACTGTGAGTTTGTTTTCGTTTACGAGTTGACATACGTGAGTTGGTGTACAGTGTTTTGTTTAGAGCATTTTTGTGTTTATGTTACTACATTTCAAATTGAGAAAATATGAAAGAGTTTTGAATAAAAAGTTATTGCATGTGAATGTGAACAAAACAACTATGCAAGTGAAATAATACAGGCTGGGAGCCATCTATTTGTTGTTAGCAGTAAAGTATAGCCTAGCTGTCAGACCCTTGTCAAACGAAGATTGTAAAACTAAATAAAAGCCTGCAACCTACCATTAGGCGTGTTGTTGTACTGTAATACAGTACGCAGTAGCTGTTTTTTGCTCTCTCCTCACATTCCATTAATACACTGGCTGATCCTTGCTCACTGAGCGCGTGTGTCTGTGTGTATTTCTACTACAGACACACTCACTCTCACAAACCCCGAGATTCCAAACAGTATCCGGTCCCAATTCGTTTGTATTAGCGTAAATTTACATAGTTTTTAGATACTGGTTATTTTTAAACCGATTAAAGGTCATTTTAGGCTATTTTTGGATTAACGGGGAAATCGATTATCGGCGATCGTTCTGTACTGTACTGTAATAGTGGGCATATTCATAAATGATCAGTTTTCAAAGAGATTCTGGAGTAATAATATGATGCAAAGAGCAAAATTAAAAGTAGTTTAATAGAACTATTCTTAGTTACCTTTTCTTATTTCGATTGGATTAGCACCTTTACTTATTTTATCAAAACCTTCTTTTGCTATAGCACGTGCTAAGACAGTTGCGGTTGTCGTGCCATCACCAGCCTCCTCATTAGTATTGTTAGCCACATCTTGAACCAACTTTGCTCCAATATTTTGAAATTTGTCTTTGAGTTCCACTCCTTTAGCAACAGTTACTCCATCTTTAGTTATTTTTGGACTTCCCCAAGATTGTTCCAGTATTACATTGCGTCCCTAGAATTTTAAAATTGGGCAAATTATTAACAAACTTTAAGCCTTTATAAATAGATACAATATAACAAATAGCAACACAGAAATTAAATCTTCAAGCCTTTATTTATAATCTTACCTAAACAGCTTATATAGAAAAAGTCTAATACACACAGTTACAAGGTTTACTCTTAACAAAAATGCAAACTGGCATGGCACTAATGATCCTAGTGGTTGTGAAGCCACAAGATCTAACCATTGGATAACACAGAAGGTCACTTATGTTGCAATACATTTAATTGAATATAAAGCATTGAATTGTTAAAATGAACAATCTACAAATTAATATTAATTTCAAATTGCATTAGGCCTCACTATGAGTTATATTAACTTTATAATTTTTTAAATTATACAATTATTTGCATGCCTATGAATGGTAGCCTATTCAACTTATTATTTAGTTCTAGTTTAAATTATAATTTGTGTTTAACTCAAAGTAAAATTAAATTGGTACAGTGGAACCTCGATAAGTCGGATTAATCGGGACCGCGGCCGATCCGGGTTAACGAAAATCCGGGTTAGCCGGAGAATGAGGTAAAAATTAATAAAATACGGTATACTTACAGATAAACTCCATTATAATTGTAAAAACGTCAAACATATGTACAGTACATCTCAGTTACATACATAACTGTTCATTTCCTGGTAAAAAACTCAGTCAGCTTTGGTTGTGCCAATGTCGTCTGCCGCTTGCGTGCTGTGCGATCCCGCAGTCTCTTCAACATGAGCAATTCAGCCGGCGATGTTTCTGCCTGCCGCTTGAAGTAAACCATTAGTTCGTTTAGTTGCGTCACTGCATCTCCATGACTCATCACTTGACCTTCAATGTCCCCGTCTGCCTCCTCAGCGTCTGATTCATTAGCATCAGGTAAACACGACGCGATCACTTCCTCGTCAGTAAGTGGCTCATAGCCTCCGTTATTGTCTGCCTCTAACCACAGATTAATGTCATTTTCATCGACTTCAGAGCAGCCATCAATATTTTGGAACATATCCAAAAGTTCTTGGGGATGGACATCTTCTGGTGTGTCATTTTCCACATTATAGTTCCCCGCTGGTTGAATTATATTTTCAGGCAAGTCGCATACACCCTTCCACAGTTTTTTCCAAGATTTAATTAAGCTTATTCTAGACACTTGTTCCCAAGATTCTGCAATCATGTACATTACAGTTTTCACATTAAATGTTTTGAGAATCTCAACTACACCGTGTTCTTCATTGTCAATGATTGTGCTTAGCATCTGTCTTCTGTAAACCTTTTTGATTTTCTCCAGAACCCCCTGGTCCATGGGCTGTAATATCGATGTTACATTAGGCGGCAAAAACCTGACGGTAATGTCCCCACTGACCAGCACATCTGCAGACGGATGTGAAGGAGCATTATCAATTAGTAGGACTGCTTTAATTGGCAACCCACAGTCTTTTAAATATTTAGTCACACCTGGCACAAAACAATCAAAAAACCAGTTTTTAAAAGTGATGCTGTCCATCCATGCACTTCTTTGAGACTTGTAGACAACTGGTAGAGAATCCCGATTTACGTTTTTTAGTGCTCGCGGATTTTTCGCTTTTCCTATTAAGAGTAGAGGAAATTTATGCTTCCCCGAAGCATTGCTGCAGGCCATTATTGTCAATCGATCTTTGCTTTTTTTGTATCCCTTTGCGTCTTTTTCAGTTTTTGAGGCCAAAGTTTTACTCGGCAACATTCTGTAAAACAAACCAGTCTCATCGGCGTTATATATTTGATCTGCGGTTAAATTTTCTTCTTTCACAAAATCAAAAAACTTGTTTTTATAGTCATCAGCAGTGCTGCTGTCCGCAGATAGGCTTTCTCCTGTGATAGATAGTTGGCGAATACCATGACGTTTTTTCCACCTATCCAGCCAGCCTTGACTTGCAGTAAAATTTGGTTCACAATCAGGCAACTGTTTATTCAGCTTGATTGCCTTTTCTTGAATGATAGGCCCAGACACTGGCAAACCACGCTCCCTTTCCGCACAAAACCAGACATACAAAGCGTCGTCAAGAGTCTCGTTTTTAGCTTTCTTAGCTTTGCACCGATTGTCCAAACTGTCTTTTGTTATCATCTTGAAACAAAATTCTTCGATTTTTGTCCTATTTTTTTTCCAATCCGATACTGTAGATGTACCGACACCATAAGATGCTGCAATTGTTTTTAAAGATTCGCCTTTATCAATCCTACCTAATGCCTCTAGTCTCTTTTCCATTGTCACTACAACATTTTTACGTTTTGTTGCCATCGCGTAGATAAAAACAAACGCACAACACAAAAGAAGAACACTATCTGCAACCTGAATGCGAACAGAAGTAAACAATACAGTAGCCTACACACACAACACGGGCACAAGCGAGCGGAGTGAGGTAGGAACGGTACTGACTACCGAGAACTGAGAAGCCCGGCGTACCGGTAGCGCGGAGGAGGGGTGCGTCTGTTATTGTTTCCGAGAATCCGGGACAATGACCGCCACTGGCGCCAGTCGGCCGCCGTGTGCCATGAGTCACACACTCACTGTCGTACAGTCCCATCAAATACTGATGCAACATCGATTCACACATACTCTACCACTCAAAAATATTACGTTTTTATTTTTAAAATGTTTGTCTGATTTTTTATTTTTTTACTGAAAATCGGTCCGGGTTAGCCGGACTTCCGGGTTAGCCGGACTTCCGGGTTAACGGAGGCCGACTTATCGGGGTTGTACATTGTTTTTCCATGTAAATGGTCAAACAAGCCATGTATCCTGGCGAGGCTGTAGGCCAAGATCCACAAAAGAAGCTGTAGCAGAGTGTTGAGGCAAAACCGCAGGCCGAGCTTCCTTCACGAGCATAGTGAGTGATGGGATTGGCACGCTAGTGTCCATGGCAAGCTACTCATGGAATTCCAAGCAAGTCATTTGGCAATTATCTTTCACATTAATTATGTGTTTTACAAATTCCACTTATAATTTTTCTCTCTCTGCCCTCCATATATACATCGACATTTGAACAACGTATTATTTACTTTTATTGTTGTAGTTTTTTATATACTTAATAATTAATGCTCACACAATGTTTAGTTAAAAATTTACAAAATTCGAATAGTGTACAAAGTTATAAGTATAGTATAGTATTAAAGTTATAAAGTATTAAATGTTGCAATTATCCAGCTATATCAAAAGTTAACGTCTTATGTGATATCGTAGGCTAATAATAAAATGTGAAACTAGGCCAAATGCCAGATATAATGCATAATTACTTACAAATCATTGATAATTATAAACCATTCTGTAAAATTAAGAAAAGATATTTTATATTCTGATAATAAAAATAATACATGGTTAGCAAGCAGTTAATCCATTTGATTTACATTTACATCGCTTACGAGGACTACATAATGAAGGTAAACGCACAACGGGTAGAATCGTAATAATAAAATCAACTGTTTTCCCAAAACTACTTGATGCTCTCTAATGTCTAATGCGCATAGACAACGTCAAATTGTACTGTACCAGTGAACGATGATAATGAGAGTGAACGAGTGCCAATGACTTAAGAACGCCACGGTATTTTTGTTCTTCAACTATCACCTTTAAATGATGTATTTAAATGCATATTTTCTATCAAATATATGAAAATGAGAAAATAGCAGATAATTTAGTTAAAAAAAGACGGACATTTTGTAGTTGCAAACAACTTTGCGGACAAAAGGTGAAAAAGGAGGTCTGTCCGCGGTAAACTACACCTAAGCTTATTCCACAATGGTATACACCCATGATCAAATTGTTACAAAGCATAAACATGACACAATAGCTTGGCTAATTTTTTTTCATTGAGAAATGTTTAAGGTCAATTATATTAATGCTGATGGCATGATTTTACTACTTTTCATCCCCCTAAACCCTAAAGTAGACTTATAGGGTTTTAAACTATTACATTTTCTTATATAAGAGAATGGCAGCAAGCTGAGGTTTAATATTGATGTGATGGTTTAGAGAGAACCGCGGAGAGGAGGGTAAGCAAGCATAGAGAACCACCCCATAGCGGAGCAAGGGCTGTCGGTTAGTAAGATATAAAAAAAGAAAGTAAGTAAAATAATTAATCTTCAGCGTGACTAAATAGCCACAGAATCACGTGACAGACAAGACAAGCTAGGGTTGTCATACATTTTCACAGTAAAATACTGACACCAGATATACTTGGAGTCTGGTAGGAGGGGGGGTTATTGTCTTTTATGAATTTTATTATATGCAATTCAGTATGTCAATTGGGGAAAATTATTAACGACATAAGTTCCATATGCTCGTAATATTACAACTATGTTTTAATTTAAGATTATTGAATAGTACAATATTATTAGACGGTTAATTTTTTCTTTTAAAAAGTCATTCATTATGTTTAAGTTAGCTCGGCAGAATTCAATAAATTGTCATAGTTGTTCAGGCATCTCTTGTGCTAGTTGTACTAGTATACTGGTTGAAGATATTAATGTTTAAAGTACTATATGACATATCATTGTTAACTTTGATGCTCAGAACAGCTTTGCCATTCTTCACTGACAGTCTAGTTCGATCGGGTGTCCAGACATTTTTCATTAGAATAAAACTCGTTCAACTGGTGCCAAAGGACTGAGTAGATAAAGACCAAATTCCAACACTCTTTCAAAATTCTCACAGTAATTTTGCCCAATTTCAAGAGTTGAAAAACTTCTTTTTTTGTAAGGGGAAGGAGGTGTATGATATTATAATAATAGAGCATAGTATGTGAGACATTACACAACCTCTCATGAGTGTTGATTGACGATTACCCAAAGTAATACATGTTTGTATTTTTTACAATATTAAATATTTAAAATATATACTTTTAATATTAATAGAACGAAAAATTCGGACACTAGCCCAGTTTTTTTCTTTGTGCACTGAATGTAAAATACAAAATGCCCGTACAAAATACGGACAGTTAAGACATTTGCTATATTTTGATTAATTACGTTTGGCCAGATTTATTTTCCGAACATAGAGTTAAGGAAATATTTAAAAAAACAATAAAGCAATTACTTAGAACCAAATTATATTTTAAAAAAATGAAAAACAATTATGTACACAGATTGTCTCGATTAGGCCATAAGGTAAAAGCTATTTTATCTTAAATAAAATGTTATACATTTGTAGATTAATGATTTTTCAAATTAATTTTATATAACCTTATGATAAAACGTACAGTTTTATGTTTTGTCCAGTCTTTTTCTTAATAAATACTGTGTTATGTTAGGAATATTTCAATATTTACTTTGTCAAATAAATAAATGTTTTGAAAAAATCAACTAGGCTTACCGAATGTGAAATATTTAATAATTGATGTACAACAGTCGATTTAATCACCTAACGAATAATTAAAATGCACTAAATAAAGATTGTTCCAGGTGGGCCACAGAACTTGAAAATGTATACCTAAATTAGCAGGAACTATCACCATCATTGCCGATAAGATGGTTACCTTATTTACGTGTGCCTATTTACAAATAAACACGAAGTTTTACTTTATTTAATTATAAATATTACTTAATTTAGTATGTGTCACGTAGATTTTTATTAAGATAGTATCAACTCAGTATTGATATTATTATAAAGAGATGCTAACAAACATAAAACAAGAACCCAGATAAAAGTCGTCAGAATGAAGTAAAGGAAACGAAGAATTATTCCGTGGCGTTGCTTGTGAAACCTGTAGAGGGGAAGGACGGTCTGACTGGAGAATGGGGAAGTGAGAGACAGTAGAGCGTGCGAGAGAGAGAGAGAGAGAGAGAGAGAGAGAGAGAGAGAGAGAGAGAGAGAGAGAGAGAGAGAGAGAGGGAAGGAGGGAGGGAGGGAGGGAGGGAGGGAGGGAGGGAGGGAGGGAGGGAGGGAGGGAGGGAGGGAGGGAGGGAGGGAGGGAGGGAGGGAGTGAGAGAGAGAGAGAGAGAGAGAGAGAGAGAGAGAGAGAGAGAGAGAGAGAGAGAGAGAGAGAGAGAGAGAGAGAGAGAGAGAGAGAGAGAGAGAGAGAGAGAGAGAGAGAGAGAGAGAGAGAGAGAGAGAGAGAGAGAGAGAGAGAGAGAGAGAGAGAGAGAGAGAGAGAGAGAGAGAGAGAGAGAGAGAGAGAGAGAGAGAGAGGAAATAGGGAGAGCAGCGCTGGGCCTCACTACAACTCTCCTCCCATATAGTATCTCTTTATATAGTAAAATCAATGCCATTACCCTGATGCTTTGCAAAAGCCTGGTATTTTTAAGGTATATTTGTATAACAAGCCAGTTAACGGGTTAAGCCAAAGTAACTATGTGGCACACATATCATTGAGGGCTGAGTTTGGCAAATGAGCAAAGGAAGCTGCTCATTGGACACCCAATTTTCTTGGTGTTAAATGGGCAATGAGTTTTCACTACACTTCTTAGTTTTGTTGTATTTTCATAGCCAATACCCAAATATTGACTACGATATTGCTTTCTTGTTATCATGTTAGTGATTTGTGCTAAAGGAATATAAAGTTGATATGCGAAAAATAAGACATTTACTGCCAAAAAGTTTCCTGAAAAATATTAAAATAAAATTCAAGTAAATTTCCTCAAATCAAGCCAAATATAACTAACCAACCTTTGGTCCCATTGTCACTGCTACAGCATCTGCAAGGATATCCACTCCTTGAAGCATCAGACCTCGTACTTCTGCTCCGAAACGAACATCTTTGGCATAACATCTTGTTATAGAAGGGCATAACTGTCTGGACGCAACAGTGCGAAGTACACTTGGTAGACGCAACATCTAAAACATTGCCATCAGAATTAATACTTAAATAGCTAGACTAATTCAATACAAGCAAGTTATTTATTTTACCTCACTGAGCGGAACAATGGCTATATCAAGATATAGGCGGCAATCCGCCTAACAAGATTTATATTAAGTCACCATATATCTCGGTGTACCAGTCATTAGCAATATGGTATAGTTGTTTATCATACATAAAATATTAAAATTAATTACAGGGGAGAAATCTGTTATTAAGATGAGTGCAGGTGTACCCAATTAGTATAATTGACTTGTTTGATCTAATTCTATCTGAAAATTTCACAATTAGAAGCTTAATGTTGTACAAACATAGCGTGTAGAGGTGCCTTACTTTATGTCGAGCCGAAGTCAATTTTCTCAAATGTTTTTAAGACTTGGTCTTTTCAGTTTTTTGTCCAAAAAATTAAGAAAAACTAACATTTCTGAAAAGGAATTTAAACAAGTGATTAAGTCTTCTTTTGTATCACTTGTAAATCAAAGTGATCAGTGATGTGGGCTGGGCAAATACCCAGTGAACTGGACTTTTATAAATAGGCATTTGCCCAAAGCAATTTTAAGTGTCCAAAAACTGGGCATTTATAAAAAAGGTAGTTTTAACCTTTAACTGCTTGTAAATAATGTTTATTTGAGTGCCTACTGCCTATACATTCCTTCAAGACCACTATTGAGTTCGTACAACTTTTTATAAGACCATTATCAAAGGTTTAGTTATTGAACAAACTTTGAGCTTGTTAAAATATAGTCCTTAAAACGCCCGTATTGTATTTGCCTTAATATATTATGAAATTGTTAAACATATTTTCTAACTACTACTTTACATTTTTACCCTATATACATTCTAAAAATATGACTAAGGTTAATTTATAATAAATTACATTAGTAGGATGGAAATTATTTTTAATAGCATGAACAACTAAAATATTGGACATTGAACTTCTGGAAACTTCATCAGAAAACAGCGATGAATCTTCTTGTGAAGAAAGTGATCAGCAGTTAAATATGTGTTGTCATCTAATAATTGTTGTTTTGTGATAAAACCTTAAATGATTTTGTTCTTTTACCCAATGACATATTTGCAACAGAGATTTTGTACTAAAAATAATTGTATAAACCTAATTAGTTTTATCATTCAGCAAATAGTCGAAATTGCCTATTAAAAAAATTATTATTTAAGAAAAATAATAATAAATGTTATTTTTAGTCTGAACATCTTTTCCCAATTATAAAACCAAAAATTATGTAAACCAACACTATAAAATTTTCTATTTATCAACTAGACACAAAATATTTTCCTGTAAAAATATAAATGTAATATAATCCTTTATATACAGGGTGTAACAAAACTCTCTACACAAACTTCAGGATATTGTTCCTTGGGTGAAATAAAGCAAAAAACATACTACAACAAATGGTCTATCTCATTCCGTTTACTGTCTGTATATCAATATGTGTTTTTTACTATTTAAAATGTTTAAAACCAAATTACAAAGAAACTAATCGTTTTACAAAAAATACCAAGATAGATAATTGTTAGTACTTTTAATAAGAATTAAAACGACACCTTATTTTTTTAAATGAAACAATAAACAACAAAACTACAAATATTTTTTTGTAAAACTGTACAGCCTCACTTGCACGCGTGGAAAAAAAATCGAGTGGTTTTATGAAAAATTAACAAGATAGGTAATTGATAGTGCTTTTAATAAGGATTAAAACGACGCCTTATGTGTGAAAATCAAATAATAAATAACAAATTTACTACGATAGTTGTATGACACTGTAAAGTTTTAGAATGGACCCATAGAGCAACAATGGAATTCATTATTAATGGGCTGTCGGCTTATAATAACGTAGTAACACTATAAATGTAGTACTTTTTAAATATTTAAAATAAAACTACATTTTGACAGATTATAAAAATGAGTATTTATTATTCAACTATTAATAAAAGATTACAGTTTTAAAACTTAATAAATGGTAATAGCTAAATGATAAATCAACAGCTGTTTTAATACTCATAGTTTGGAAAATTAAATCAGCTGTTTTAATACTCATTGTTTCGTAAGTTAAATCAGCTGTTGTGATTATTTGTTATATTACATCAGCTGTTGTTTTAATCAGAAGATAGTGCAAAGTAATTTCTGTTTGTCATACATTCTTTTAAGTACTAATTATCATGAATAATTTCACTTCTTCAGAATACTGTGATATTCATTATGTTTATGGATTTGCTGGTGGAAATGCAACACAGGCTAGAATATTGTATGGTAAGTAACAGGAAACTTCCTTCTGTTAAAACCTTCATAGCAGTTCATAACAGACTGTGTGAATCTGGTTCATTTTAAGTGTCCATGAATGATACGGGTCGTAACAGGACTATTAGAACAGTCGATTTTGAAGAAGGCGTGCTACAACATTTCAATGAAAATCCCACAAGCACACGATTAGCTGCAAATGAGATCGGTACAAGTCATATGTCAGTTTTTAGGGTTCTGAAAGAGTACAAATTACATCCCTACAACATCCAAAAGGTGCAGGCATTGATTCCTGAGGACTATCCACAAAGAATCAATTTTTGCCAATGGTCCCTAAATAAGATACGTCAGTCACCAAATTTTCTAAATAAAGTTCTTTTCACGGATGAGGCTTCGTTTAGTAGAGATGGAATTTTTAATTCAAGAAACCAACATGTTTGGGAATATGACAACCCACATGCGACATTTAACAAGGGACACCAAGAAAAGTTTTCAGTAAACGTGTGGGCCGGCATTTTAAATGGAAGAATTATTGGGCCCTACATATTGCCCAACCGCCTAAATTCACACATATTTGGTTTTTATAAGAGACATTTTGCCTGAATTAATTGAAGATATACCATATGATGTCATATTGGGAATGTGGTTTCAACATGACGGAGCACCAGCCCATTTTGCACAGATTGTGCGGGATTATTTGAACTACAGGTATGAACAGCAATGGATTGGACGTGGTGGACCTGTGGCCTTACCCGACCTTACTCCACTAGATTTTTTTTCTTTTGGGGACAAATGAAAAGTCTAGTGTATGAAACACCGGTAAATGATGTAATGGATCTTGTGACTAGAATAGAAGTTGCGGCTGCAACAATTCAAGACGGATTTCTTAATTTCAATCGATTGAAAAGATCAATGATGAATCGTTTTAAACTATGCATTGAAGCTGCTGGACATAACTTTGAGCAGTTACTGTAATGTGGGATTTATTAAGTTAAAAAATGTAATCCTTTTATTTATAGTTGAATAATAAATACTCATTTTTATAATCTGTCAAAATGTAGTTTTATTTTAAATATTTAAAAAGTACTACATTTATAGTGTTACTACGTTATTATAAGCCGACAGCCCATTAATAATGAATTCCATTGTTGCTCTATGGGTCCATTCTAAAACTTTACAGTGTCATACAACTATCGTAGTAAATTTGTTATTTATTATTTGATTTTCACAAATAAGGCGTCATTTTAATCCTTATTAAAAGCACTATCAACTACGTATCTTGGTATTTTTCATAAAACCACTCGATTTTTTTGTCCCACACGTGCAAGTGAGGCTGTACAGTTTTACAAAAAAATCTTTGTAGTTTTATTGTTTATTGTTTCATTTAAAAAAATAAGGTGTCGTTTTAATTCTTATTAAAAGCACTAACAATTATCTTGGTATTTTTTGTAAAACGATTAGTTTCTTTGTAATTTGGTTTTAAACATTTTAAATAGTAAAAAGCACATATTGATATACAGACAGTAAACGGAATGAGATAGACCATTTGTTGTAGTATGTTTTTTGCTTCATTTCACCCAAGGAACAGTATCCTAAAGTTTGTGTAGAGAGTTTTGTTACACCCTGTATATATGTCGCATATTTAAGAGAATTGTTTGTCAAGTCAATTCAAGCAAATAATGCCACCTAACATGTGTCCTATTTTGATTCGTTTTCAATCTGTGTTTTTTAAAATAATTTTAATATCTCAAAAACGGTTTGACATACAATACAATTTTCGTATGGAGGTTGATCTTACAAAGATACATTTCATGTAAAAGCCTAATGTTTTGAATTATCAGTTTCAAAATGGCGGCTATTTAAACATTGCAAAGTAAAATATCAAAAAACTACATTTTTTATCCAAAAATGTTAAGACACATAATTTATAGACTATGTTATGCCAAATTCAACAATATGCCAATTTCAAATATCAGTTGATAAATAACAGAGAAAACTTATTTTTTGTGACTGAAAGCGTACCAGAGTACTCTTTACATAGATAACAATACTTTCTGTCACAAAAATACGTTTTCTCTGTTATTTATCAACTGATATTTGAAATTGGCATATCGTTGAATTTGGCATAACATAGTCTATAAATTATGTGTCTTAACATTTTTGGATAAAAAATGTAGTTTTTGATATTTTACTTTGAAACGTTTAAACAGCCGCCATTTTTAAACTGATAATTTAAAATACTTAGCCTTTTTACATAAAATATATCTTTGTAAGATCAACCTCCAAACAAAAATTCAGTACTGTATGTCAAACGTTGTAACTTTTGTAATAAACACATACAGACAGAAAATGAATCGAAATAGGACACGTGTTATGTGGCATTATTTGCTTGTATTGGCTTGACAATAATCGACAGTCAAAGCTGAACATCCTGTATACTGTATTGAGATTTAAAAATTATTAATAATTGTGGTCATAACACTTTTCCATGTTGTTGAAGCCATTTACATCTAAAGTAAATTAATGCAAGGGCATTTATGGATTTTGGGCATTTGCCCGGGCATCTTCCCTGAGTTAAATATGCCTAGGCATTTTACATCACAAAAGTGATTATATTTTTTTCTATAAAGGAATTATGTACCATTGGTCCAAAAATATTAAATGCCACTTTTATACACAATCCAAGTCCCCTCCTGTCATCCAGTTATGTACATTTGACATTTGATCTCCATCAACCAAAAAATAACTATACCTTCTAATAAACTATTGGTTTGTTAGTTACTTTTATGATTGTGAAACTCTATTTTCTTAAGATGTTTTCTCCCAAGTAAATTTTGTTTTATAACATCAGTCAGATCTTTAGAGTTAGTCATACGGTTTTGTTAAATAATTGACAAAGACCAAACAAGTTTTCAAATTCATGTTAAATAACGAAGATACAATGAAGTTTAGACCTGTTTCTCTACCTTTTAGTGATAGAAAAATCAAGATTCTGAAGAATCTAGAAAGTGCATCGATAAAATTTATTTATTTTGACTAAATATTTTAGGGCTGGACAAAAGTTTTAAAATATTTTGGTCTGCGACAGTTATTCCTTGATGGCTTACCACAATAACACAAGTTTCCAATTATTTTTGCAGGAGAGACTGTTGGCACACCATTCTGAGGCCAGCCAACCAATTTTAATGCAAAAAGTAAATTTTTGTTGTCTATCCTGCAATACTCGGAACTACATGGGATACTCGGCTTCGCTCAAGGAGCGATATGAGATTGTGTGGTAGTCGGAATCAAAGAATTAACTCTAAAATATACGAGGTAAAAAATAAGGTTGAAATCATATGCATTTTGCAATATAGGCAAATACATATAGGCCTATACTAAATTTTCCAATTTACAACTCAAGAACAAGTTTAAGTATAACAGTATGTATGCCTAACTAACCTTGAGAGAACAAGAGTTTTTCCTTGTACTTTGTTAGGCTAATTTGATTGTAATTTGCAGCTGGCAGTCCGAGATCAGTGATATTCTAAGGATATGTACTGTATGTATTTTTCAGTCTTGTGTTTCTTATGTAATGATGTTATTCAATCGTTGTTTTGACAACTATCCTTTTTCCTTAACATAGTTCTGATGAGTTTACTGCTTTACTCACTCAAAACGCTACTATGGGATTTTCAGTTCTTGTCTTCGTCACTGATAAGAAACTTAAACCCATGTGTATGGGTGGGTGGGCAGGTCACTAATACTATATGTGTATGGGTGAGTGGGTGGGTCAATACTACTGTACGTGTATGGGTGGGTGGGTCAATACCACTACACGTGTATGGGCGGGTCAATAAAACTACGCGTGTATCAATACGACTGCACGTGTATGGGTGGGTGAATACCACTAACGTGTATGGGCGGATGGGTCTGTTTAAGGTCTTTACCAACATTACTATTAAAACGGTGAAGTGTTTCGAGCCTCATGCAAGAGAATGGCGGTGCTTATTGGGCTAGTTTTATAACCCACGTAAAAGGAGCTGGTGCTATTTTTAACATATTATCATACAAAACATAATAGGAGTCAGATATTGAAATCGTAACTATTATCAGATGTACATTATAATGATCTTACCAGGTTCTGTGAAAATGAGAAACTATAGAAGCTTTTTCATGTATGTCTGATAAATGTTACTTCAAAACTTGTACTTACCAGTACAACTTACAGTACTACAATTCCAGTGGTAAATGAATTGTCTACTATTTAGCTGAATGCTTCCATGCGATTGGTAGATTTAGTTACCAGTATTTTATTGAATAATGATACCAGGATGTCTCAGTCAACTGCCCAGCCTCGTCGTGATAGCTACCATCTTTTCTAGTTACCGTGGTTGTGGTTAGGTTTGTTCTGGTATTTACTTCAGAACTATATAAATTGTTTATTTATTCCAACAGCTGATTAATGAAACTATTATGAACAATTAATTGTCAAATTGGTATTGCCCTAGAGGTTGCATTGACAATTCTTAAAACTCATGGGGTTGTTTCCTGATGAAATTTAAAAATAAATATAGGCCTATGTGCTAACCAGAGACCGTAAGAATGTCCCTACAAAATTTCAGATGAATAGGTTCAGTAGTTTTTGCGTGATTGAGTAACACACGATAAAAGTCCATTTCAATGAAAGTGAATTTGTTGAGTTCTTCCTGTGATTCTAAATTGACACAGAAAGTCGTGTCATCTGTGTATTGGACGAGTCACCCTTATTGAACAGATGAGCCAACATCATTGATGTTGATCAAGAAGAGCAAAGTGCTAAGTATGGAGCCCTGAAGAACACTATAGTTCAGCCCCATTTCCTCCAATCCGACGCTTGAAATGCCTACAAATTGTGCTTGAGTACCAAGATACGATTCAAGCCACTTGAGTGGCACTCCTCATAACCCGTAATGTTCTAGTTTGTGATAAGGATTTGATGGTAAACACAGTTAAAAGCCGTTGATAAGTCGGGATAGATACTCAAAAGTATCTCTTCGACCTTCAATCCCTCCTGCTACTGCATCGACTAGACATAAAATTCCGTATATTGTCAATTTACAATTTCAGAATCCGAATTGGTGTGTAGACAGTAGATGATGCTTGTCTAGGACATTTCCGCCCCAGAAAAGAAAGTTTCTCAAAAACTTTGCCTAAGACTGGCAGCATTGAAATTGGGCAGTAATTTTAAATGGAAATAGGGCCGGCCTTCTTGAAAATTGCAGTTTGGCAATTTTGAGAGAGGAAGGAAAAGTTCCCAAGTGAAAAGAGGTTGATTGGGTATTCAAGTGGTCCCAACAGTTTCTCAGAGCACTGTTTAAGAAGAATGTTGACACGATTAGTCATTTGATCGAAAAAAAAAAGAAGTAAAAAGTAAGTGTTATTTATGAGGTTAAGAGGCTATACATTTTATAGATATCTTAGTTACTTTTCTAGTTCTCTTTATAACTATTTATTCTACTTATTATTTCAACGAATTTATTAATTTGATAAAGTATGTTTATAGTATTCTTTTCATTACTATTAAGATAATATGTATTTTCAGATTCTTATACCACATTTTGCTTTTGTATTATCTCCAGCATGTAATATGTATTATTGTATTAATTGGTCATCTTGAAGAGCTTCTCTATAATATATGTAACAATTTCTGCGAAATGGTGTAAACCTTACATATAAAAAAATAAATAAATAAATAGCAATATTTTAACAAATAATTCTGTTTTTTTTAGTGTGTGTACTTTTAGGAACTTTTCGGAAATTGTAGAATACTACTGAATTCCATGGTAACAATTATTTGGGTTGTTGTATTGTTTGCAATTATAATTTAGAACAAATTGCATATGTCTAACTTATATGTTATACACCCGCCCACCCACCCTTCACGTACTGTGACATTGACCCACTCACCCACCCATACACGTACTGTAACATTGACCCACCCATCCAACTTACACGTACTGTGACCAATGTTATGTACACATTAGTGTTCACGTACTCTGATCCACCGCACACATCGGTGTGCACTGTGGCATTGACCCACCCACCCACTCTACACACACTGTGGCATTGACCCACCCTACACGTACTGTGATCCACCCACCCTGCACGTACTGTGACACTGACTCACTGTATACCCAAACGCACTGTGGCATTGAATAATGGAATGTGGGAAAATAAGGAATGTGACACAGCATAAATATTTTTAGTTTGATGTAGTTTCAGAAAAAATATATACACACACATATATATGTGTTTGTGTGTATATATATATGTATATATTTTTTTTCTGAAACTACATCAAACTAAAAATATTTATGCTATGTCACATTCCCTATTTTTTTTGTTATAACGTTGTTTCCAAGGGGTATCCCCTCCTTTTAGCAAATTAAGAAAATAAATTTATAAATCATGCTGCATAAAAATAAAATAAAAAAAACTAAGTCAGTAATATATTTTAAATGATAGCCTACTTCATAGTGAACATAATTAATCTAGGCTTAAATATAAGGTTTATAGTGGGCTAAATACCTAACTATTTATACGATTCTTCGAACAAAAGCTTGCAAAATAAAGAAAAGTCATCGACTATCAGCCATTCTAGGAAAAGTCACACCCAGTTTGAGGGTTAAAAATGTTCTGATTGCAAAACCCCTGCTATATTTTTTAAATCAGAACAAAATTCTGCATAATTTGAGTACCTACAATACTAGCTAGATTTACAAGATTTTCCCGTTTATATTGTTATTATCTTTCGTTGCTATATTCTAAGTTATTTTTGTTATACAGCTGGTAGTTCGGATTATTACTATATTACATTGTTGCAATTTCAGTTATTAAATTATTTCCATTGTTGGTTTGTACATTGTTACTATTTTGTTGGCCGTATCATTCTTACACTTATTATTGCTGTATAATAGTGTGTCAACTGCTTCTATTAACTTACTTGTACTGTTAATTACTCTCTGTTATGTTGTTAGTTATTACTTATCTTGGTAAGTTACATTTGATTTAATATTTATTAATTGTATTATATATTTATATTTTTTTGTTTTCATAGTTATCTATTATTCTTGCTTGTTTTGTTAATTATTAATTTCTTACATTGCCTTTGCTATTTAATGATAGCTATCTAAAGTTATTCTTGCATGTAAATTGGTGTAATGCAGTTGGAATGTAAATAAATAAAACTATAACAAAGCAAATGTGCTCTTTCCAATAATTATCAATAAAAAAAAATTGGCTTTCTTAGCTCTCCAACTGATGCTATCACGCTGAGCGATACATTCGATTGTCCATAATTATGGGGAAACTTTAAACGCAAAAATGGTGTCCTTTGAATAGTAATGGAGAGAACAGATTTCTCTTTCCACTTGTGTAATTTGAAGTAGGCCTACTATTCATAGGCTTTGGACTGGTGTGAGATAAAAATAGTATTACGAAAAAGGTATTACATAGTTATAGATAAAAAATAAATTGAAAATGTTTAGACATTTTAATAATTTCAGCTTATTTTAGCCATTATCATTTTGTTTTTTTACAAAACCGTTGATATTTCAAAAATCTCCAAAGATATTTGTATGAAACTTGGTAGATGCCTTAATACTTTAATTACCTCAAATTTAACAAAATAATATATTTTTAGGGTTACAAATTTCAAAAATGGTAGCAATTTAAATTTTTTAATAAAGTAAAACAGCATAAACGAGTAAGTAAAGAGAAAAAGTGTAAAATACCAATATTGTTAGATATTTCTATGCCAAATCCAATGATACATTTTTAATTAAAATCAGTACACAAATAAAAAGTTATGGTTAATTTAGTTTTTATAAGGATATTTAATAGTTTAATAATAAATTAACAGATGTCTTAATTTAACAATATCAGCCTCAAAGAGGGAAACTGTGACTTGCGATTTTTGACCTTACTTGTCGGGTGTCACATTCACATTTTCCCGTTAATTAATTACCATTACCATAACTTAGATTAATTAACAAAACCACCTCAAACCTCAACTTACATAACCAAACATAATATAACCTAAACAAACCTAACCGAAGTGTTGAATTAATGGAAAATGTTCAACAGCTGACTTTATACGGTTATTCTTTCAATACTATTAAAATCTGTAACCTATTAAATTTCCTTATAAAAACTAAATTAGCCAGAACTCTTTTATTTATGTACTGATTTTAATGAAGTGTCGTTGGATTTGGCATAGAAATATCTAAAATATTTGTATTATACAATTGTTATCTTTACTTACTTGTTTATACATGCAAGTTTACTTTAAAAAAATTAAAATGCAGCCATTTAAAAAATTTTAATTTAAAAAATTAATATTTTGGGAAATTTTAGGTAGTTCAAAATATTAAGGTATCTACTAAATTTCATACAAATATCTCTAGAGGTTTTTGAAATATCAAAGTTTTTGTAAGTAAAAAAAATAATGGCGGATTACGGCTAAAATAAGCTGAAACAATAAAAATGTAACTGAACATTTTCGAATGTGTAACTACGTCCTGTAGCTGGCGATAGGCTTTTTGCGACACCCTGATTATATACATATAATCAGCTGTTTATATTCCCTGAGCATATGCGCTAGTGAACTGATATTGCTACTCATTCACAATGCAGTATTGTTTTGATAATTTATTTTCATTGTAAATATGTGTTATAAGTTATGGTTGTTAGTTTTTTGTTTATTTTGGCTTTTATCAATGTGTGAACTTTGAAGGTTAGTGCTATTAAACGTTGTTTTGGTGATAGGTTAGTGACTTTCCTAGCGACATTGAAGATTTGTAGTCTTTGCAAGTATGAAAATATATCATAATTTTGTTTGCAGTTTTGTAATTCTATTACCTATTGAGCATTTGTTTCTTATATTACTTGTACGAAAGGTAACATATATGGACATGATTTTCTTCAACTTCAACTATACTGGGCCTAGGCCTAATACATGGTATTGAAAATGACTAAAGCTAACCTTGCAAAAATCCTAAAATCGCCATAACACTTAAGTTATTTAATCAACAGCAGAAGGATTAAAACCTAATCCAAGAAATATTAAGTTTTACTAAGTAAGACCCTATTTAGTACTAAGTAAGACTAAATAGGGCCAAGAAAATTAATAATGCATGCACAATTAATAGTTCAAACTATAATTAATATGCCTTGTTACATCATTAGACCAAGCAATGCCAGGCAGTGGCAGTACAAATTAAGAGGGTTAAAAAAAACCTAAAGTTAGGTTATAAAGTTCTGCTCTTTGGATAGCATTAACTTGTTAGAATTACACCATACATTTAAATGTACATAAGTTAAATAGTCAAATGATAATCTGTCACAATTGGATAGAGTAAACCCTAGGACTAATAGTGAAGCTGTTATATAGGGCTATCTACTCAGAAAAGTAGTTTCTGGAACATGATTATGCTTTTTATAAAAAATCGGGATTAAATTTTTCCACTCATTAAACATTAGACTTTAATCATAATTACCATAAATTTTGTTAAATAGATGCAGGTTTATCACAAACGCTTGCAGATTTCCACCAAAATGATGAAACTCAAATGCAGCAAATCGTTTCGTTGAGTGAAACGGCGAGGTAGTTAAACAGAAAGAATATCACCCGGCCGGCTCTCTATACATGCAATAGAGAAATCAATACAAAGGTCGAATTAGAGGCTGAAAAGCACATGGTTAAGTTGTATTCCCGATGGCATTACTTAGCTAATTTAATAAAATAAAAACTCTCTTTGTAATCATATCTGAGTCCTTGATTTTTACATCAAATATTTATAAAAGTAAATGTTCACACTTTGAAAATAATTTTAAATTTGTATGGAATAGCCTAGAACATACCGGCATGATGCAACTTGTAATAATATTTGCAATATTGGTTAATTTTTCCTAAACTAAACTAAAACCAATTAAAAAAATTAAATTAGTCAAATTTATATACAAAATCAATTGAATATTGAAATTTTAAAACGTATTTTAATAAATAACATATGTATAATACTGCTTCTAAGTAAACATAGATTTGATGATACAACGCAAGTCATAATCAGCACTACATAGTTCTTATAGTTTATAAATTACTATCACAAATATAATTATACAATGTATGTTAAAAAATAGTGTATAATATAAAGAAAATTAGCAAGTCACAGTTTTTAATCATATTTGAATTAATAAAATACTAAGGTTAATTTATAAAATGTGTTCACTAGCGCTCCTAGTGGTCAGGAATATTGTATCGCTTCCTACAACCAATACCAACCGTTGCTGCATAATATCTTCGAGTTCTTTCTCTCTCCTGTTAGGTGCAGAAGCTTAAGCTGAGTTCTGGTCTTTCTAGATAAATTACGTTATTTTAGAATAATAATACGAAGCCGTTTTTGTGAAAATACTTCCATTGAACGAAGTCATCTAAATTTGTTTGAATAAACTTTACTAGGCATATTTAAATTCCTGAAATGGTAAGTTTGCCACTGTTATCCCTAGCTAGGCTAGTTTATCTAGCATCAATAAAACAATTAATTGTTAACTTCTAATGTAGGTACAGAGATATTTTACTTATGTTCTCAGTTTTGTAGACTTACAAATTGTAGAAGCCTAGGTTGAACAAATTCATACCATATTTAGTGCCTAGGCTCATGGTATATGTTAGACACTTCAGGAATGATGACATTTTTATCTAGTGGACTGAAATGAGGTCTTTATTTAAGTAAACTTATTTTTCATTGTTTTAAGGTTTACTGATATTTACGTAGGTTTTTTTGGTTTCATTTTAGTTTTATAAATCTAAGTACAATTTTATGTATGAAAGTATAACCCTAGAACTTGTGGTATATATTTTCCTGTTGAAGGAGGCCGTTTTTAGTTACTTTGTAATGGCTATTTGAAATCAAGAAGGGTTGTATTGGTCGAACTGTCTGAAAATGAGGAAAACTTTTTCAATTAAAAATGCTTACAATGCCTCTCAGTAACTTTGAATAGGCTCAATAATCCATAACAGAGCGGCACCTTTAGTAAACCTTCCCCTGCACACAGTACGAGGCAGGCCAGCCGCCAGGGGTTTCAGTAGTTGGATCAGTTGGACAGAGCGAGCTACCTTGCGGTACAAAACACTCGGTTAGTTACGCCGAGATAGTTTTAAATATCTTAATACCGTAGTTTTATTTTAAGATATAATACCGTATTTCATATAATTTAACCCTTGGAGTATAAGGCTCTTCTTTGTTACACTCTGTAACTTGACTCATTTTGGCCTGGACTTAAAAAATTAGTCTTTTGTCCAAAATATACTTTTTTGGTAGGCCTATAAGATGAAAGAATACTTTATCTACATGTATATTTCCATGTTAAACAGTTTTAATAAATATTAAGTGCTTTAGGATAGTAAAAACCTTATATGCACCCGAATATAATGCAAATTACTAATATTTGTTGAGTAAATAGACAATTAGGGATAAGTTAGGTTAGGTAAGTACAATGAATTTTTTAGGCCGCATAAATAATGTTATTGAAAAAACAGTTGTTTATTCGAATTAAGCATAAAAAACCATGTAAAATATTGATTTTTATTAAAGTGGGTTTTTTCAATATCATATAGTTTTTTTGGTAGAAGATGAGTTTTCCACGTTCTAAAATGAAATCAACCTTCTTAAAAGATATTAATTTGTATGCTTATATTTCACCACTTTTTCAACAAATAATCATATTTCAGAAGTGGCAAGAAAGTGCATAGGCCTAATTACCTTATGAGAAAAATTCCAAGATAGCAAGCAATTTCCAAATTTTTTCTCGTTTTCCAAATATATACCATATGGATTATTTTCACAAATGTAGTTAGCAGAATATGTAATAGCTCAAAACAGCTGTTGCATTGCCTCATGTAGACTGAAATTTTAACCGTTAAGACATTTTTTTTTTTATTATTATTCATCAGTGTTATTCACCAGTGCTTCTATGTTATAAAAAATATATACACGGCGATATTAATTTACAGGTTAACACAATTAAATAATATTTACAGTGCCTATAATGAAGCCACCTTAAAAAAACGATGTTTTATACGAGGCATTTCTATGACTGACATAATATTACCAACTTTTGAACGATTAAAATCGATATGTTTCAGTTCTAGGGTCAAATGACCATTATTATTCAATAGTATTTTTGTCATCAGAGAAGAACTATATATTCCAAACCTTAAGGCGCTTAATTTATTATAACATATATATATATATATATCTACGTCAATCAAAAATTTTCATAGTACAATACTAAATATTTGTACAGAACTTCATATTATTACAGTTCAAAATACTTAAATGTAGTCCTAGGTCTAGTCCAGCCCTATTGTCTAAGTGGCATGATATCACATGTTTAACCTTTTAAAGAGTGTAGTAAAATATCGCTAAAGGAGTGGTGCAGTTCTAGAAAGTTTCCATATTAAATGATCAAAGGAGTACTGCCGTTCTTGGAAGCCCTATTTTGTAAGAAATTTTATTTTATGTAGGCCTAATTGTCATATAATAAGTTATTTCAATGAAATAAGCAGCCGAGAAATGTTGCTCATTAATTATGGCATGTTGGTGTTGTTGTAACATTGAATAAACGATGGTAGAAAATTTAACTAAGATCTAAAAAAGGAACGACTGTACTACCAAATGCCATGATGGTGATGTTGTGTTATATATTTACCCAATAAGAGAACTACTATACGAAACGAGTATTTTAGTAATGTAAAAATCTCAACTTTTTTCTAAAAATATGTTACTTGAGTCATTTATTTAATTGTTGAACACTACTTGTTCATTTACTTAAGTTTTAAGGTCTTTTTATCTTTCTACTTTGGACATTTTTTAGATAAATTGAGTTACTCCTTTTGGTTTAAGCATATAGTGCTGTTCCAGAAATGTGGTTCTCCTTTAGTGGTTATTTTCAAAAAATTGTATGGTTAAAAAGTAAAATAATATATATTTCAATTATTAAATTTTCAATAAAAACCAATAAATTATAATTTCAACAAGGCCTTTAGCATCATCAGGCATCACAGCTTACTTTCTTCCTAAACAGACAAGACAATAATTAGTTGGGAAAACAGATGTAAATAATAAAAAGAATATTAGTATAAATATTGTATTTAAAAATGTTTAGTTGTCCCCCTTTATCCCCCTTTAGAAAAGGGGGGCAAAATTTTCAACAACTTGAAAAATTAAGAAAATATGTTATAATAGGTAGGGTCAAGGTTTCACATAGATATCTCGGGCCGTTTAAATTATATCCAGGTGTGCCAGGACATAAAACTCACTGTATATTAGAGTATATAGTTTTTAGTAAAATAAGTTGATAACAAACAAGAATTTTGAATATGCCCACTTTCACTGTTCATTAGGGTTGAATTACTTTTATTTATAAAATATGTTTCCCAGGTATTCAAGTATTTAGAAGATGAAACAGCCTTTATTACTTTTGATTTGTCTTTGCTGATATTATGATTTGTTGTTAAACAATGTTTAGCAACTGCTGACTTTTCTTCTCTGTTAAATGTAATGCCTTGTTGAAATGATAATTTATTGGTTTTCATTGAACATTTAATAATTTAAATATATTTTAAGTGACCAATATCAACTAGATCTCAACTTAACTTCTGAGTAAAATAGTGCTAAGTCAATTTTATATTAATGACTATGATCTTATATATCAGTTGTGACATTCTTCTGGCTCCAGCAGGATCTATTTACTTCCTTCAAGAGTGCTAACAGGCTGCTTCCAAAGAATGATATAATGATTATAATATGCATTTTTGGTAAACATGCAGTTTCCACTCACCTAAAAAAAATTGGAAACTTTCTCTGCTGAATTTTGGTTACTTACTGCCATATTTTCATGAGATTTACAGAACACGAATTTGAAACTATTTTGGTCTATGACAAAGATTATCTATCAAAATATGATGGAAAAAGTACTTTTGTGGCGAATCGTAATTAGCAGTCATCATGTGATCACTATAGATGACACCTATTGACAAAAAAAGATTTTTGTATTTAATTCTTACATATGAGACGCCGACACAACGTTGGTATTTTAAGGCGAATATGAATGGTTATATGAGTGTAGGATGAGTGTAGTCTGGTTACTATCTAAGTTCAACTGTTCCTCTGAAAGGGCAATTTATTAATAGCCCAACAGCCAGGGCAACTAAGGGACCTACAGCTTTACGTGGAATCCGAACCATGTAGTGCTGGTCTGATTTTAAGCTAATTGACAAGCCTGGTATTCAGTTATCTCCCCCACACAACATCCGCACAATGATTACCATCCAACATGGACACCCCAGACTTCTCTAGTTGTGTCCACGGCGATAGCAACCATCAAGCGGACGCCAAGTCGGTATTAAGAGGTCCGAGCATCCAACCTATCGCCTACAATATCCCAAACCAAGGCCCCCTAGTGTGGCCTTGCCCAAACACTTTGTCCCCATGTAGCTGGGTTACAGCACTGCACCACCAGTGCCGAATTCCATCAGAATGCCAGGTTCCCTAAAATTGCAACATTTACACACAATTCTTAATTTATCCTGTGTTTGTTAGCAGTAGGGTAAATACCATAGCCTACATTTTAACATAAGGTTATCAACTCTATTTGAAGAATTAACATAGTAACATAATTTTATTATTCATTATCAAGCCGCCGACCATCAAATGATGTAGGCGAATATGAGGTGGGAACAAGTGTAGATGAACAAATGTAGTCATTGTTATTTCCTAAGGTCGACTGTTCCTCAGAAAGAGCTATTCATTATTAGCTAGGGAAACTAAGGTTCATGTAGAATCCGAACCACGCAAATTATAAAAGTGCGGACTGCATGTAATACACGTAATTTAGGTTGATGTTTGGTTAATGACGTGGTCTTCATCCTACACGAACTACTCCGGTATGTACAAAATTAAAGCTATATTGATTGTTTCGCTGCCATGTTGATTTGGATAGTCATGAGTGTATTGAATATCTTTAAGAATTTGTCTATCGTCGTCCTCAGTGAAAAAGAGGATTCTCATTGACTTTGCTTCTATGATAGGTGGTGGAGCAGATGAAAGATCCTTGCGAAATCAGCAGTTCTAGGCCTATTGTATTATATCAACTACTCCAACTACTTAACCATATACCTACATGTATTTTGTCCATGACCTGACTACACTTATACATTGTTAATGACCCGCTCACCTATGTGTAGCTACGGTGTAAGATAGGAAAGATGAATAATCATCATAGTAAGTAATGGATAGGTATAGAAATATACAGTTAATATGAATAAATTCTATCCATGTATTTATTGTACATATTGTTTCAGTCTCTAGCAGGAGCTGCAAAAAAACTGATACCCATGTTTGACCGTGTATTGGTCCAACGAGCTGAAGCAATAACTAAAACTAAAGGAGGAATTGTGATCCCTGAAAAGTCTCAAGGAAAGGTACTTCATGGTACAGTCATAGCTGTTGGTCCTGGAAGTCGTAATAGTGTAAGTTTGATTTTGCTGATGCTTACTGAATCAAAAATTGTGTTACGTGTGTTTAACACTTCCTAATAGTAAAGTTTCTGTCAAGGTGAACAGCTCGAAAGATTCTGTTGTTTATGGAGGATTAAAAACAAAATAATCAACAGGGAAATGCTGTTTTGTTACGGTCTGACAGTTATATTTTATTAAATGAAGTTTGATAAACTCTTGTGTAATTATAATTACTACAAAAGCCTTCTTCACTAATAAAAGTCATTACTAATGATTTGATGTAGTCAGTTGTTGTTACCAGGAGGGTTGGAAAAGACAGGTCTATTTTAACAAGATCATGAAAATAAAGAAAAATACAAATTTGTGTGAAATCACTTGTTTTATATTCAGGGCGTAACTAAAAAGGTTTCCTGATTATATATTTTCGCATTCTACACCTAATTTAGAGCGGAAAGAAGGAATAAGGTTTTATCGAATTCCGCTCCGTTTAGGGTATTTCTGTCTGGGTCAGTCCATGGCAGTTCATCCAGGCCATGTCACCCACCGATTCAGATTTTGATGAAACTTGGTACGATTTATCCTTCTAATGTGATAAGTCAAAATCCCAAATTTTATTGCTCTATCTCAAACAGTTTTTTTTTAGAGCCATTTGAAATTTTAATAAAACCGACGTTTTTATGCCTCCGAAGCTCCAGTAGTAAACTGCATGGTTGAAGAAAAATCATTGTAAAAACTTTATTTACCAACCAAAATGGATGAAAAGTTCAGGTTTTGTCAAGAAAATTTTACTTATTTCAGGGAACAAATCAACAGTCAGCTAAACTATATGAAAGCTTTGTAAAAAATCATTAAATGCAAGATTTGTAAGATTACAAAACGAAAAACATTGTTTTATAAAAATATTATTATCAGTTAAAGGCAGTGTCTTTATCAGGCTGAAATATTTTTTTCAGTAATCCTAATGATATTAGCTACCAAATGGTAACATAAAATGTATGGTATTTTACCTGCTTTATATAAAAAAAAAAATTTTTTAAATTATTTATTTTTTTAACGTTGAACCATGTTTATCCACAAGGGTATCAACCCAATCCTCCTAGAATTCAATAAAATGTATAATACATACATTTACTAATTTCTAACAAAAAACTATTTAAAACTTAATGTGATTACTGATAAGACTTGTTGGTTATAAGCTGTGAGAAACTACCTAAAAAGGCAATTTTTCTGCGGATAATTCTGATTACTTAACACCTTGTGTTCTAATCATGTTAGAATACTTTTCATAGGTTGTTAAGATTAACTTATTTTCTAAAATCCTCTACAAATAATAGTTACAAAACATTTCAAATACTTTTTAATGCTTATAATTTCATTTATAACAAAATAATTGTATCTGTAGGCGAAACAATTTATAGTAAAAATAAAGAATCCAATCAGAATTAGAATATCAGTAAATGGCACTTTTAAATTCTAAAATTATGAATTGGACAAACAAACATGTTAAAACAAGGATAGGGAGGCAGACAGTGTTCTCTTGCAAGTCAGTACAGGCTACAGAGACAGGTATGTACCTGTAGGTTAATTCTGAGCAAACTACAACATGAATACATCTGGCTTTGTATGCACTTAGTAATCATTCAACATTTGTAGTGTGAGCATCACCAAGGGTGTACAAGTTTTACCTATAAACTGAAGAAGTGTTTATGGAAAGAGATAACTGATTTTATAAGTGATTTTCAATTAAAATGTCTCAATCTAAATGTCTTGAGAAGTGTAGTATAGGGATATATTAAAAAACGGATTGTCACAAAACCAGCCATATAAACAAAGTGAGTCTAATAAAAGTAAATACATTAAGTGAAGTACAATATAAACTTGTTCAACTGAGGAGGGGTGTAGACATTGAGGTATTTTTAAATATTTGTGAACATCATAGAGTCTTTTATTTAAAAAAATATGAAAGTTATCAAACATCTTGTGTCGATCCATTTCAGTGTCACAAGAAAAAAATAACTAAATCTCTCAGAACAGTCACTGTAGAATTTGCAGATACAATTAAGGATATTCCAGTGTTAACAAAAGCAATTCCAGGCCAAAAATGATGTGATGCATGCAGGGATAAAATTAATAAATACAAACCTGATGAATAAAAACATGACATTGAAGTTGATGAGCGTGATGTCAGTGACATTGAAAATACGTTTTCCAAAGAAAATTACTTCGAGGATATCAACAGATCCTTGGAAGATATAGGAGAGTACCCTTTAAAATTTCATTCGATTCCTTCACATAGTAAACTTTCATATGTGAATAGAAAAGTTGAATCTGTCCATTCAACTTTAAAAAGCAAAGTTTCTAAAGTTTTGGAAAGAGACTTGTCTGAAATGCATAAAGAATTCCAAGAAAAGATTAATGACTTGGACAGACTTGTTGACTTGATAAAAGAAAAACTGAAAACGCCAATGAACCGCAGGGAAAAAATACAGCTCTTAACTATAGCTCCTACCTCCTGGAGTAGAAAAAAAGTGGCAGAAGAGTTCCAGGTGAGTGAATATTCTGTCCGTAAAGCAAGAGATCTATTGAAAAAAAGAGGTTTATTTGCTTTACCGGAACCAAGAGAAGGAAAAGTTTTAGATCCAAATACAATAGATTTAATAAAGAGGTTTTATGAGAATGATGAATGTTCTCGCATCATGCCTGGTAAAAAAGATAAGGTGAGCATAGCCAGAAATGTTCACATGCAAAAAAGGCTGATTTTGTGTAACCTAAATGAATTATATGCTGCTTTTAAATTTGAATATCCAACAATCAAGATTGGGTTTTCTAAATTCTGTATGTTACGTCCCAAGTGGTGTGTGTTGGCTGGCTCTTCAGGAACACATGCTGTTTGCGTTTGTGCCATACATCAAAACGTGAAACTTCTTCTTGATGCATGTTCCATTGAAGAAACGCACAATGATTTAATAACATATTTGGTATGTTCCAAAGAAAAGTCCCAGTCAAACTTTTTTTAAAAAACTTAATATCAAATCTTAACTCTAGTGAAGCTATAGTATTACTTGATTTCAGTGAAAACTACTCGTACGTAATTCAGGATGAAATACAGAGTTATCACTGGACCCAAGAAAGTTGCTCCTTGCATCCAATTGTAATTTATACTCGTGACAAGCCACTTACAGATTTGACAGTGACAAATTTGTGCATTTTATCAGATGATCTGGATCATGATGTAGCTTTTGTTTACTTAAGTCAGAAAATTTTAACGCAGTTCATAAAAGAAAAATTTCCAACAGTAAGGAGTGTTCACTATTTTAGTGATGGATGTGCTGGCCAGTACAAGAATTGTAAAAACTTTCTAAACCTGTGCCATCACCAAAATGATTTTAACTTGGAGGCTTCCTGGTCATTTTTTGCTACCAGCCATGGCAAATCTCCATGTGACGGTATAGGTGGGACAGTAAAAAGAATCATAACGAAAGAGAGTCTTCAGCATACTGCTGCTGGAAAAATAATCAACTCTGCTGATAAAGTTGCTGAATTGTGCAAATTTCGCATTGAAAAAATATCCTTTTTTACTGTCAAAAAAGAAGAATTGTTAGAAGCTCGTCAAAACTTGGAGCCACGCTTTTTAACTGCAAAAACTGTTCCTGGTACCCGAAGCTTCCATTGCTTCATCCCATTATCTGAAACTACAGTTGGGGCAAAGAGAGTGAGCGTTGATACTAAATTGAATTTAATTTACAATTTTTCTGGTGAACAAGTATCCTGAATTATGAATATGACAGTTCAGAAGTTTGTACAAATACTTATGTGACCTGTATGTATGATAACCACTGGTTTTTTGGTTTAGTTATTTCAAAACACGAGGAAAATCATGATCTAAAAATCAAGTTTTTACATCCATATGGACCTGCACCATCTTTTTATTGGCCCCAAAAAAGTGATGTTTGCTATGTCCCATTACATAACATAATATGTAATGTTGAAACGCCTACTACCAAGGGTTCAGGAAGAGTGTATTACTTCTCCGATAAAGATATGAAAAGTGTGCATCAACCAGCTGAGATCCATAATATTCAATTATGAAAATATTCACAAAGACAATGGCTAAAAATTTTTTAATTGAAATAAACTTACATGAGTGAACAGTGAAATAAACTTTTTTCTTTGCAAACTTAAGTTTGAAATAAAATGTTGTTTAATGAAAATAATATAAATTGTGTATATACATATATATTTTAATAGTATGCTGTTTTTTATATAAATGCAATATTAAATTAGAAGATTTTCCAATAAAAAAAATAGTCCGTGTTATATGGTGAATGTATATTAAAATGTTACAAAAACTCTGTGTGCAATTTTTGTGATCAAAAAAGTCAGCCGAAGATAACATGTGGTTTCAGTACGTTTTTTTTTTTTACAAATTTCAACTCAAAACTGATAAATTTAATTTTCAACACTGTCTTGTGTTAGAAATTAGTAAATGTATGTATTATAATTATTTTATTTGATTCTAGGAGGATTAGGTTGATAGCCTTGTAGATAAACATGGTTCATTCAATGTTCTAAAATAAAAAAATTTTATAATTTTTTTTATATAAAGCAGGTAAAATACCATACATTTTATGTTACCATGTGGTAGCTAATATCATTAGGATTACTGAAAAAAATATTTCAGTCTGGTAAAGACACTGCCTTTAACTGATAACAATATTTTTATAAAACAATGTTTTTCGTTTTGTAATCTTACAAATCTTGCATTTAATGATTTTTTACAAAGCTTTCATTTAGCTGACTGTTGATTTGTTCCCTGAAATAAGTAAAATTTTCTTGACAAAACCTGAAATTTTCATCCATTTTGGTTGGTAAATAAAGTTTTTACAATGATTTTTCTTCAACCATGCAGTTTACTACTGGAGCTTCGGAGGCATAAAAACGTCGGTTTTATTAAAATTTCAAATGGCTCTAAAAAAAAACTGTTTGAGATAGAGCAATAAAATTTGGGATTTTGTCTTATCACATTAGAAGGATAAATCGTACCAAGTTTCATCAAAATCTGAATCGGTGGGTGACAAATTCAATTTTTTCTGGATGATTTGATGTGGACTGACCCGTCTGTTGCGTTTTTTACTTAAAAATTATCAAACAAGAACTGTTTGACTGACTTGAAATTTAGCACAGTCAGCTAACTTTCAAAATGTCAACTGGTAGGTGGATTAATAATAATTGTTCTCGGTTACTATTCAGTATCACATTATAGCCAATTATTTTAAATTTAGTATCCAGGAAACATTGAAATACAAATTATTATTGTTTCTCGTCATATATTTAAATGCTAAATACAGTGTGATATTGCTCTATGTACTTGGGCCCATAGTGCTGTCCCTAACCAAGTTGTTGAAGGTAACTTCCGCTGATTGGTCCTTGTAGTTTAGACCAAGGGGTGCCTTTACATTACATTAACATTATTAAATAGTTGAAAAATATCATATCTATTGGTACCTTAACCCTTTTAACGCCAACGATCGCTATATCGATCGTCGGCATTTGTGCGAAGATCGCCAACGATCGATATAACGATCGTTCGTAGACGTGCTAAAACCGCCGACAATCGCTATATCGATCGTTCAGTTTTTTTTTTTTTTTTCATGTCTTTAATATTAATCAAAGTCAATGAAATTTGGCACACTCTTTCTATAGTATATAAGGAACATAAAGAAATATGGTTTAACCTCTTTGTATTTTTTTCTATGCATTATACTCTATGGAACCAAAGTTGTTTTTGTTTACTTTTGTTAGTTGACTCAGTTCATCCATTCAGTGTGTTTGCGGTTTGTTTACAAATTGTATTTAGACCCTGTAAATATTAAAAAGTGGGCTTATTTTATTAGTTTAGTAATATTAGACTGTTGTATAAGTTTTTAGTGCAATTTAATACTTTTTATGAACTTCAAATGAAAAATTGTGTTACCATGGTAACATGTGATTTTCTCAAAATTTAAATATCTGGAAAATGCAACATAACATCTGTATATATCAAGGTAAATTCTTCAAATGTTTATTAGTTTAGTAATATTAGACTGTTGTATAAGTTTTTAGTGCAATTTAATACTTTTTATGAACTTCAAATGAAAAATTGTGTTACCATGGTAACATGTGATTTTTCTCAAAATGTAAATATCTGGAAAATGCAACATAACATCTGTATATATCAAGGTAAATTCTTCAAATTTTGTGTATGTGCTAACAATTAAATGTTTTATATGATAAAATACTAACATATGTGGTGGTTTGATATTTATGGTATGTTATGATACTACAAACTACAAAAATTTATAAAAATAAAAAAAATTATATTTTGTTTGTTAACAAAACTAAAAAATGGCCAACAATTAAAACTTTTATTTTTATGTTATAGTACAACTCAATACCAACAAAACAAGACTAATTTCATTAATTTATGACAATTAATAAATTTACTATGAATTTTTAAGCAAGACTGCATTTTAGTCAAAATTGGCTTGGCGTTTTTAGCAACACCATGCAAAATTAGGCTGGCGTTAAAAGGGTTAATTTTTATTGTCAGTATATTATTAGTGGAGTTATGGTAAAAAATGTACTGCAAATAATTGCCACATCTAAAAATATGAATAGCTCAAAAATGGTTTTGTTGTCCATTGACTTCTTTATTCATTTAAAAATAGTGACCGTTTTAAAGTTTTTAAATTAAAAACTTTTTTAAACTGTTAGGTTGACAGCAATTCCATAGTAGAAAAAGCGCTCCTAGGAATGAAAATTAAAAAAAACTATAGGGCCTATAACAAATAATATTAAGTAACACTGCGGCAAAAGGTCCCTATCTTCATAGTCCACAATAGTTATTTTATTATTTCACTGATTTTTTTTTTAGTAAAACTGATCTTCTCAGAGTATTTAAGAAGGAGAATTATGGCTGATTTTTATAACTTTTAATACTAGTACATCAGCTGACATCAAAAGCGAGGTTATGTACATTATTAACATTATAAGAACCTTTAATTTGATCGTATTGAAAATTAGTGGCAAAAAATGTGGTAACGGGTGTTACTTAACCTTGGAACAGAAAGCTGTAGTCATTTTTATAAGCATAGTTATTTTTTACATTACAAATTTGTTTTTGCGCAGGTTGTACCACCCTTTTTGATGTCTGTTGTTTTCTAATAGTCAAGGTCAGTTGTGCAAAAAAATTCTGTGAAAAGGATTTTTCTAACGGCTTTTTACTATGGCTTTCCGTTAACATGTTAACCGCCATGTCAGTAAAATATGACTAACAGTGACTTCGCCCCCCATGCCAGCTCAACATTTGCTATCTCCTCACACACGCCAAGCTATTTAAGCAGAGAACAAACCTTCATTTTGTCAGTCATTTTTGACTGACAGCAAATTTGCAGCTCACGCCATGTCAGTCAAATATCACTGACAGTAAGGTTTTTAAATTTTAACCCATTGGCATACTGATTTATTTTGTCACTGATGATACTTTAAGATCCTATTAAATTACAAGAATATGCAGTGTTTTAATTTTAATTTTTTTAACCTTATAATAATATATTTGGATATATCATGTATATATTTTTCTTAATCACCATAAAACAAGCTTTACAGTGATGTATTTAAAAACAAATAAAATGGTGTTTTTAAATTTTGTTATTAATAAAATTATTTAAAAAAATAATTGCAATTTTTATTTTTTGAAAGCATTCAATTTTTTTAAATATATTTTCTGTTCCAATATATTTAATTTTTATATATTTTATAGATAATTTAATTCCCTACATGGAAATATATTTTGTTGCTAAATATTATCTATTTTTACACAATAACTAACAGAATAGGCTGATACCTCTAGGAAACTTAGGCTAAGATGTTTTTAAATTAAATATAAAAATTATGTATTTACTAGGCTATATATTTATTTTGGATCTTATATTTATAAATTTAAAAAGTGCTGCTCACCTTATTTGTCCAACTGATAAATCCAAATCTGTCGCGATTCATAAAAGTTTATCAAAAACAAAAAAATATAAAGAAATGAAACTTCAGTAATGTATTCAAAAGTAAACCAATAAAAGTAATAAAATAGAGTAAAGTTACTAGTTACTTTGGGCCTGCCTATTTTTTGTTTGTTACCTGAGCCTAGGTTTTGTTTACTTGTGCCAGGTTGAGAGCTATGTAATGTAGGCCTAACCCTATCTTTTCAGGATTGTTATTGACAACATTTTGCCTACCAACATCTCCTTGACCCATTTCCACAATATTCATTTCAATATCATCATTTATGCTTGTTTCAGCATAATTTATTTGATCTAGGCCTAACACTACATTATTAGAGTTGTCAATGTCAACATTACTTAGGTTAGGATCTACATCTAGGTCTACCTCATAAAGTTCATTTCTAATATCTCCTAATTCAGCACCTTCAATCCAACTGACACTTGAAACTAAACTGACAATGGCATCATCAATATCTTCATCACTTTCTTGTAAAGCTCTGTCTATTTCACTCGAAAATAATTCAGAACAATTCCTTTCTCGTTAAGGCATTGTAAATGCAAACAAAACATAAAAATGACATAGGTCTAACCTAAACACTAACAATTGAAAACAAATAAAATCAGCTGTTTACCAAACTTTCCAAAGAATGTTAATTAAACAAGACTACAAAGACATATAAGTATAAATTCGCTTCGTAATAAAATAAAAACTCAACGCATTTACAATTTACAGGTACTAAAACGTTACTAGACAGTTCTCATCAGAATGGCGGATCGCCATCTGTCGCCGTCTGCTAGCGCAGCTGCGCGGCAGACAACACAAAACTGATCTTGAAAATATATGACTCAAATAAAAATAAAATGAAATAAATAATTTTTGTAATATATTTCGTCATATTAGTTTTATTTTAAGCACTAATCACTTCAATTAATTACAAAATATTCTCAAAAAATTTTTTCAAATTACAATGTTCTGATCACGGAACCACTCCGTGATGGTATGAATGGGTCACCTTTCATCATCACGGAAGGCTTCCGTGATGGTATGCCAATGGGTTAATTTAAAATTGCCCTTATTGAAGTTTAAAAGGATAAATAAAAACACTTTTTGAAAGAGAAGTAACTATACATTAATATACAACTATAAAAAATGACAAATGTTACAAGAAATTATATAAAAAAAATGCTTAAATTCAAACAAAAATTAGTAATAATAGTTTTGATATTTCCATTTAAGCTTGGTCATGAGCCATCAGATAACAAGAATGGCACATAGTAGGCTTGTTAGGAAATAACGACGCACTAATTCAAATGCGAGTGGAACGGCTTAGCAGACAGGTGATTGTTTTGTGTCAGTCGAAAAAGACTACTATGGCGTCAAAGAAGAAAAAATAACTTTCTGACGCTGTGTCAGTCAAATACGACTGACATAAGTTGATAAATTATATCACAGTCAGGTTAGTATAACCTCCAATAGATGGTGCAGCGCGAGCGGATACTTACTGTATTTATTATATTATAACAGGTTTTCTTTTTATTTGTACAAACATTAAATGTTTTATTGCTAATATTTTATTACCTTATTGTATTTTAATATATTTCTTATACTGGTATACTTTTAATTCGTTCTAACCATGGCTTCACAAAACTCAGAAATACATAAGCTAATAGGACTACATCACCTTATAACATTCTTACATTCTTACATTCTTACATATGAGACGCCGACACAACGTTGTGCGTATTTTAAGGCGAATATAACATCTTTGCAAGTGCTGTACCTTACTATATAAAACTCTTTCTAATCAAATTTGCACATTTTTTTTATATGTTACAAGTTTAATTATGAGTTTTGGTAACTTAGAAATAATATTTTAATATGGTGAAAAAAATGTCTTTATTTTGTAATGTATATTAAAAAATATTTTCAAGCAGCAACATTATAATACAACTATTGCTAATATGTTCAATTAAGGACATATATTCAGAATAAAATGGTTTTTGTATTAAAAAAAAAATGCCTAAACATGATTTTTTTTCATTCTTAACAAAAATCGGAAAATATACTACGGCTTTCTAACAATGTAATGTTTATTAGGCACTCCATTCCTGGGTCAATATTGGTAAAGGGTATTACATAGTATTGGTAATTGGTGTTGCATAATATTGGCAACTTGTGTGAGAAAGACTAAAATACATGTAAGATATCTTTATTAATAGTTTCATTGGCTCATAACCTCAGTTTTATAACAGATTAAATAAATAGCTACTGTAGGAAAGCTATTATACATATATTTGTATCTTTATGGTAACATGTATTAACCTCTTAACGACCACGCTCGCATATATGCGAGCGACGCAATGTCCCGCCCGTGGGCCACGCTCACATATACGCGAGCGTGTGTATAGGGATCATATTTCCGGGCGCTGCGGTGTCATAGACGATCGTATTACTTCGTGTTTGGTACGGAACTATTCGGGAAACTTCGGCCTTTCTCGTAGTCTATTTTGTTTCTGACTCAGGGTGGCTACATCACTACCTGCATTTAATTTCTGAGTCGCACCAGCTGAGATGAATTCTGTTATGCTGTTTGCCGCCAATGCATTGTAGCTGAATGTAAACTTAGTGAAATGGCGGAACGTAAACTATGTGTTGATGGAATCTACGAGTATTTTAGTCGTGATGACTTAGGTGAACTATCTGATAACGGTGAAAGTGATTTCATTTCGGACAGTTCTTCTTCAAGAGTGAACAGTTCCATAAATGAAGTAAATGAAAACGTTATTCCAATCCAGTCTGGATATGGACTTACATCTGTTACAGGGGGCATGCCCAATATATTTGATGAAGGAGTATAAATAACAGAAATGTAACTTTTAGACCTATTGGAAGGTTTGACCAAATCAATGACCATACTTAGGCCTTCCAATGACATCCAAAAGGTGGTCGTCCTTCGAATGGAGAAACACCCCTTAGACTCACCCAGAGACATTTCTTACTGCCCATACCACCCACTCCAAAAAATTAAAAACTTCGAAGATATTGCCATGTGTGTGGTAATTCGAACTGAAGCCAAAACGGAGGAAGGACACACAATTCATGTGTAGGGAATGTGACGCCCTTCTTTGCGTCCTTCCTTGTAAGGTTGAATACCACACCCACCGTCAATTTTAGAGTAAATTTATCAAATAAAATTAGATTTTTAGTGAATATAATGTTTCGAAACATTATAAACAACCATTTTATAAGTAGGCCTACTCTTACTGTATCTTCATTTTTAAAATAAATATGTTTTTATTGCTTTATTACCTAAATAAGTACCTAAAAAGTAAAGTTTATTTTTATAAAATATGGTAACTTTCACTCTTCAAAACATAAAAAATTTAAAGATTTAAATAAAATACTTTATTTATTTATTCAAGGTTTAAATATAAACATTTGTTTAAAAACCTATTTTTGCTTTAAAAAAACCTGGTCTGGGGGGTATACAGCTGATCAAGCACTCAGCTGTTAAAGGGTTAAAAGAAGTAAATCGAAGTGAAATTGTGCTGCGCAGTGAAATAATTAAGTGATCTTGCCTTTTCTCAATGTACTGCTACAAAGAAAAAACTTTCGTCTATTAAACTACTCCAGGATATAGAGAAGATTTCAGCTGATTTACTGGAGGGTCTATTTAAAAAATTACATAAGTCATTTACTGGAAGCCTAAATTCTTCTTCTTGGTATACTCTGAGAAGACTGAAGTTATTATACTGAAAAAAAAAAAAAAAAACAGTGAAATAATGAAAAAAGCTTAATAACTATTTTGGCCTATGAAAATAGGGGCCTTTTGCATGTTATGTAATATTATTTTTTGTATAATTATTTTAAATTTTTACCTCCTAGGATTATTTTGCTATATCTGGACTATATATACGTAGCCTCTATTGATTTGAAGTGTTTTTGCAGTAATGTGTAAATAAATACAACTTATACCCAAGTTTTATTTCATAATATATCAACCCTGAACTTTGGTTTTGACAATATCTAGATATCTCAGATTGGTAACACCCGTTACTATTCCTTGTAACACCCTTTACTGTGTACTTTGCCATGAAAATGTATTAATATTTTTATTTGAAACAACTTATTCATTTAAATTTTAACTTTATACGAGGGTCGTCTCAAAAGTAAGTTACACTATTTTTTTTAAAGCCGTTCTGTTGGCGCCAGAAGTCTGGGAGTCGCGGAGTATTTGCGTCTGGGCGTAGTGGCAGCACTGTAAAATTCCTATGCACGTGCGTCGATCGATCGGCCAGTCAGACTACAGGCAATATGGAGACACCACTTGTTCCTACCGCCGATTGTGAAATTCGCGCTATTATTCGTTTTTTAACAGCAAAAAATAAAACTGCTACTGAAATTCATCATGAGTTGTGTAGTGTTTATGGTGAAGGTGTGATGTCAAGGCCAATGGTATCTCGTTGGCGTCAATCATTCATTGAAGGACGGACAACACTGCATGATGAACAACGAAGCGGCCGCCCCTCCACTTCTCGCGCGGCAACTGTTGTTGAAGATGTCAGAAAGGTCATTGACACCGATCGGCGCCTGACTCTTGACGAAATCCTTTGTCAATTGCCTTCTAATGTGGAAATAAGCCGTGCATCACTCCACAGGATTATTTCTGATGATCTTCATCTGTCAAAAGTGTGTGCAAGGTGGGTTCCACGCCTTCTCACAGAACAGCACAAAGAGCAGAGAGTTGATGCTGCTTTGCAATTTCAACAATTTTTCGATGATGAAGGAGACAATTTATTCGATCGAATAGTGACTGGGGATGAGACCTGGATCCATCATTGGACGCCTGAATCGAAAAGACAGAGTATGGTATGGAAAGGAAAGGACGAACCAACACAAAAAAAAGCGAAAGTTGTGGAATCCGCTGGAAAAATCATGGCGACGGTTTTTTGGGACAACAAAGGTGTGTTATTGATCGACTACCTTCCTCGTGGGACTACAATAACAGCAGCACGGTATTGTGAACTTTTGGAACAACTGAGAAGAGCAATCCAGAACAAAAGAAGAGGAAAGTTGACGAAAAAAGTTTTTTTTGTTCCATGACAACGCTCGCCCACATGCTGCTCGTCAGACCCAAGACCTGCTCACAGATTTTCGATGGGATGTTTTTGGACATCCACCTTACTCCCCCGACCTTGCACCAAGTGACTTTCATCTTTTCCCACACCTCAAACAACATCTTGGAGGTCGGCGCTTCGCAAATGACGATGAGCTGAAAGAAGAGGTTGAGAGTTGGCTAAGCAATATGGCGGCAGAATGGTATGATGAGGGACTGAAAAAACTGTTACCACGTTACCAAAAATGTTTAGAAAATCATGGAAATTATGTAGAAAAATAAGGTTAACTTGTACTTTTCAAAATATATCATTTAAAATATTTTCTGATGTTTTTTATACTTTTAATAAAATAGTGTAACTTACTTTTGAGACAACCCTCGTAATCTTAGTTTACAGGCATGATTTTTTCAATTTTCTTTGCCTTTATAATTCACAGAGTTTTGACACTAAACATAATGGTCTGTGGTAACAGGTCCATTTTCTGTAACACACGTTACCACATTATTCTCATTTGATTTCACAGTTATAAACGTAATGGAAGTATTTATATGCAAATATCTCAATAAAATGAGCAAAGAACTATTAACACGAAGTATAAATTTTATTGACAAACTCATATAGTATATTTTTGAATTTTATTTAGTCTGGGTATAACACCTATGGAGTAGCTGCTCATCACATCAATTTATCACAAAAACAAAAATATTTGTATTAATTTTATTACAAATCTATCGGTACCATAATTTTATTGTTGATTATTAGTGGAGTTTTGTTACAAAATCTATTTTACTGCATTCTCGGGATGCTGTATAAATACTTGCTGTAAAATATTTGTTTGTAATCAAAACTCCACTATTAAAAGACTGACATGAAAAGTACCTACAGATTTGTAATAAAATTAACTAAAAATTATTGTTTTTGTGTAAAATTGATTAACCTAACAGTTTACAGGATATTTTGATTTTTAAAATGAAAACTCCTGTAATTTTGAAATGGCTAAAGAGAACTCAATGGCTATTTTTAAAGCCAACTGTTTAACAGTGTTAATTAAAAGAACTTAAGCAAAATTTCAAGCCAGTTGGTCAGTTTTGAGTTATTAATTTTTTTGTAAAAAAACAGGCATATAGACATTTAACAGAGAGGAATTTGATAAAACGTTATCCTTCATTTTCTGCTCTAAATTATGTGTAAAATCTGAAAATATATAGCCAGAACACCTTTTTAGTTATACCTTGTATAGCAAAATGTTGTTTGTTCATTTTTATAAAACATAATTTATAAACTAACTGATGAAGTAAAATGTCATATCTGTTTATAGATGTTATAGTCAACCATTTTTCATGGCAGCTTTTTTTTACTTATTGAGTATTTCATTTTATTTATACTACAGTTGGGGGCTACACCCCTAAACACCAGATGGAAGTTACCCAAGTTTATTATGGGTATTGCCCAAATTCAAGAATACTACATTGTCAAAAATAACCTCTTGTTGTTAAGTTGCTCTGTCCTGAGCTCTCTCATTCGTATGGTAATGGAGGCTCTCATTGCCTGTCATGGGTATATTTATTATCTACCTTATGTCAGCTTTTTTAGATAAAACTTTTAAAAATCCTTTCTTAGCAAGTTAGAGTCTATGGAGTCTAGAATATCTTTACAGGGTTTCGAGGTCCAAAACTTCAGATCTTGAGAAACTGTGATCAGTCGATCTGTTTTCAGACTTTCTAGGTACGTGCACCATTCTAAATAATGAAATACAAAGAATTGAATAATAACCCTATAATAAATCAAGATTTTCATCTTATATTTTAATATCACACTACTAAAATGGTTGATTGGTATCACTAACTGACTTGGTTCATTTAGGTATTGCTTACCCACAGCTAGTTTTGTAAAATTTAGAAATTTTTATTTTAAGTGAATTCAATTTTATTGACATAAGAACGATTTTGAACTTTTCTAATATAAAGGAGTAGTTTTAGGAGTTAAAATGAAACATTTCATACAGGAAAAACTTGATGAACTTAATTTTAGAGTATAGAACATAACTTCATTCAAACAGCCGTTTTGACAAGAAAATTGTTACTTATCCTATACACATTTCATATAGTTTTTGTTTCAGTCATTTTGAAAATTTGTTGATGATTGTTGACATCTGCTCCTGTGGATGTAAGCATGTAGGCCACTATAGCTAGGCCTCACTGTTCTTATGGCCATATACAAACGACAATAACATCGCAATAACGCTGGAAACAGTATTAAATTTTCAAGTTATACGTGACGTAAAGAACGCGATGCTGAACATGATTTGCTAGTGCGTACCCCTGTTTTACAATCCGTTGATGTCGCGTCATTCACATTTCCATCATGAACACTATGCAGTTGGGTTGTGTAGGATTCTTACATATTTTGGAAACATTTCAAGAATGTAATAGGAGGGATACTAGTCGGTGCAGTACATACCCCTTGCTTAGTACTTGTTTATCAACAGGACAGTTTAATCTCATGTTCCAGCAATACAGAATGTATGGATATAAGTTCTTTCTTTATTACCTAATGTCAGTCGCTTCTTTTGATGAACTATTTGGGGCCATGTGCGATATAAGATTATGAGGAGTGACACAGTGATGAAGAGGAGTATAGAATCTGCAGAGAGACTGGTCATAACATTGATGTAAATTTGTATTGGTACGTTTAACACTTAACTAAAAGTTACTACATTAAAAATATAAAACTGTCTATGAAAGGACGGGACTACTAACTAGGCTATATGAAATGGGGCTTTATAAATAAACTTTTCGGTATCAGACATAGCGATGTAGATAGATACAAACAACCGGTACTTTGACAACAACACTCTGTGACTGCGTGAGGTGTTTGTTGACAACACTGTGTATAACTTGGTTGAACGTTGAGTATGTCGCATTGACAACGTGTCCAGTTGCGCTACCAACGCTCAGCGCTCGGCTAACACGAACTCGCCGACGACAATACTGCTCGTATAACCTGCACTATGGGTGTACCATTGCCCTGTTGAACCGATGTTAACGCGACGCTAAAAGCGCTCTTATAACATGGCCCTTAGACAGATAGATCTGCTTTTTTAAAAAAAATGTCACTGATGTACATTCAGCATTTAGTATGTATTTCAAAAAATCATTTGATATTTCTCATTCGGGCTCAAATAGTATTGAATTGCACTCTCAGGGGAAAAAACATAGCTCGATAGAAAATAACCTAAAAAGTGGTAAGCAAATGATGCTAGTTCACTGTTTTGATCAAAAAACTCAGATAGTAACAATGACTACACTCGTTCATCTACACTCATCACACTCATTCACTCCTCATATTCGCCCATATCTCTACGATCGGCGTCTTAGAGATGAATAATGAATAATAGACCTTCATCTGGTAACCCCTATGCCTTCATGCTCTATGACTAGGCCTAATATAAAAATAAAAACAGATACTGATACAGGTAATTTATTAAAAGCTTCTCCTACAAGAACAATACAAATTCTAAGTCATGAAACAGAATCTTCATTTTCTAAACAACAGGCCTCACCAAGGCTTCAAAGTTTTTTATTGTTTAAGAGTGTGACCAAGGCTGAAATTTTATGGAGCTGAAGAATTGTTTGTTTGTATGATTTTTAATTGTGTATTGAAATTTTAAATGTATATTTACTACAAAACCAATGACAATTTTGTTTATCAGTGTTTATAATAGTACATAGGAACACTTACAGACTGTTTACAAAGTAAATTAGTCCACCATACATTCAATTTACTGTTCAACTTAGGTTAGGCCTATTCGATTTGTTCATAATGTTAAAATAAGAATTGAACCTACTGCACACATGTGTCATCATCACATAAATCATTGTGAAAATATAAGTAGGTAATGCTCAATTTGCTGGGTTTCTGGAGTCTGTACCTGTTTTTTGTTTTGTTTTCATGTTAATAATGAAATATGTCTGCAAATCCATTTTACTCACACAATGCTGGGCTTATTTTAATAAATAGCGTTAGCCTACTTTAATCTGTTGTATTTTATCTATATTTATTGGTCTATTAAAGGTTAATAATGGTATTATTAATTTATTAGAATATGACTGAAAATAATGCGATGTTATAACGTGAATCGTATTCACCATTATTCGGGTGATGAATTTCCATGTTGTAAGGTCATGAAATTTCATTTCTATTTGGCCGTAGACACCCTGTATATTTTATTCACCTTCCTCCGGAATTTTTGTTTTTGTTTGTGGAACTGATCTAAGTGATTATGGATACATTGATCAGAATTTTCCATATAGTCAATACAATACAAAAAAACTTTAGGTAATGCCTTTTTAGTACATATACAAAACCACCTATGTTTTAATCTTCCCGTTCTTTGCCTTCTTAGACATCCTTAAAAGCAGATGCAGTGCTATACAATTGAGGGTTCTCAATTTTTCTTTTGTATAAGGAGCTTTACAAAAGAAATGTTATAGGTCAGAAAATATAATTAACAAATGCAAATAGAAGTTATGTGTCCTCTTTTCACATGCCACTGCTCCTTTGTTAAGTTAATAGTGTTAAGTTAACACCGTTGCAGTGTTTGTACACATATCTTTTTTTCAACTGCCAAATTTGTCACTTGTATGGATCAAAGGGAAGCATCTGATTGTCTAACCTATTCGGCTGAATAAAGTGTTGGATTGGACACTTAAGAACATTTTACACATGAAAAAAAACCCAGTAAAACTGCCACGTTTTTAACGCTGGATTTGATTGATTTTACTCTTCTACATGAGCAATTAAAACACAGGCAGTATTCTAGTTTTTAAAACGCTTACATTTTCTATATGGACAGTTTTTAAGCAGCCACATAGGCGGTTTTAGCACTGCAAACGATTCTTAGTTATTTAACATGATGATTTATAGTTATGAACAAGAACACAACTATAGAAAAAAAAGGTGGTGAACTAATCCTGTATTACCGTATACATTATCTACTGTTCCCAGTTCTCGTACATAATTTTGTGAATCTCAAATCCATAGCAGCGCTTTAGTTTGATTTTTATTATATTCCATACTAGTATTGTCATACAAGCATGAGGTTGTTCAACCTCAAACATTTTTAAAGCCACTTTACTCTACCTTTCTTGCTGCCTCACCACACACTGTCAAAGTACGTCTAAAGGGCTTTTATAAATTGTAGAGAGTTAAAACGCGGAACATTGTCTGGATACATTAAAACTGCCCAACCGTCACTGAACATGTCCATGTAAGAAATTGAAACTGCCTGTGTAGTATCCATTTGTTCATATGTAACCCAATTGCCATGCATTTTCAAAGCAGTTAAAATGCCGCTGTAGAACTGCTCATGTAGAATGGTCCTTGGGGTTTTGTTCAGTTGCACTCTGTTTATGGAATTCACAATTCTCCTGTCACACATTAAGTATGCTGAGGCTTCATTCTCTTTTTGAAGCCTTTCACTTTTACTTTGGTACTATTTCCCATACGTACCAATGGAGTTCCAATGCAATATGTATTTTTCATAGTAGCATGATAACAAAAGAAAAACTTGTTATAGCAGTCTCATTAATGTATTTGTTGTATGACTTTTCTCACCATTTATCTCACCAGCACAGTAGCAATGTTATTGACCATGTAGATAGACCATGTAACTGTAGTTTAATTCCGTAATATAGTTTTTCCTTTATTGTAATGCTGGAAGTAAAATAGTCAAACAAGTGCTTTATTCGTCCAATAAAACATACAAAATTAGGACAGGTCATAAACATATCACAAAACAAACAAAAAACTGTTGTTTCTCCATTTTGAGCAGTAACATACTTAAATAGAATTATCTGATAAGTAAAAAACTAATAATAATAAATATACTGAGTTTTATTGGCTCTGTTAAAATATAATGCCGCTTGCTGTTGGAAGTGCTCAATATGAGGTAAAACAAAATAGTATCATTCTGGTTCAACTCATATATTTTGCATAGCATGATATAAAAGTAAACTATTTTTCCTACTGTCTTGAATCTCAGGGAGTTGAGCAATTCCCATATGAAATATGCTATGAAAATTAGCTTGTCTAACAATTTTTCCATTCAGTAATACTTGAACCAGATGCATTCCAACATCTATTGAAAAGAACAACATCAATGCCTACTTGGTTGCAACTGCATTAATTCTTTCATAAAATATTTACACAGATAAATTAAAATAACTTTAAGGATTCAATTCATTATCAGGCAAAGGTGAAAAATACCTTTTATTTGTAAATATCCGTCATACTCAATGTATTTCCATTACTCTGCCTAGAGGTTTTCTTCATAATTGAGCCATTAACTTCAGAGAGACACCCTAATTGTGTGGCTGAGATAACTTAGTTGGTCTTGGAGATGAATTAATTTTGATACAGAAAAAACACATATTTACACTTAGATGCAAACCCTATTAATTGCATATAACGTATGATAGAAGTGCAAGAAACTTTTTTTATTTTAAGGAGAGGCCGATCTCTTTAACCTTACTCTGCCCATTCCCCATACAATATTGATCTGTGCGAGGAACTTATTCACAGTAAGGAGGCGAACCGAACTTATTCACAGTAAGGAGGCGAACCAGGACAGTACAATTAGTACTGATAAATCTTCCAGTCTAGGCCAGATTCAAACCAGCGCTATCTCTAACCCAAGCTCAAAATTCTGACACCTTAGACCGCTCTGCCACTGGCTCGCCCAATAAAATGGAAATAAAAAATGAAAGCCACTTAATGAAGTATCTTCCCATATCAATGAAAGTCAACTTTTGAAGGCAACAATTGAACAATTAGTAATCAATGATAGTAGATATACTCCTGGCATTAGTTTATTGATGATAGCTGTCTACAGATAACATGTTAGAAAGGTTCTTGTGTGTACATAAACTCTGAAAACCAATAATTCATATATTGATTCATTTATTTCCATTCTGAAATCAAACTATTTATTTACCTATTATTGTCTTATGTTTACTTACAAGTCAGTTTGGATTGTAGTATCTATACAGAAAATTGTGATTGTTTGGAGAGTGGAATTTTTTATATGTTCTTTGATAGGTAATAATATGTACAAATTTTCATTTTGTTAGTAATGGTTTACAATCAGATCCTACATTGTCAGTGTCTATTTAACCCTCGAGCGGGCGCTTCACTTATAAAACGGGAGCGGGCGCATGCGGAGTTTTATTCCGCAACACTAAATTGCACAAATTTTACCCATTTTACTTCTAGTTATAACGCAATATTTTATTTAAATGTTGAATAACTTTATTAGGAACCAAATGTCATTGTTCATAACATTAATTGTTCAACTAAATATAAGTAATATTTTAATTAAACAAATTAAGTAATTTTCTAGTATAAAAAGGGTATCACTGTTGGTGTTATGTGAGAGGGCGCATGCGGAGTTTTGCTCCGCAATAATGCAATTATACATCTATGCAAACAAAATATATTTAATAATAATTATAAATTAAATAATACATAAAAACATACATATATTTTGGTATATGTATAAATATACACATGGTTTGGCCAATTTTACGTGTTATGAATATAAATAACATCGCGTGCGCACTAACCACTTACGCGATAGGGCGCACGCGGAGAAAACCTCCGCAAACTGACACTGCGTCACTGAATTGTAACTGACATGGAACCAAGGGGGAAGGGGGAGTAAAAATAGCTTTGGAGGATTCCCGTAATGAGGCTCGTGAGGTACGTAGCCGGACACGACTGCCGGTACCAATTGTGCATATTTATTTTAACAAAAACTAAACGTGCGGAGGAAAACTCCGCAAGCGCCCGCTCGAGGGTTAATGTTAGACTATAAAGAATGTATGTTAATATAATTTTTTTGTTTTCAGAAAGGTGACATTGTTCCTCCTCAAGTCCGGGTTGGTGACAAAGTTTTACTGCCCGAGTATGGAGGTACTAAAGTGGAACTTGAAGAAAACAAAGAATATCATCTCTTTAGAGAAACAGATATTCTAGCTAAGCTAGAATAAATTACCATGTTTTGTAGATTCTTGTTGACTATTTGTAAGTTTAGCTGAACTGAATGTATGGACTTGTGTGAATAGTGTGGTTGAGCTTACTTTTTTTTCTTTTGAAACATAGATAGTTTTTGTATATTTCAAATTATTAAAATCATTTATTTAGATTTATGAGTTGATTAATTTTTCCCTGCAATAGATTTTTTTTTTAGCCTACCTAATAAGTGATTTAAAGATAAAATAATTATGTTAATCTATAAGAAGGTGACTACTGTAATGAAATGTGTAAGAAAGAAATTGTGTCTGTTATGCGCCTAATACAAATTTTATAGTATTTTAAAATTAATGTCAGTTAAAAAAAGTTGGATGTTTTCTCAGTTTCCAGTTCAATCATTTTAATACGAAGAAGGCAGTTTACCAATTTGTAAACTCAAAGTAATATACAAATTGGTATTCTTAACAATTCTGATTGTTTTATCATAGCATAAAAAAGGTGTTTTCATATTAAGTCAATCTTGATATGGAAGAAATTTAAGATTATTCATGCATTGTTCTTTTTCTAAATTGTTTATACAGGGTGTTTCAGAACTTTACCAACATTTTAAGGCATTGTTTGTAATTTAAAAGCAAATATAAAAAGCCTATTGAAACTGTCTGAAAGTCTACTACCCATTTACTACTCATATTCAGGTATCATTTTGGTTTATTTTGTTAATAATGTATTGTGTTTATGATATTGAAACTTTGCATAGGATTTTATAACAACCAGCAAAATCTATAAGAAACTTTGCAAAGTTATATGAAATCAACAATCAAAATGGATAATTTTTTAAAGCTTTTATTATTGCAAAAAAAAAAAAGCTGTGCAAAATAAACTTCACTATTCTGATTATTTAATTTTGTATTAATGGGGCCTACACAACACCAAACTAAAAACATAACCAAAGTGGTGGTAATTTAAAAATGCACTGGAATGCTAATTGTATTAAGAATTTTCAAGAATAATAGTTATTAGATTTTGTTACGTAAAATGCCTTGTGACTTAGCATGCAGCTACTATCCTCCATAATAATGCAACAATTAGTAGCCTGTGTGCTATAGTCAGAAGTGCAACTTGAAACCACCACCAGCGCAACTCTTAGCAAAATTTGTTTAATAATTCACTGCAGTATGTCACTTTTTTGTGATGGTGTAAGAGATATTTAAAAACTTAATTTTGATATATTTCAATCTATTATCTGAAAGGGTCAATCCATATGAAGTGGTCCAGAAAAAATTTAATTGATTGCTGCAACATTTTGATTATTAAAGTATATAAAGTACCACTTATCAGAAGTACAAAAAGTATGTTGTTTAATTTTTAAAGATTTTATTTTACCGATGGCGGCCATTTTACCTTCGGCAGAACGCCTATTTTAAGTGAATTTTGAACTTTGCGGAGAAGCACACATCTCCTCTTCTGTTCATTCTAAAACATTCAAACAAAAACCAATCTCTTCAGAAGAGTCTGACCTTTAATTTACGTCCTCACAGTTATGACCATAAACTTAAGTATAAGGGCCCAAATATATCTCCAAAGTTTATCACGTTTTTTTTTCAAAAATCAATTTTCACACATTTATTTTTTCAAGAAGGCAACAGTTAATTTATTTGTTATTTTTTTATCTGATAGGTATACAAAGGTACTTCAAACTCACAAAATTTCAAATTGTGGACTGACATTTTTGAAATCAAGAAATTTCCAAAATTCTAAAATTTCAAGGGTTAATATTTTTTTTGGCATGAAAATAAAAATTTGAAATTTATCCCAGTTTTAGTACTAGAATAGAGGAACAACCTGCAAAAATTTGGTTTTGTGGACTTTATTATTTAAGAAGATATAAATTGTAGAAAAGTGCCAAAAATAAAAGAAAAAGAATATATCACTCCAGCTGCATATTGTTTTATTATTTGCCTAGTATGTAATTTACAGGTCAAATTTTAAGCATATCACACATTTGTATATTAACAATTTAAATTGTATAGTCATTTTATAACTTTCATGCCTCCTTATAAAATAAAGCTCAAAAGCTAAGAAATGGGTTTTCATAAACACATTCAAGGATAAGGAGAAGACTATTTGCCTGTAGAGTTTTGTCAGTGTGCAGGTCTGGACAAGGAACTTTCAAGTCAGTACAAGGACAGTTTGTTATCTGCTGAAAGCTCAAGGAACTTTCAAGTCAGTACAAGGACAGTTTGTTATCTGCTGAAAGCTCAGTCTCATCTATTTCCTCTTGAATAAGGATGTATTGTGCTGGTTATTTTCCTAACAAGTTTGTTTTATCTTGTAATAATGCAGTGTTTTGTGGGTAAATGTATAACTGAAGTGTCATAAGACTGTCTATGGTGATGTTAATAGAACAGTTGTATATCTATTGATGAGTTTTGTGATAATGACAAGCTACTATTGAAGCTGAGGGTAAGTGACAATATTGACTGTATTTGTAACTAACACAAGAAAAAATTCTTGGATAAATATTTCCAATTGTATGGCAGGACACGTTTTGATTTACTAAATTATCACAGAAAACCTGTCAAAAAATGTTTAAGGGAAATAACTGTCATATTTGTCCCGACCTACTATAATGTAAATCTCACACCAGGAAAGGCGTTATGCTCAACTTGCAACAAAAAGTTGTTTAAACAAATAGGTATTGAAGATGAAAATTATTTAGAAGGCCCTAGTTACGAACCTCCAGAAAATAGTATTCAAGTAGTGGATCAAACTTGTTCTGCTTTGGGCATTTCGCCAGCATCAAAATCAAGAAAACTAAGTTCTAAGAAAAGGGCAAGTGCTATTGAATCCAAACATAGTATTTATTGTCACTAACTTTAAAAAGAAGATTAAATAACAGTTTTGATGAAGAATGTGAGTCTTTAGCTAGCCATTTACAGATATTTAATGACAATAAATTCAATTCTAAGGAGTATGAAGAGCTTGTAGATAAACTAAAAGAAAAATTTAATATTTCTACAAAGAGGACAAAATAAAAATAATATCTCCAAAGTTTACCACGTTTGTTTTTTTTTTATTAATTTTCATACATTTATTTTTTCAAGAAGGCAACAGTTAATTTACTTGTTATTTTTTTATTTGATAGGTATACAGAAGTACTTCAAACTCACAAAGTTTCAAATTTGGACTAGCATAGTTTTTTAGAAAACAAATTTTGAATTCATGAAATGTTCAAATATTTAAAAGTTCAAGGGTTAATATCTTTTTTGGCATGAAAATAAAAATTTGAAATTTATCCCAGTTTTAGTACTAGAATAGAGGAACAACCTGCAAAAATTTGGTTTAGTGGACTTTATTATTTAAGAAGATATAAAATGTAGAAACGTGCCAAAAATACCCAAAAAACAATACCGTTCCAGCTATTTATAATGCTTAACATAGTTATATATTATGCTTTGTTATGTCTGAAAATATATAAAACAATGGCACACATGTAGTTATACCATTGTTATTAATATACAAACCTTTATTTTTCATGACTGGTTAGCATTGAGTAGAAGTGAGATTTCATCACACAATGCTTTTGTGATGTTGAAGTTATGCCCAGTTGCTGTAGTTAGTTCTAGGGGTGTGATCTTCCTCAAGATATTACTCAAAGGGACCCATGTTTCATCATTTTTGCTGTATTTGAAGGTAGGTCTTGGACCAGCAGGTTCATAAAATTTAACACAACAGTCATTATGCTCTCGATTGACAGATTTGATTTTTCCGAGCCACCACTGTTTGTCATACACACAGGCAATGGTATCATGTTCCTCCAAAGTTAACATCACTCTCTTTGATGTTATGAAGTCCACGGATTTAGACGTTTTGAAGCATTTAACTTTGTTGTCTGCCACAGGCACAATTCGATTAAAGATTGGGTTACAGGAATTTTGAGGCATTCTTTGAATCTAATTTCAAGTTCTGTTTCATTCTTTGTTATTTCCTCACTGTCAACGTAAAAGTACACAATCCCTTTCAAATTTTCAGAGCAAAAACTAAACATATCATTAGCATTCAATATTTGGTTGTTTGTTGTAGATTGTAGACTTTTTTTATTCACCTCTCTTTTGGTTGTCCCTCCAACTCCATCACACGCGTTTTTGCCATGAGCAGTAGCAAAAAATTCCACTCTGCCTCTAAGCCAAAATCTTTTTCATGGTGGCAAAGATTCAAAAAGTTTTTTTGTATTGGCTGCTGGAAAAACTCATCTCTTGGCATTGATACTGTGATTATTTCGGCCTGGTCCACTGTTTGTAAACAATAATATCTGGCATCTCATCTATTTCATCTGCTTCAAAAATGTATTTAAAAGCTCCGTTACATCCCCACATTCAGTCATCATAGACTCATACTTATTTACATTACATGATAGTGCCTCAAGTAAGTCTTTGTCCCAGCTTTACGTTGTGGTGGTATGAACATACACAGACACTATGAGTTCCTGAAGCTCCTGCTATAATACACCATTTCGGACACAGTTCACAAACTTTTGAGCGGCTAATTTTAATATGTGGATAAGTTTCTTTAAAATTTTACATACAACTCATTTAACAATTACAATTCAGTTGTTTTTGTTTATGCTCTGTTTTCCATCAATGCGTACAGCCACTTCTTACCTGGGCAAATTCTACTATTTTCCTCACATAAATAAAATTCAGTATTGATTGTGTCTGAGGATAATACTTTACCCTTTTAGCTAAGTCAGGCATAATGCCTTCCTTTTCCTCTAGATCTCTTGCTAATTATACAAGACGCTCAGAAACATTGAATTCTTGGTGTGATATGCTTAAAATTTGACCTGTAAATTACATACTAGGTAAATAATAAAACATAATATGCAGCTGGAGCGATATTGTCTTTTTTGAATTTTTGGCACTTTTCTACATTTTATATCTTCTTAAATAATAAAGTCCACAAAACCAAATTTTTGCAGGTTGTTCCTCTATTCTAGTGCTAAAACTGGGATAAATTTCAAATTTTTATTTTCATGCAAAACAAATATTAACCCTTGAAATTTTAGAATTTTGAAAATTTCTTGATTTCAAAAATGTCAGTCCACAATTTGAAATTTTGTGAGTTTGAAGTACCTTTGTATACCTATCAGATAAAAAAAAATAACAAATAAATTAACTGTTGCCTTCTTGAAAAAATAAATGTGTGAAAATTGATTTTTGAAAAAAAACCGTGATAAACTTTGGAGATATATTTGGGCCCTTATACTTAAGTTTATGGACATAACTGTGAGGATTTAAATTAAAGGTCAGACTCTTCTGAAGAGATTGGTTTTTGTTTGAATGTTCTAGGATGAACAGAAGAGGAGATGTGCTTCCCCGCAAGGTTCGAAATTCACTTAAAATAGGCGTTCTGCCGAAGCCAAAATGGCCGCCATCGGTAAAATAAAAACTTTAAAAAAATTAAATAAAATACTTGTTGTACTTCTGGTGAGTGATACTTTTTGGTGTAACAAAATAAAAAATAATTAAAATGTTTCAGCAACCACTGTTGAACCACTTGATATGGATTGACTCAAAATCATTTTTAATCATGTTCATAAAATCAAAATAAACAATTACCATAGTTTAAATAAATACACATTATTGATTTTAAAAAATAATTGTTGACTATTGGCTTGTAAAGCCAAAGACCCTAAATAAATAAAATACAAATGTTGCTGTTAAATATTTAATGTACAATATTTAATTATTAATAGTTTTGTAAAACTTATCATCGTATATACAAATTAATAAAGTATTATTGTTGTGTTAAGACTTCTATCCACTATATTTTTTGTGTAAGAATTGTCTGTTTCATTGTTTTGGTCGACTGTATTTTCAATAAACAATTTAATTCCTCTTAGGAATTTTACTCTACTAAATGCAACATAAAATTGCCCATGTGTAAACACTGGTTTGTTCAGGTGAATACCAGCTTTTTAAAGGTTAGGCCTTGTGCCTTGTTGATTAGGGTATAAAACAGCGGTCTTCAACCCGCGGGCCGCTTGCAGCCCGCCGTGTATATTTTTGTGGCCCGCCGAATGATTTTGTTTCCAAACAAATAGGAAAACATTGCAGCACTGAAGTTGGCCAATTGCTTCGGCCGTAGTAGGGAATTCGTTAAGTGGCAAAGCAGGTTAGCAACCCTGATGCTCAAGGTCACTCGTAGCATCGCAACCCACGCCAGTGTCATTGTCTCAGTCTGTTTCACCTATTTCTATTGTCTGCCCGCAAGTGAATGTTAGTTTAAGTTTAGTGAATAATGGCTTCGTGTAGTAAGAAACGGAAGATTACCGGTGAGTGCCGAGTGTTTCAAGAAAAGTGGACTGATCTATACTTTTTTGTAAATATAAAAAACAAACCAGTTTGTTTGGTTTGTAATGAGTCTGTCTCCGTAATGAAAGAGAAAAATTTAAAGCGGCATTATGAAACAAAGCACGCTTCCAAGATGGACGCAGTACAAGGTCAGTTTAGATTGGATAAGGTGCGAGATTTAAGGAAAAAACTTGAGAATCAACAATTTATGTTTACTCAGGGCCGCCCAGAGACTTTTGGTGGCCCCGGGGCAAAGTTTACCATGTGGCCCCTTCCTTCACTTCAAAATAAATTAATTTAATTACTCTGATTGTCAAATATACTATAATTGATATTTTACTTTTAGCACATTCTACGATATTCTTACCATCTCTTTCGTTAGATTACTATTGTAATTAAGATTCTTGTTCATGGACGTTTTCTCAGGGCTAGCTGCGAAGCTCCGGTAAGTTTTTCTCTAATTGTCATATACTTTTTAAACATTTCCTTAAGTATTACCGCTACAATAACATCAATCTCTTATAACAAAACTGCTATTCTTTAATATTAAATAAATAATAACGAAACAAGCAATGCTACAGTCAGTTGCATAGGCAGTTGCATAGTTGGGCGCAGCAGCTCTTCGATTGCCAGTTGAGGAGCCATAATCGCCAATGATATTAGCTGTGGGTGAGGGAGGGAGGGGCCAATAAATTTGTATAGGCCACTTGGCTTCGCTAGCTAAAGAACAAGTGGCCGACTGTTCACGAAGTAAAATAATTTGGCGAGCGCGAACATCTAGTGCTTCAAAAACAGTCAACTGAGAGTTGAGGTTATGTTATTGTTTTCAAAACAGGTTGTAGACCACTGGGTACGTAGCTTATTGATGTTGGACATTAAAACATCTAGTTTATATTCGTGATTTTAGTTTGTCTTTGTGATAAACTTTAAACTATTCAATTTTTATTTAACAGGCATAAAAGGCATTTTGTACCAACTCAATTTTCTCAGGATAAAACATAGTAAAATTTATGTCTGTCAAATTGGATACTATATCATTGATGTACATCACAGTCTACATGTCCGTACAGTGACAGTGGTATTGACACACCCACACACCCATTCACGAACAGTGGTATTGACCCTCCCGCTCAACAATACACGTACAGTGCTTCAATCTTAGTTAATTTCACTTATCACGCAACAAACAATAAATAAATACTGTATTAATGATTGTCAAAAATATAAATGGCTTACTCGTTCGTCAGTGACAGTAAAAAAATTATGAAAACTATTTTTATTGGTCTTAGATTTGTTATGTTAATGAATGACAGCATTAATCAATTATGCTATTTGTTTGGGAACAACCTGTACGTGGGCATGATTGTTTTAATCAAGAGCTACTCTACTGAATATGTTGAGAATACAACCCTGTTCCTGTTACAGTTTCAGGGTAAATTAAACCAGACAATAAAAGAGTTACAAGTTAAATGTCAAAAACTATATATTATTCAAAAGGAGTTGTACAAATCTGAACAATGAAGCTGTTTTATCTATTAACGGTGTACTTAAGAGCTCCTCTTTTCATTAAGACCTATGTCATAATATATTGGTAAAATGTCTTTACGAACATCCATGTCATAATAACTAATGAATTTAAAATGTCAAAGGAAACATTACAGTAGAAAGAAAGTAAACAAAAATGTATGTACAGTAAACTCTGGTTAACCGGTTAAATATGATGGAAGATGAATCCGGATAGTACAGAACGTAACAAAATTATAATTTTTAGACAAGATTATGCCACGCAATTCCTCCAGCGATAGCGTAGGACAAGTTGAATGTAATGCATCATACACACATATTGTTGCACATCCGGTAAGGGAGCGGTGATGTTATATGCATATTTACCAAATTTAAGTGCCTAGAAATCTACCGTAATTTAGTGGTTTCATCGTTAATTTATTCTTTTTATACTGTAAAAATATATAATTTACTTTGCAGTATATTACAATGCTATATTGAAACATTTATAGTCTATTTTAATTGATTTCAATAAAACGTTACCATAAATTACTAGGCCTAAACTTTAACTTTTTGTTCTCTTAAAATCTTTAAATGGAATATGAATCATAGCAAATTAAATTAATTGATTTAATTTATCAATCAATCAATCAATCAACCTAGAAAATAGTAGTTTACTAGGAAATCCAAAATAACGCATTAAATTACAGAAATATCACTCTATAAAATACATCAATAACAGAATATTTCTTTACTGAACGACAGTAAACAAACAGAATAATGATTGACGATGTCCCCGATCTAACCTTCATGACAATTAATTGAACTCTTCCAGCCCGTTGTTACAACATTGTATATTTTGCCTGCGGGTTTTTTGGGTGCAAAACACAGTTACTACAGAAATACGACTACTATTTCTTAAATTTAGTGCATATATTGAAAAATTAGCTGATCAGTGCCGGGAAAGAGTGCAACGTTACCACGTTCGAACGGAGTGCCGCCGCCTACTACCAGCTTTGAAACCAAGATTGTAAGAACCTTTTCTCATAAAGACTTTTCGACCTTTTTAAAATGTCAGATTTAAAATGTTTTTACTGTAATTTTGTTAGCTTATTTAGTTGTGTTGTTCTTAGGCTTCCACTTTTTTTATTACAATTGATTAATTTTCATAATTTAGGCCGCAGATTACTGATCACTTGTTTTCACATTATATAGATCTATTATTTTGCTACGATGAGTCAAAGGAGTTTCGAAACACCAAATCAAGATTATTTATCTACATAAACAGAATTTGTGAAAAAATACAAAATAAGGATAAAAGCTTAATCAACAAACCACTACAAATACAAATCAATTCGCAATTGCTGAATTATCTTAAGTTTATAATAGTAATATAAATAACTAATGGTTTTGTAAGGATAATAACGTGATCAAGCGATTGATTTTCCTACCACTAAAAGCCAAGATAGAGTTGAATTTAGGACAAGTATAATAATTTTGTTTGAAGTAGTATATACTTTTGAATTTAAAGTTAAAAAATAAAACACACAGAAACGTTCTTGTCCACCTTGTATTTGTATGTATTGTAATACAAATGTAAAGTTAGTGGGTCTTTTGACATGTTTTATATAAATAGTGTACGAAAACAGGACATCTCATTGAGGTTGCCCACTCAAGATCTCTGAACTCGACCATTGGCGCAATAATTTGTATTTAATATAGCACTGTCCACACCACTCAAGTATATTTATATGTTCGCAAACTGGAATTTATATTTTGGTGTGTTCACAAGCTGCATGCTTGTTTGCAAACAAGACAACTGGCAAGGGGTACAGTTGCAGTCACACACCAACAGCATATGCTGTCACACCACTATGTCGACCGCTGACAAACTTCAAAGACCAGTGTACAACTTGCTCCAAAAGGCTCCCTGATTGCTATAAAACAAATGGTTTAGTTTAAACGTTTTAAAACTAAAACTGGAAGACTTATCTGGCCTAATATCACTTTTGATATTTTGATACAGGCCTGAATCGTTTCTTATCTAGTAGATTATTAAGTATTTTCTTTTTTGTTGCATGAAATGTGGCCCCCCCTATGAACTAAGTCTGTGTGGCCCCGGGGCAATTTGCCCCCTTTGCCCCCCCCCCTCTGGGCGGCCCTGTGTTTACTCGGCAAAACGCCGAAAGTGAATCAAGTGTTAAAGTTAGCTATATCATTTCTGAACAAATTGCTAAGCAATCAAAGCCATTCCCAGATGGTGAGTTTGGTGGAGATATCAATGTGGACACCCTAAAGCCTCATGACCGGGATACCCGCAGTTTAAATGAAAGATTGAACAGGCACAATCTAACAAGAATGAAACTCCCTCCCACAAGAATCACTCCATTAACCGTATCTTCAATCGACTGTGTCTGCACAAACCTCAACCTGGAAAATCTCACAACATCAATAATAGAAGCAGGCATATCTGACCATACAGCCCAGTTAACCATAGCACAATTTAAGAAAAGTATCACCTCCTACACCATCGTTACACGGAGACAGCTTAACAAAGATAACATCGACACATTAAGAGCTATACTGGAAAATGAAGACTGGAATGGGGTGTATACGGCTGACAATGTTGATCAGGCCTACAACAGCTTCCTTACAATAATAACAATGGCAATGGACTATGCCTGCCCAATAAAAAAGGACAAGGCGTAAAAAAAGCAAACAATTTTTGCAGATAAGGACTCAATCAGCCTCAAAGAAAAATATCTTAAATGCCTTGACAAACTTCAGCTCACTGGCTCTGCAGAAGATAAGGCAGCAGCAGCAAAAACAAAAAAAGATTACGACCTTCACCTTAAAATGCTCAGGCAACAAGCATCTGCTGAATATATTAATAACGCAGAGAACAAGTCTAAAGCTGCTTGGCAAGTCATAAATTCCCAGAGAAATAAAGGCGTACAGAAGCTAACAAAACTAAAGATGGAGATTGACGGCAAGGAAACCAATCCAAATGAGATTGCAGAACATTTAAATAGATTTTTCACAAATGTAGCAGACACCACACTGGCAATAAATAATCAGCACAACAAGAGTACAAAAACCATCCGCCCCCAACAAATAAATCACTACCTCACACACCTAAAACCTACAGACATAAAAGAAAAACATGAAATACTCAAAAATTTCAAACCCAAAACCTCAGCAGGAGTCGATGACATCTCATCAAAGCTAGTAAAACAATGTTCCAACTCACTGTCACCTCCACTAGTCTATATCACAAATATGTCACTAAGAACAGGCAAATTCCCACTGTCATTAAAACTTGTAAAGATCTACCCTAAGCTTAAAAGTGGAAGCCCAATGGACCCAAGTAACTACAGGCCAATCTCGCTCATCCCTACTTTTTCTAAAGTTATTGAGCAGGTTGTGCTGAGAAGACTATTAAATCATTGTGAACGAAAGAAGTTACTTACTGCAAGTCAACACGCCTTTCTAAAAGGACGATCAACCTCTACTGCAATTATCGAGCTAGTGGAGTTTATTATAGACCACCTGGAGTCGGGACAGCTAGTCACTAGCATTATGCTTGATTTTAGCAAAGCTTTTGACTGCCTTGGGCATAATCTAATTTTAAACAAACGACAACCTTGGAATAAAAGGATTCGCTATAGACTGGTTTAGGAGCTACCTGGAAGATCGAGGGCAGCTGGTGGAAGTTAAGCATGCAGAAGGCGATAAAATTTACAGTGTGAGATCAAAGCCCCTTTCAGTAAAAAGAGAGGTCCCACAAGGCTCTGTCCTTGGTCCTATGTTATTCATATTGTTCACAAATGACATGCCTCAATACCTCAATGGACTATGTAATACACTTATGTATGCTGACGACACCACCCTGCTCTCCTCAGAAAACTCCACCGACCAGCTAGCTGTAAGGTCATTCATATCTCTGCACACAGCATACCAATACTGCCATGCCAATGACCTGGTAGTAAACATGTCTAAAACAAACCAGCTAGCCTTTGGTAGAAGGCGAGACCAGGTGCCAGCCTTACCAGACGTTGACATGAAGCTAAAGGCCAAATTTCTTGGAGTAACTATTCACGAAAATGTATCCTGGACACAACATGTAGACACACTATGCAGCAAACTCAACACCAGCCTTTATGTCCTAAAACAGACTAAAGCCATTAGCAACGCAGCTACAGCTAGAACAACGTACTTTGCTGTTTTCGAATCCTATCTTCGGTATGGCATACCTGCCTGGGGCGGAACTACTCAGCAGAACTTAGCAAGAATTTTAAGACTCCAGAAAAAAGCCATAAAAAAAGGGTTATAAATGGACTTGGCCCAAGAGATTCCTGTAGAGAAGCATTCAAGGAGCTTAAAATTATGACAGTGATTGCTCTTTACATCCAGGAGGTCATACTACATGTTGATGGTAAGAACCTTCCACGTGCAGCTGATCAACATGACTACTACACCCGTCACGCTGCAAACTACATCTTGGCGGCACATCACCTCACATTGTACGAGAAGAGACCCTCCTACATGGGCATGAAGCTCTACAATCTACTACCAGCACACATGAAGACTCTCTCAGGAAAGAAGCTAAACACTTCATTGAAAAACTGGCTAACAACTAGACCTTTCTACACTCTGGATGAATACATATACAATGAAGACATTTAACAAAATTCAGACTTCCATTTCAATAACTCAACTACATGTTTCAGTAATTTAAACATTACTGCTGTTTATCTCCTAGAAACATAGACCTTTTCATTCATTAACTTCATGACAACGTCAGACAAAAATATTTGTTTTCAAAGGTTAGTTTATCTGGGGTCACATTTGCCAGAAGAATTGAGGAGCTATCTCAGGATATTAAAATCTCACTTAAAGACCGTGCTTCAAAGTTTGTTTTTTATTCAGTAGCACTTGATGAAAGCACTGATGTTACAGATACAGCTCAGTTAGCCATTTTTATTAGAGGAATCGATAAAAATTTCTCTATTACCGAGGAAATGGCAGCACTATTTCCAATGAAGGGCACTACTAAAGGCACTGATATTTACAAGGCTTTGACTTCAACTTTAAACCGGTTTGGCCTAAATCTGGATAACTTGAGCGGTGTTGTAACTGATGGGGCCCCAGCAATGACGGGAAAAATGAAGGTGTTGTAGCTCTGATTAGAAAAGATGCAAGTGAAAATGAAAAGTTCATACAATATCATTGCATTATCCATCAAGAAAATTTGTGTGCAAAAAGTGTTTGTTTCAAAGATGTCATTAAAGATGTGACTAAAATCGTGAATTTTATCAGATCACAAGGACTGAACCACAGGGAATTCCAAACCTTCCTTAGTGAGATGAATGCAGAGTATGGTGATGTAATTTATTACACAGAGATTCGTTGGCTCAGTCGAGGAAAGTTTTTAAAAAGGGTTTTTGATTTGAAAGAAGAAATCTGCATGTTCATGGAGAGTAAAGGGAAGGCAGTTCACTACTTCAAAGATCCCAGTTGGATGGCTGATTTTGGGTACCTAACTGATATTTCAATACATCTCAATGACTTGAATATTAGGCTGCAAGGGAAGAATGCTATGATACACAATCTCTTCGATCAAGTTGAGGCGTTTGAGAGGAAACTTAGTTTGTGGAAGAATCAAGTACAACAGGGCGACTTCACACATTTTCCAACACTGTCACAATGTGAAGTTCAAAACAAAGAAAAGTACAGCGAAGCACTCTCCATGTTACAGCAAGATTTTAGCAACAGGTTTTTAGACTTCAAGCAAAATAAAACTATGATGAAGCTTTTTTGTGCTCCTTTCAGTGTTAATGTGGAAGACTATTCCGGAAATATACAAATGGAACTTATTGACTTTCAGTGCAATAGCGATTTACAGGAGAAATTTAAAAACTTTGGACTTCTGGAGTTTTACTCATTGTATGTTGAAGGTGATCGATTTCCAGCAATCAGATCTCATGCTCTGGCCACAGCATCTCTTTTTGGCAGCACTTACATCTGTGAGCAGCTATTTTCAAGAATGAAGAACGTGAACTCGAAACTGAGAAACCGTATTTCTGACACTCATTTAGAGAACTCTCTTCGAATTGCCACATCTGACATAAAAGCTAATGTTGACAGATTAGTAAAAGATAAACAATGTCAAATTTCTCACTAAACTACAAAAGTCACAAATTTGATGTTTTCAGTTTAATTTTGAGTTTTATAACATGTTTAAATATATGTCAAGTAGACCTATATTGTTTTCAATATTGATGTTTAATACAGTTATCAACAGATATAAAATGTTATAACAAATTCATGTAAATTATTTTAACCTGAGACAAAATTCACACACACATATATATATGTATATGTACAGTATATACACGCTTAATCAATGCGGCCCTCCAAGTCCTCCATGACAATAATTTGGCCCTTAAATAATAAAAGGTTGAAGACCACTGGTATAAAACATTGACAGCTGAAATATTTAATTTGCCTTATTAACATCTTGAATATTTAATGCGTATTACCACAGGATAAAACACATTAAAATTAGAAACACTCTTCCCATAAGATTAAAATGGGAACTTTAAGGGCTAATGGGGTGAGCTCTTAAGGCTTATTGTGAAACCTTTATTTTTCCCGCCATATACAATATCAGAGCTTTAAAATGAGCCATTTCCAAAGGCCACAGGTGGAGTGTAGAGCTTAGAAATGTAACGCAACTGATTTGCCTTACGAAATTAAATATACAGATGAACAGCAATTCTACGGGGGTATTTTTTAGAAACAGCATCCAGGCCAAGACAGAATCCACAGAAATTAGAGAAGACTTAGTTACAGTGCTCAAGCCAATAAGTAGAATTATAGTTATAATTAAGTGAAATAGTTTTGTTGGCTATATATCATCGCATTTTGAAGACAGTTTATTATTTAAAGATCGTCTGTTCATGTGAAAGCATGTACCTGTATCTTGAGTCTGGCCAGAATGAGCAAGAGACTTAAGATGTATGAGGAGTGAGAATAAGATTATTGGTCGCCTAGCATCCCTTCTCTGATTAGCATCTGCTTACGTTTCTCTGCAGAGACAATGAGCTGATCAAGTTCAACTTCTTATTCTGTATCGTTACACAAATACAGTTAATAAAATAGTAATCATTGAGTTACTGTATATTGTAAAAGAAGTCCGTGAGATTTAAGGCCGGAGCACTGTATCTTATTCAGGAATTTTAAGTTTCTCACTGTCCCTGCGCAGCATACATTTCAGCAACACAACAAAAATAATTTTTAATGTAATTATATCACAAATATATTACCATTAGATATTATACACCTTGGAGTAGTACACATTTGGAGACTTACTAAATCGTGGACACTGCTCGTCTCTGGAGCTTAACATGTCGGGTTTTAACCCCGGAGTCACGGATAGTGAAATTGTACTGTAAGGTGATTGGAAAGTATGACCAGTAGCAAATGTTAATCACGAATGCTGGAACCAAAGATTGTAGAACTAATGAGATTATAGAAATAGATAGTTTACCCAATGGCATTTTGCAAAACTATAGCTAACAATAGATGGTTCCATAAATACCTCTTTTTTTTTGTTCCACAACCAATCTTGTATTTTTACCATGTATTGTTAAATTCAACCAATCAGGATGGTACTGGTACCATAATAATGAATCTTATATCTTCTTGCTGTACAATTTTAATTTCAGACGAACCAAAGGTGTTGGAACATGTACCTAAGAGACTTATTCTGATTAGTCTGGAGTTTCTTCCTATTTGTTTGGCCAGGGCCCACTAAGCTGTGCAGGCATACACCACAGATAACTAACTCTACCCAGATGGCTCACAGTATATGGGAAAAGCGTACATAATGTTTAAGGAGTTAGTAGGCTACACGACCGTGAATTCAGGATGTGACGTTGCCGCATTGAACAAATATTAAACCTCAATTATTATTATCAGCTGATATTACTGTAATATTCGTTTTTAGTGTAGTTAGTTAATTGAGTTCAATCTGCCAACGCCACCCAGTTGATAGCCACTCGACGGGCTTTAAAGCGGGCAGTTAACACACTACGAGAAATTTGTTAACACTTTACCATGGAGATGAGCTATCTGCATAGAGTTAGTTATCTGTGCATACGTCATGCAAGCCCTGACATTTGCCAGAAAGATGGTCACCTTAGCACTAACAGGCAGCTTCGAATTCTAGTCGATGAGAGGGTTGAGCACACCCACTTGCTGCTTTGACTGAACTTGTTTTAAGTGTGCTCATTGAACCTAAGCCTGGATTGAACAGTCATACAAAGATATTTTACAGTTTGCTTCTAGACTATGGATTGGCCATCTAGGTGACTGGCCATGGCTCAGCCTGGGGCATCCCTATTTCTTCCTGAAACAAATGGCATTACTCATAGGTGTTTATCACAATCATCCACTTCATAAACCTTGGGGAGAGTGTGTCCATCTGCCTCTGCATCACATACACTGAATCACCAGTATATTATTCAGGTGGACAGCTGCTGCTAGCAGAGGGGATTCGTGAGTTTAAAAAGCAGGCTGTCAAACGTCTTGCTGACGTAGAGGACAACTGCAACTGAGCACAGATTGAAGAATGGCTATCTACATTACCAATCTGTTTATAACTCTCACCAGCTGTTGCATCATTGAGTGGCCACGCCAAAACCCCTAACTGCTTTAGGTGAATAAAGCTATCCAGGAACAAGGATATCTGGGGCATTTTCTCATGAAAGTCTCGAAACATTTTCAAAATTGTAGAGAGGAGAGATATCGGCCTGAAATTCTGAGCGATCAGTTTGGACTTGCCAGGCCTTGGGATCAGCAGCTCAGTAAGTAGCACAGCTTCAATGCCGAGTTGTACACTATAACCATTACTGCTCCATGTCCAGTGATCAAAACATGAAGATCGGTGGGCTTGAATGCCACAGCTGGGGACATGCAGGCTGCATAAGAGTGTTGAGTTCCTTTATGCCGACCTGCAATGTTGTGCTTGTGGACTTGAAGGTGGTGTTAGTGTTAAGGATCCTATGAGGCAGCCTTTACCAAACAAGATGAGCAGCACCACCCCAAGCATCTTAATAACCTCGTTGAAGAGGGGTGCCGACTCTTCTTCACAGTGCCTTATACACTGTGAATGTGGTGTGCATACGTAGGTGAAACTTCACCATTAGCATTATGTTAATATCTCCTTCTTCTAGTCAAACAAAACAAGTTCATTATGATGACCTCCAACTCTATTAGAATTCCACAAGGCTTTCACCACTCGTATTAATTAGGGTCTATCATGGCGATGAAAGTGTTACAACCCCCTTGGATGACCTCCTTTCAGAGGGACTTGGTCCCCCTTATGCATTAAGGGACTACAGGGGATGCTCTTTTAGGCAGGAGCTTCCCAATGTCTTGACTATCTAGAAACCAGATGCAAGAGTAGTTGAACCACCAACTATGCGCCAGAGGACGAGTTGAGGCCGTCTGTCCATTTGAAAGAAGAATATCTATCGAGGTAACACAGTGCAGCAACTTGCTGGATCATCGTGGGGAGCCAACACGCAAGTCTTACGTACTACTACTTTGTACCTGGTTTACTCCACTGCTGAATATTGTGCTCCCATGTGGTTTAAGAGTACACATGTAGGAGAGGTTGATATACAACTAAATGGGGGTATCAGCAGTCCTCTCACTGCAACCCCTCTAACATGGCTTCCAGTGCTGTGCAACATAGCTTCTCCGGATATAAGATGCAAAGAGGCACTTCTCAGTTTTAAAAGATCCTATTTATTCTGAATCTCTCCATTTTGCATGATATCCCACAACATGCAGACACTTATATCTAAAAAAACCACCACTTTGATTAGCTTACCAGTTATTCTCAATGAAATTTTCGCCAAAAATCAATTAGGATTTAACTTACGATATATTTGACGGTCGAAACAAGTTTCTGATATCAGGCCCTATTAACGTTATTCTCACCTTCCTCCTAAAGATTGGAGTATGTTAAGTTGCTTCCGCAAGGGTGTGGGAGATGCAACAACTGGAAATATAAGTGGGTAATAGCAAATGATCAGTCATGTGAATGCGGAGTTGAAGTTTTAACTACAGATAGTTTAGTTCTTCAACTAAACTGACCATTGTGTTCTTTTCAGGGGTTTTCAGGATTAGCTAGTCTTAATTCATTCAGAGAAGCAGGTGTTGGAACGGTTACTAAATCTGGATTTAGCTCCCAATCCGAAACGGGAGATCAATACTTAAACACTAAGATAGATGTACTTTGTGCCGTAGATTTTATATGTAATTGCTTATTAATGTAATTTTTAATCGTTTATTGGTTTGGTAGTTGACCTATGAAAGCCATACGACATACAAAATATCAAGGTAAGAATGGCCACAAGAAGTTTATTGGTCGACATGGCTGGACCTAAAATAATGTGTAAAATTGTTGAAATCCATTTCAGGACAGCAAGTGGAGTCAAAGTCAGATTGGGCCAGCATAGGAGTCGCACCACTTTCCGAGGCAGGTATACTTGACACAGCTAGACCATGGCGCCTAGGTGAGGGTTTGGGCTGGGCCTCTGCTATACATGGGACAGAGTACGACCCTTTAATGAACGTTTTGGAAATATTCAGTTTTGTAGTATGATTTATTTTGTTACTTTATTAAATTTTTTCTTAATGTTTTAAAAATTGGCTCTCATTTGAGGTCTTCTGGGAGTTTATTAAATAATTTTATTCCATAAAAGATTTTTTTGATAAAATGTGTGATTAGAAAAATATTATTTTAATTCAAGCTGTTCATTTTCTTGTTTTATTTGATGAAGTTTTATTTAAAAAACTAAGTTTTTTTAGTTAAAAAAAACATAGTTCAAATAAAACTAAAGTTTTACAGCACCGTTATTTTACGTAAGATTGGTAAACCATTTTTGTGCTGTCTGAGGGCTATTGACTTTTATTCTTCTCCAATTTACTTGTTATTGATGTAAAAAAAATCTTCCTTATTTTGTGAAAAATTTCCAATTCAGTGCCAAGTTATCTTCATTCATTGTGAGAGTATTTTCTATATCAATTTTATCAACATCACTTCCATATTTGGTTACCCCCCCCCCCCAAATAGCTAAACGAAAAGTAAGTATAGTCAAACCTGAAGATTTACTTGAAGAAAATATTGACGTAATTGAACATTTCCAGTAAACAATGTCCGAGTTACTGAAGGTGAAATTGCCAATTAAAAGTCATTGGCTAAGATATAATCTTGTCTAGATTGCCCTGAGCATTAAGCTTGTGTAAGTATTTGTTAGGCTGAACAACATATAATGTGTGGTAGGGTAGTATTTTGCAAACATATGAAAGATAGCATGATTACGTTTTTTCGTTTTATTTTTCAAAATAAACTTCACTCACCAGTTCAAATGGGCCTAAAGGCCTGTGTGATCTTTATTCAAGTGAATTAGCGACCGCTTGCTCAGTTGAGATTCAAACCTTGCCTTCTGCAGTCTGAAGCCTTAGCCACTGAGTCGAACTCAGTTAGTAACCAGACTACACAGGTCATCCATACTTATGTAATCATTCATATTCGTCTTAAAACAGGTACAAAGTTGTGTCAGCATCTTAGATGTAAGCCACCAAGCCAATGATAATTAATGTTGGCTTGCTAATTAGTGCAATTGCTGAACTTTGATTTATTGAAATGCATTATCTTAAACCTCTATTTGTGGAAGTAAATTGATAGATGTTTTATTGTACAGAAGTCCTCTTCTAGAATTTTGGGTATTAGAGGCTTACTATACAGTCTTGGGCAGAAGAAAACGTGACTTACCAAAAATATTTGAGTTATGGAGTTGAAATTAACGCTAACTGTTATAAGAAGTTCAAAGAGGATTATAAAATATTCAACTTGATTAATAAGTTCCAAAAGATAATAAAATATTCAAAATATCAATGCTTTTGATTATTGAGAGTCAAATCATCAAGGTCTACAATTTAACCATAATTTATTTATTAGTGCAATTATAATATGAGATAAATAAATAAAGTACCAGCCCTAGCTGGATTCGAACTAACGATCCTTAGCACTGTAATTGGTCACAGTACACACCATTGTCCGCTTGTCTGGTTCAACACTAATGATGATTGGGCTTTATTGCGTTAATAGACCATTACATTGGTCTATTAATATTGGCTACGGGTATTTTTCGCTAGACTCAACATCGATGAACAGCACAGATTCTCCAAGGGACGTTCTACGGTCACCAACCTGGTGGTATTTGAGGTATATGTAATGGATAGTTTAAACAGGGGTCATCAGGTGGATTGTCCTTACCTGGACTTCAGTAAAGCATTTGACAAGATCAGCCACATCCATCTACTTGCCAAACTAAAATCCTACGGTATTAGTGATCCTCTTTTATCATGGTTGAAATCATATCTAACTGGCAGGACATCGTCGGTAACATATGTGGGGGCCCTTTCCGATGCATTCACAGTGCAGTCAAGAGTCCGCAAAGTTCAATTCTGGGGCCTTATTTATTCAACCTTTTTCTCTAGTATATCAAAGAAGATATTCATTCCAAATTCCTCTGCTTTGCCGATGATATTAAACTATTTCTCTCAATAGAAGACGACTGTTCCGTTGGACGCCTGCAACTCTCACTTGATAACATCACTAAATGGTGTTCCTCTAATGCTATGCTCTTAAAGGTTTCAAAATGCAAGGTCGTCACTTACTCAAGAAGCTGCTTGATTGCCACAGGATTGATGGAGCAGAGATGAGTCGCTGTGAAGCTATCAAAGCCTTTAATGCCCAACCAACACATTGATCATATCTGCTCTCGCGCTTCAAGACTTCTGAGTTTGCTGTATACAACATCAAGATCAGGATTATCAGCGGCATCCTTGGTGTTTCTCTACAAGGCTCTTATTCGACAGCTCCTTGAATATGCCTCTGTTGTATGGACGCCTCATCAGCTCTACCTGTCGACCCACTTACAGGAAATTCAAAGTGCAGATGTTCAACCTTCACCCTCTTCAACTTCGTCGACATGTTTTTGACTTGGTATTTCTGTTCAAACTCATTAGAGGAACTGTTGATTGCCCAGAATTATTGGTAAAAGTCAACCTGAGGACTCCTGTCAGAACAAGATCACAGGATATATTTGCCCATCAACACCACAGAACAAACTACCTCAAAAATGCCCCAATGAGTAGATTACAGGAGATGGGCAATCTTGTCGCCTGCAATGTGGATTTTTTTCTCTTGGATCATTCAGGAAAACAATTCACACTTCAACCTTGTCTACTTCGACAATAAATCAATGCACTATTTTCCTTCTAAATCTTTCCGCCTTTTTTACCCGACCACACAAAATATTTGGTTCCTCTGAACCCCATTTCTACTCCACCCTCTCTATACACCTGTAATGCAACCACTGTATCAAGTTCATTATCTGTAGATATTTGCATGTTTTGTATTGATTATTGAATTTATTGATTGTTGTATCTATTAATTTAAACTATATTATATTTATTAATCTGTTATATAATGTATCTATTGCACTCGTATGTTTATTGTTTTTATGTGTACGGTATCCACACAATTGTAAGGCACTGTTGTTGGAAATAAAAATAAATTTAAAATAAAATTACATACTGTATACATCAAAACACGCCGAAGGGTTCACTTACATATTTTTATGACGTGCCAGAGCACCTCTAGTCATCATTTTTTATACAAGTAACTGTGAGGTAACCAACAAATTTGCTAAAGGATGTCAGGTGATTAGGATCTGTAGTACCATGTAATTCTTGAAAGGAAAATGAAAGCATTATAACAAACTAACTGTTGAATGAATTTCCATGATGTTATTAAAACAACAGGCTCAGAAAATTGTGTGGTATTGAATTAACATGCTTTCTTCATGTCTCCACTTCTACTCTACCAACAACCATGAAAAAGACGTTTGTTTCACTCTAAAGTGCTTTTTTCCTTTTTATACAGAAATAATGTTTTATTTTTCTTCTCTGCTTCTCATTGATGTAATTTTGCTATGCATAGAGCAGCTCCCCGCTCTAGATGATAATGATGCAGGGTTATGTGCATTACATTGTTTTAATTATACCATTGACACTTCTGAACAATTATTAATTAAATTTGGAAGATTATTTGCATGCAACAAACTTTAAAATTAATGTAAATATTGAAAATGCATAATTTTATAAGATAGGTTGCCTTATAATCCAGATTCAATTTCCCCTTAACTATTGCATTCAATTTCCCCAGGAGCATTACATCTACTTACAACCCTCCACAGGCATATATATTAATGGTTATGTCAATTACCAATGGTTCTCCCAGTCTTTGTGAATATAATATCTATCAGCATTACTGACCACATTCAGATATACTACCCTCCTACTCCTAAATTCCCAATGACAATACCCAATAACGGGCGAGGACAAAATAGTAGCCCCACTTACAGAGGGCTGGATCGATCAACCCTCTGGGCCCTGTTGAGGTTTGATTATTACCATGGTACGTGTATGGGAGGGTGGGTACTTCCATGAAATCGTAGAAAAGTTCCAGACCTAAATCATCCTTTCCTGGTCCTTTTCATTTTCATCCTATCCAAAAATCTTCATCTAAACAAAATCACTTACTTAGAAGTGTATTTAAAACTGAGCCTACAATTTAAATTACGTTCTTGGCAACTAGGAAACATATTTATCTAAAATATTGAAATAAATGTTGCTGCTTATCTTAAAGTAGGGAAATTTTTCCTTAAATTTACTGTTTAAGGTCAAACACAGACAAGACGGCGACCATGCTGTGGTGTCTATGTTTGTGCTGCGACCCAAGAGTTGCAAGGGGTAGTAGCAGGTCTCAGGGGCCGCTCGGCTCCTGGATTGGATGACATTCCTACAAGTGTCATCAAAAAGACAACATTGACAAACTATTAGAGCCATTTTGCGTATTCTTAATTTGAGTCTTGAAAAGGGTGAGTTTCCTGAAGCCTTAAAAACAGCTAAAGTTGTTCCTATTTTCAAATCAGGCTCAAAGAAGTAATTTTAGGCCCACATCACTTCTTAGTACTATATCTAGGATACTTGAGAAGTGTGTTAAACTTCAGCTAAGATGTTACTTACTTACAAATGGTATTTATTACTAACACACAATATGGTTTTAGAAGCAATAGAAACACCTCAGATGCTTTACATGATATTACTAAATTCGTCATTTCTAAATTTGGTAGCTCTAACTTGCGTAATATTCTAATAGATTTTTTAGACTTGGCTAAGCTTTCGATTCATTAGATAGGCAAAAACTCATGTGTAAGTAGCAATTCATTGGTGTAAGAAAAAATCCCTAGATTGGTTCAAAAATTATTTCCATAATCAGATTCAAACAGTAGCTCTTAATAGTGACCCAAGTTTAATTGAATATGGGGTGGTTCAAGGTAGCACACTCGGCCCTTTATTGTTCCTTATTTATATTAATAATTTAGCAAAATTAAATATTCATAGTAAACTATTTCTTTTCGCTGAAGAGACAGTGGTTGTCATGTTGGGCAGCTATTGGGACTCAGTATACTCGCTGGCCTCTCAAGAGTTGATTTAAATAAAAAAAATTGGTTCTATCATAATTCTCTTACTTTAAATATCCACAAAACAAAATGTCTACCAATATTTCTAAGAGCTGATCTTGGTTCTGGATAGCGTGCTTTGAGGCTTCACTCTTGCGGAAACTCGGAATCTAATATATGTGCTTGCCAGATGATTGAGTGTGTGGACCAACATAAATATTTGGGTGTTGTAATCTATCATAAACTTTGCTGGGGTCCACACGTCTAGTATACTGGTCAGAGAGTACGCAGGATGATGTATGTCTTCATGCAAGTGAGAGAGGTATTGCCCCTGGACCTGAGGAAGATTGTGTACTTCTCCTACGTGCAATAGCTTCTGCAGTACAGCATTTTGGCTTTGGGCAGCGCCTCCTCACCATACTGGAACCTCTCGCAGTGGCTCAGAGGAAAATAATAAAACTCATATTAAAAAAGATTCAGCGGTATTACAGTAATTCAGTGTATTCAAAATTTCCTGTTTTAACTTTAAGGCAGCTTTTTATTAAAAACCTTCTTTTTCACGTTCATCGTAATAAATCAGATATAACTGTACAATTAAATCACAATTTTTAAACTAGAAATAGATTGGATTTTGGATTCCATTTGCACATTCCCTCTATAAAAATCTTCCTCAAGACGTTCTGTTATTGGAGGCTGGCAGTGTCGTGGTGTATAAGCATGAGGTGAGTAGGTGGCTGCTCATGTTATCTCCTGAGGAGACTGATCCACTCAAACTATATATATCATCAGTTGTTATTCTCGGTTACTTAAATATATCTTTTTTAATTAATTACCATTATTTGATTTTCAAATAACAAAATTTTATTTACTTCTTTCTATTCTTCATAAATTGTTTGGTTTGCTCGAATGTTTTGGTGAAGTTAATTAAATTTGTGGTATATATTCTTTTTATGTTTCTATAATTTAAAGTTAGTACCAGGAAAGCCGATCTCCGATCGGGTTCATATCATCTAATCGCTGACTTCCAATACCGAATTTAAATGAATCCCAAGATACTGAAACATACTATGAAGCTGAAATTGAAAATACAGATCTTGATTCAAACAATGAATCAAATCTTATGACTTGTAATAATACTTTGCAAACAACTTCTACAAATAATTCTGGAAATACCTTACAAACTTCTAGCAACTTTCTTAATTACGATGATGGCAAATCGTAATTAAGAAAGTTGCTAGAAGTTTGTAAGGTATTTCCAGAATTATTTGTAGAAGTTGTTTGCAAAGTATTATTACAAGTCATAAGATTTGTTTCATTGTTTGAATCAAGATCTGTATTTTCAATTTCAGCTTCATAGCATGTTTCAGTATCTTGGGATTCATTTAAATTCGGTATTGGTGGCTCATTTTTATTAAAATTAAACTTGCGTCGTTTTGGAGGACGTCCGCCTAGCATCTAAGAAAAAGTTAAAATACATTGAACTGAAGTTATCAATGAACTGTAAATTTTCCGGCTCGAAGGACCATAAATATGCGTTGCGGTGCGTTGAAATTATAATAAAAATGAAATAAAGTTCGAGAATAACTGAATTGACATAGGTAAGAAAAATACAATAATATTTGGTTTGTTTACATTTTAACAGATTCAGAAAAACATGTGTTATTTAAAAAAATAAATTAAAATCATAACTCACATGTTGAAATAGTAAATAGTAAACATTAAACAGTGGTATTGACCCACCCGCCCACCCATTTACTTTTGGAATCGTGAAAACTCATAGAAAATGAGTTTTCTCAAAATTGTCACCAAATCCATTGGATTCCTGAGGTAGAAAACCTTTTATAGACAAAGTACGAAGAAAATCGGTAGAGCCGTTTTTGAAATAAAATGACTGGAAATAGGTACATACATACAATTCCTTGCTCGTTTTATAGTATAAGATAATTTAATTTTAATATGTCAACATTTTGTTATTAACTAATAACAAACATTTATTCATCTGTTGATTTATGTAGGGAGTATAATTTTAAGTACATTCCTGTATAAGAACTCTTGACCTGCACACAGACCAATAGTCTAAGCAGAACAATTATTTGTTTATTGTACTTTTTCATGTTGTATATGTATATTTTTTTGAATAAATTTATAATCAATCAAACATACATCAGTCTTCGGCCATGTGGAGGATCTCAGCCTCAAAAGCATAAATACAAATATGCAAGGAGATTCTATCTAGCCAGAAGCTACGCTTGTGAATCTCGACCTTTAGGGAATAGAGAGGTTCCAAGCATGAAACCGTTGCAACAGTTTCGTGTCAACAATGGGATGGTTCCACAAAATATTCTGTTGTAACGAAACCCTCACTACTTAATTTGTTGTGCGTTGCAACGAAACTCTTTCAAACCCCCGATTTTCGTTGGAACAGGGGAAAAAAATAAAAATATATTCAACTATTCTTACAAAAATTAACCCTCTAACTGGCAGTTATTTCTTCCCAGAGTGGCAGGCCATTTTTGCCTAATGTGCAAACGTTTGTTATAAAATTCGTAAAAAATAGATATTTACTACAAACCTACTTATATTAGGTATCAATATGTTCATAAGTATGTAGGCTATCATCAAAAAATATGAATCATAACCAAAAACAATGTTATTTTCTTTTTTAAATTTTATGTAACATATATGAAAATTTGATGTCACAACTCATGAAACAGGAAAGGAACAATGTTAGTAAGATAAAATAAAAATGTGAAATAGGCAATATTCAAAATACCACAATGATGTTATAGAATGTTATAACCACAAACAGTACAAGTAGTGTGAAACTAGGGCAGTAGTGTGAAACTAGGGCTGCTGGCTCAATTTATGACTTCCGGTTGTCAAAAATTTAAAGAAAAGTTGGCCTGCGTCATATTAGAGTGTGACGTGGCTGAGGACGTCACGGGGACGTGAATTGATGACGTCACGATTTAAAGTTCAAGGTCATCCAAAGTAAGTTTTAAAAAAGTGATCTTGTACGAATTATTGTTTTCGTTACAATACTATTTGTTGTTGATTACAAAATTGGTTACTCAAAACGAATACGATTCGTACAAGATCTGTATTCGTTTTGAATAACAAAACTTTGTAATCAACAAAAATAGTATTGTAACGAAAACAATAATTCGTACAAGATCTGTGTGTGTGTGGGAAATTTTGTAGTGAGGGAATTTTTGTGAGGGAATTTTTTAGGTTGGCAACACTGGAAACAATAAATACGGAATAATGTTTTTGTAATTTTCAAATTTTGTTTCTCTCTTCTTCTTCTACTACTTCAGTGTCTCTTCTCATCGATGTTGTTTGTGGTGGTGGTACATATTCCAAGTCTGAACGATAGTTGTTGTTGCTATTCGTTGTTGCAAACACTTCATTGTTTTCTTAATCTCCAATTAGTGATAGCAAAATTGCTTCAATATCTGAAGATTTAGTGCTACTCACCTCTTGTACTTGAATTTCCCGTTCATCTATAACTGGTACATGAGAAATGTTATTTGTGCTATAGTGTGTTGATGAAGAAACTGTATCATCTTGTACTGGAGAGTCCATTTATTTCTTCTTGTTGTTGTAATAGGAGCGTGATGTGCACTGCTTAACAGCCGGACGTGAAGTGATGTAGCACCAGCATGTCCGCTAGGGACTCGACTTTTCCCCCACCACTTTACCCCCACCAAACCTACCCCCACCACTAAAACATTACAAGCCCCGCATAGAACAAATGTATTAGTGTTAGTTTAATACAAGGGTCCGGACCGTGAAGATGCACGAACCACCCCTGAGTTTGGAGTTGTGTTGTTGTTAATCCTAATCGCACTTCTAGTTAGATACGGTACTACTTTCCATCATCTTCCACAATACTACAGTATATTCTATATTGCATTGAAACATTACGAATCCGCATGAGAACAAATGTATTAGTGTTAGCCTTCTCCAAGTTTGTACTTGTAGTCATCACGACTCCTAAACATATATAAAGGTACTGTTGTTACTGATAGAATTGTTCCGATATGCTATAACGTTTAAAACAAATAACATTCCATCACACTTGAAATGTGCTTATATAAAATATATTGCTGAGTCCCATTCACCATTCATTTTATTTAACATTTGTGTACTGTTAGTTAATCACTCGTAAACAGAGATCATAAATAACAGATGGCAGATGCACCACCTGCCGGATGCGCAGGTGGTGCAGCTGTTGTACTGCCGAGTGTACTGCTACAACAGAGTTGTAGTATTCCCTCAAATTCCCTTTTTGTACTATATAAAATACACTATTAGCCTTGTTATACTATATAAAATGCACTTTTAGCCTAGCTATATTGTATTGCATGCGTATCTGTACACGTGTACCAAATTTGAGCGAAATCGAACGGTAAATAACGAAACTAGATCCGGAGTGGTGGGGGTAAAGATAAGTCCAGAGACGACATATACATAATACAAACGGTTCATATTGTATGGCATGCGTATCTGTACACGTGTACCAAATTTGAGCGAAATCGGACGGTAAATAACGAAACTAGATCCAAAGTGGTGGGGGTAAAGATAAGTTCAAAGGTGTTATTCTTGGGAAAATTTTGTTATAGGTAGGTCGGAAATGGTGTACACAGGTAGGCGTATAAGTCTTTCGGGGGTCGAAAAAAATTTCCAAGGCTCTAGGACGCACCATTTTCGAGATATAAGCAAAAAACCACTTTTTACGGGAAATGTATTGATTGTTTCGGAGAATACCTTCGGGGGTTTCCGGAGATTGTCGGGAACCATCGGCAATCGTCGAGGTCCTGTGTAAGCACACCGGTCGGCGATGAGTTGTCGACGAGCCTTCGAGCGGCAAGTACTGTTCTCTCCTGACTCTCTGATTCCTGCCTGCGCAGAACTTCTCTGTTGGTGAGTATTTAGAAAATATACGGTCGGTGTTAGAGACAGGCCTTGAGTCTTTGTGATTCGGCCAGTTTTAAACACCGATCAGTCCTTTAGCCAACTTTGCAAGGCTAAAGTTTGCCAAAGGACTCGCGGGGGATTCCGTGAGAGTGGTGGGACGCACTCTCGGCCAACTTCGACTTGGCAGCGGATACCCGGGTGGGGCCAGCGTGTGACGCACTGGCTTTTCCTCATAAGGCAACTGCCGTTAGGAGTCGTCACTAGGTTCCCTTAGCTTGCTTTTACCCTCCCCAGTGCCGTGTTAGAACACCGATGTGTCTAACACTGAGCCACTTTCTGGTCTTGTAAATTTTAGGTATTCTCCGAAACAATCAATACATTTCCCGTAAAAAGTGGTTTTTTGCTTATATCTCGAAAATGGTGCGTCCTAGAGCCTTGGAAATTTTTTTCGACCCCCGAAAGACTTATACGCCTACCTGTGTACACCATTTCCGACCTACCTATAACAAAATTTTCCCAAGAATAACACCTTTGAACTTATCTTTACCCCCACCACTTTGGACCTAGTTTCGTTATTTACCGTCCGATTTCGCTCAAATTTGGTACACGTGTACAGATACGCATGCTATACAATATAAACCGTTTGTATTATGTATATGTCGTCTCTGGACTTATCTTTACCCCCACCACTCCGGATCTAGTTTCGTTATTTACCGTTCGATTTCGCTCAAATTTGGTACACGTGTACAGATACGCATGCAATACAATATAGCTAGGCTAAAAGTGCATTTTATATAGTATAACAAGGCTAATAGTGTATTTTATATAGTACAAAAAGGGAATTTGTGGGAAATTTGGGAATTTGAGGGAAATTTTGGGAGGGAAAAGAGAAATTTCACTTGGCAGTAGTTGCTTTATTAAACCTAATACTTACTGGTTACTAATATATTTCTGTTTTAGTAATTTTCTCGTTTAATGGTTTAGGTGCATGTATTTTTAATCTTCTGCAATACTTTGTGGTCTGTGACCTAGTGTCTGAACTTGGAGAAATTTCACTTGGCAGTAGTTGTTTCTATAGTTGCTACATTGAACCTAATACTCACTAGTTACTCATATATTTCTGTTTTAATAATATTATCGGTTAATGGATTAGCTGCATGTCTTCTGTAATACTTTGTGGTCTGTGACCTAGTTCCTGGACTTGGAGAAATTTCACTTGGCAGTAGTTGTTTCTATAGAGAGAAATTTAACTTGGCAGTAGTTGTTTCTATAGTGTCTACATTAAACCTAATACTTACTGGTTACTCATATATTTATGTTGTAGTAATATTCCGGGTTAATGGCCTACTAACTTATTCTTACTTTCTTAATACGTAAAGCTTCTTTATGTTATAGTTTTAGGAAGCATAAAGGGGAGGGGGTAAGTTCTATTAAAAGCCGATTTAACACGAAGCACACATCACTTGGCTATGGAAGCTGTAGGTGTTAGAACATGGCTCGCTCCTTCTGAGCTAGCTTTGTCTGAAGCTTTTCTAACGATGTTGCAATTTGAATATCATGGTTACAACCTAGATGTTCAAATTGAACTAACTCCACTGAATAATATCGGTATTTACCGACTATACATTCAGTGGAGGTCTCCATCTAAATTAAATGTTTATAGACTGATTGCTGGATCGAGACATCAGTTTGCAGTCAGATCAATTGTAGTAAAACTTGTCTAAATAATTGAACACTGCAGCCTCTAGCGATAATGAAAAACCCGTAAAATAACAGGGAACTACATTCCCTGTTATTTTACAACATTACTATCCCGTGACCTTGACCCACTAACCGGACTTGTAATATTTCTGAGGTTTAGTAGAAACAGAGAAGTTTCTTTTTCACAAACTTATTGTTACCTAGTTTCTTCCACCACTTTAGACCCCGCCCATAATCCCCCCTCCCCTTCCTCTATAAAAGAGCGCCTGTCCCAACCACCGCTTGCAGTCCGTATCGAGCAGTCAAGCTAGCTGGTCGGTCGGACAGCCGTTAATAGAATCTTTAGTTAAGAACTGGTACCATTCTTTACTAAATATTCTATCTTTTGCATGGTTTGATGTAGGGATGATTTGTTGTTGTTGCATTATTGCTTATATTTGCTTGTATTTGCTTGTTCTGTAGTTAGTTGTTTGTGGTTTCAGTAGTCGTTTGTTCTGTAGAATTGTGAAGTGTTTTATTTATTATTAATCAACTTTGTACTTTCTTACAGTGAATTAATTGTAAGTCTAACAAAACACTAACTACTAATTTTTGTTTCCATCATTTCTAATCCTCACCTTTTCCCTAAACCTTGGGGTCAAAGCCATGCAAACTGTGCCCCGTTGTCATTGTGTCCATGCAAAGCCGCTGACAACAACTGCCTGTCTTTTCTTTCTTTTACCAAATCCTAATCTTCCAACAAGGGGTCAAAGCCATGCAAACTGTACCACGTTGTCATTGTGTCCATGCAAAGCCGCTGACAACACCCACCCGTCTTATTTCCTACCCACTTATTATGATGGAACGATAATCAATTTAAATCATTAATAGAAGGCTCTTATTTCGAGTTTGTAGCTCGTTATTCGTAGCTGGCTCATTAATGAATTTTCCAAATTGTCCAATTTGTAAATAAAACCGTGGGGTGTTTATATTGCTAGTTACATTTTAGCCGTGCTATATCACTTGCTGTCCAATGGCAGAGGTGATACATCCCCCGTGCTTTGGTAACTGGATGCGAAAGTAGATTGTCCCTTGAAGACAGAGCGGGGAATAGATCAGTCTGTGGTTCAATGTGAGAATCACTTACTGCTCTATTCCCCGCTTTGGTAATAATGTCGGGTGACCTTGACCCACATTCAGGACTTGTAAACATTTCCACTCCTTGCAAATATAAACTATATTAAACTGTTGCCATACTCCTCTTAAACCAATTCCCCCCACTCCTCTTAAACCAATTCCCCCACTCTGATCAACTCGCTTATAAACCCGAGCTGTGCGTTCCTCTAGCCACACTCGACATAGACACACTCTCGTGCAACATCACATCGTTTTCTACATCTTTCTACCTCTTCAAATATGAACAACTCTAAAACAGCTTCTTTAAACGACTATACTTCATTTTTATCAATTGCATCTATTCTTAATGCACTGCAACCAAACACTTTAACTACTTCAACTACTTCTTCAACCACTTCTTCAAACACCGCCACAACCTCTGGACAGCAGCCTGGACTGGTCGCTGCTGCTTCTCTGGGACATCGCTCTTCAATCTTCTCTCCTATTCCCTCACCTGTTTCATCACCTGTTCACTTCTCTGTTCCTTCAATAATATCAACAATAATGTCTCCTACCCTGCCCTCTATCTCATCTATCAACTCTCTCAGAAACGAGCCTACTTCCCAGAAATTTAACGCACTTAACACCCTCCGAAAAAAATCCTTCCTTCCTATCCCACAATGTTCTTATATTTTTCAAAAAGGCGTTAAGAAAGGTGAGCAGTGTGTTAGATCTTGTCTTTCTGATGAGGTACTTTGCAGTCTTCACCTTAAGTTGAATGACAATAGTGCTAAAACACCTCGGCCTTCTAAACAAACAGCAAAACTAATTCCTACTCGAATAAATAAAATAAGAAAATTTAAAAGATACTTTTTTATTACCGTGATTCAACAGACCCAGGTTGTCTTAAGATGTGAAGGCAAAAAGTATATCTTAAGATTACCCTACGGGATGTTGCATTCAGAAAATCCACAGAAAAACATACATTACTTAATTCGAGAGAAGAATGGAATTGCTGTTTGGAAAACGCTCTAGCTAAATTCTCTCTTGTAATTCTTATTTTATAAATAAAAAAAGAAAAACAAAAAAAAAAACAAAAAAAATGGTGGGATCATATCACTATGATATGATCCCACCATTTTTTTTACGCTGTACAATGACCTTGACCTAGTTTTAGGACTTGGACAAAAACAGAACTGTACATGAGCTATTGCATGTTATTTATCATTTCTATACTATCACACAACAGTGGTGGGGTTAAATAATAATAATGGTGGGGGAAAGTCCTATATATATCCCAGACAAGCTTTCATAAAGTGCCATAACAGTGTACGGTGAACTCCTACTTGGATCAATATGAGTAAACCGTGTATCCATTGTGGTGGATGTAACGATACTGACCGATCAGAGTCTGAAAAAGCTAGAAAGCGGAGATTAGCGAGAAATTCTAGAGAGAGGAAACGATTGCAGCAAGTAAGAAAAGCTTTTAAAAATTTAAAAAACCATATACCAATAATCCAAGATAAAGACGAAGTAAATTTATGTTAATCTATAAGAAGGTGACTACTGTAATGAAATGTGTAAGGAAAGAAATTGTGTCTGTTATGCGCCTATTACAAATTTTATAGTATTTTAAAATTATTTGTCAGTTAAAAAAAGTTGGCTGTTTTCTCAGTTTCCAGTTCAATCATTTTAATACGGAAGAAGGCAGTTTACCCAATTTGTAAACTCAAAGTAATATACAAATTGGTATTCTTTAAAAATTCTGTTTGTTTTATCATAGCAATAAAAAAGGTGTTGTTCATATTAATAGTCAATCTTGATATGGAAGACATTGGAAGGGTTAATTCATGCATGGTTCTTTTTCTTAAATTGTTGTATTACAGGGTGTTTCAGAACGTTACAACATTTTTAAGGCATTGTTTGTCAATTTAAAAGCAATTATAAAAAGCCTATTGAAACTGTCTGAAGTCTCTACTACCATTTACTACTCCATATTCAGGTATCATTTTGGTTTATTTTGTTAATAATGTATTGTGTTTATGATATTGAAACTTTGCATAGGATTTTTATAACAACCAGCAAAATCTATAAGAAACTTTGCAAAGTTATATGAAATCAACAATCAAAATGGATAATTTTTTAAAGCTTTTATTATTGCAAAAAAAAAAAAGCTGTGCAAAATAAACTTCACTATTCTGATTATTTAATTTTGTATTAATGGGGCCTACACAACACCAAACTAAAAACATAACCAAAGTGGTGGTAATTTAAAAATGCACTGGAATGCTAATTGTATTAAGAATTTTCAAGAATAATAGTTATTAGATTTTGTTACGTAAAATGCCTTGTGACTTAGCATGCAGCTACTATCCTCCATAATAATGCAACAATTAGTAGCCTGTGTGCTATAGTCAGAAGTGCAACTTGAAACCACCACCAGCGCAACTCTTAGCAAAATTTGTTTAATAATTCACTGCAGTATGTGATTTTTTGTGATAAATAAAAACTTAATTTTGATATATTTCAATCCATTATCTAAAAGGTTCAATCCATATGAAGTGGTCCAGAAATAATTTAATTGGTTGCTACAACATTTATTATTTTTCATATTTTTACACACAGAAGTATCACTTATCTGAAGTACAAAAAGTATGTTGTTTAATTTTTTTAAAGTTTTTATTTTACCGATGACGGCCATTTTAGCTTCGGCAGAATGCCTATTTTAAGTGAATTTTGAACTTTGCGGAGAAACACATAACTCCTCTTCTGTTCCTCCTAGAACATTGAAACAAAACCCAATCTCTTCAGAAGAGTCTGACCTTTAATTTAAGTCCTCACAGTGATGTCCATAAACTTAAGTATAAGGGCCCAAATATATCTCCAAAGTTTATCACGTTTTTTTTCAAAAACCAATTTTCACACATTTATTTTTTCAAGAAGGTAACATTTAATTTATTTGTTTTTTTTTTTATTTGATAGGTATAAAAATGTACTTCAAACTCACAAAGTTTCAAATTGTGGACTGACATTTTTAAAATCATTAAGTTTTCAAAATTCTAAAATTTCAAGGGTTAATATTTTTTTTGGCATGAAAATAAAAATTGAAATTTATCCCAGTTTTAGTACTAGAATAGAGGAACAACCTGCAAAAATTTGGTTTTGTGGACTTAATTATTTAAGAAGATAGAAAATGTAGAAAATTGCCAAAAATCCAAAAAAAGACAATATTGCTCCAGCTGCATATTATGTTTTATTATTTGCCAAGTATGTAATTTACAGGTCAAATTTTAAGCATATCACACCGTATATTAACCCTACAAGTGACGGTCAGAAACACTCAGTGGCGGGCTAATTAGAGTGAATTTGCATACCGCGACTAAAAGGTTCGTATAAAAGTCTCAAGTAATCAAAATATGTCATATTATATATCAAATTAAAGCTTATAACATGCACAACACAATAATAACATAGTGGAAGTACTTACCAAAAACTGGAGTGAATAATCTTGTGTTGAAAATAAAAATATTTTTTCCAAAAAAAATTTTTTTAGAGTGCCCAATTAGAGTACATGTTGAAAATTGATACAACAAAAGTGAAATAGCCATTTTTTCTAAATGTTATTGTGAACAAGAAAATGTATAGTTTGTCAATACTACTATATATAATAAAAACACACACAAAAATAATAAAAGAACTATGTACACAATTTTTTTTTCCAACAGCTTCAGTCGGAGTCAGACACATCTATTACTCTCCTCTTCTTTCCAGGCCTAAGAGGCCTCCAATAATGCTCTAAATATGGAAAACATTCCCTGTGCACTCCACAGTTGCATGGTGGGCATCAAAAATGGCTTTTGCCCCTTTTTTTATGCCCACAAACAACACAAAGTCTCTCACTGCATCCAGGTAAGTGTGCTATCTTGTGTTCAGCGTCTCCAGATGGTACAGGGGGGAGATTTTGATTTATATGGGGCTCTACTAAGCTACATACAACTTCTGATAAGTAGTCCTTTCTTGGTAAGGGATTGTCAGAGTTTTTGGAGTATAAAATGTAAGATTGTCACTTGCGACAAAAAATCTACACGAGTGCTTAGAAGTGGTCTCTCGCACTCAGGTTTTCTAAGAAAGCTCCGAAGAGAAATAAAAAGATATGAAATCCACCCAGAGACTCAATCTGTCTATGAAAACAGTGTGCCCATCAGCACCAGCTGGCCCTGTCACGACTGACATGACTCTTTTTCCTCCACTATCCACCCCACTTGCGCATCATCAGCAATCCTGTAACACCGGCAGCAGTGAAAAATCGGAACAGTATCCAACAAGACAGTCAGACACCTCTACCACTCCATCTTCAACAAATGCCAATAGCCATACACTCTTAGATTTAAACTAAGTTACTTAGACAACGATTTTGTATCTGCAAATTTGCCTAGTTCTGACGTCGAAACAAGTTGTAGTTCATCAAACCTGACCAACTATAAAGATAATAATATTGACAATCAAGATTTCATCAGTAACATGGATCAAAATTATACCAATTCACAATCCATAGAGACATATATAGATGATATTTATAATATCAATGGTAAAATTTTGAGGAGTTGTAAATGGTTGATGCACTATAATATACAAGGTTTAAGATCGTTGTCTAAGATTGAAGAGTTTAATCAGTTTTTAAGTAAATTAAATTTAGGTATTATCTGCTTAAATGAACACTGGCTGAAAGAAAATGAACTATGTTTACTGCATAACAATATTTTTAATTTCATATTGGCAGATTGTTATTGTAGGGAAAAATCTGTAAGAGGAGGATCCTGTATTCTGATTAAGAAAAACATTACGTTTAAGATAAGAAATGATTTAATTAGTAGTTTAAAAGAAGATTTTGTTTTTGAAGCATGTTGCATTGATGTAGTGGATCAGAATACAGTTTCGCATATAGTTATCTCTTTATATCATAATACAGACTTGAGTAATATGAACTTATTTTTAAGTAAACTTGAAAACTATTATGTACACTAAAAAAAAGCTAAAACAAAACATATTTATTTAGCATCCGACTTAAATATTGATAGTCTAAAAACTTCTCGCAATCCTAGGGTAAGAGATAAACTATTAAATATATTAGAATGTAACAGGTTTAATTTAAACTTTTACTTACCAACAAGAATAGCCTTTGACTCTAAAACTTGTATTGATAATGTAATCTCAAACAAACTCGTTAGTCAGAGAACTCGCTTGAATGTTGAACTCGGCATGTCTGACCACAGAGCCTTATTAATTTCCATATTTAAAGAATCCGGACAAAGTGGTCTCCACAAGTTAGAAAGAAGAAGAAGATTTACAAAATCAGGCTTATACAACTTTACAGAATGTGTAAAAGACATAAAATGGAATTTAAATAATACAAATTCATCCCAAAAAAACTTTGATATATTTTTTTCTCTGTTCAAATTAAACTTCGATAGTCACTTTCCGTTAAAAACAGTAAAAACAAAAACCTTAACAAATTCGAAATGCACAAACAAAAATTAGATTACAACCGGAATTCGTATCTCAAGTAGGCGTAAACGAGAATTGCATACTTTAGCAAAAACTTCAAAAGATCAAATATTTTTAAATTATGTAAAGTTGTACAAAAAAATCTTTAGAAAGGTCTGTGGTACTGCCAAAAGAATTGCAAATAGTAAATATATAGCAAATGCTGAAAATAAAAATAAAGCAGCTTGGAATGTAGTCAAGTCTGTATTAGGATTACAACAAAATGTGACAAATGTAGGATTTGAACAGGTTAACTTTATGGATGAGGAAATTACCAATGGAAATGAAATTGCTTGTAAATTTAATGAAATGTTCATCAATGTTGGATGTAAATCAAACAACTTAATTTCAATAGAAGCTGCTAGGAAGTTTCTAACAAAACGGGAAGAAGTGTCAAACCATACATTTGAATTTAGTTTTGTTACAATAAATCAGATAAATGGAGTAATAGCAAATTTAAAAAAACAAAAAATCAGTTGGGTGGGATGAGATTCCTGTGCAGGTTCTGAAAAATACTGCAGGTTATATTTCACAGCCTTTGACGTTTCTAATCAATCAGTGCTTCTATGAGGGAGTTTTCCCAAGTCAATTAAAATATGCAAACGTAATACCAATCCATAAAAAATACAATAAAAATAACCCCGATAATTATAGGCCTGTGTCAGTATTATCAGTTCTATCAAAAGTATTTGAAAAAGTTGCTCTCGATCAGTTAAGTACATTTCTCAACAATAATAATATAATTTGTAAAAATCAGTATGGTTTTCGACCGGGGTATAATACAATTGATGCAGCCACAGAATTAATCAACCATATTACAGAGGGGCTGGACAAGTCTAAGAGCACCGCAGGTGTTTTTTGTGACTTGTCAAAAGCATTTGACTGTGTTAATCATGACATTCTAATTGAGAAACTGAAATTTTATGGAATCAACAATGGAGCTCTAAATTGGTTAAAATCATACCTGACAAATAGAAAACAACGAGTCATTATAAACAAAACAGATGGTAAATATATGTCAGATTGGAATGAGAATATAAATGGAGTCCCCAAGGTTCGCTGCTAGGCCCATTATTATTCATTCTATACATCAATGATTTACCTTTAAATATTAACCATGCTGAAGTATTTTTATATGCAGATGACACCTCAATTCTATTGAAATGTTCAAATGATAATGAATTAAAGAAAGCAGTGGAAAGAGTTTTACATGAAATAAAGCAGTGGTTTGATATAAATGGACTTAAATTAAATAAGGAAAAAACTGAAATAATAAAATTTCAAACACAACATAACAAATGCCCTTTTAGTAATTCCATTACCATCGATGACAACATCATAACTATCAAAGACATGGTGAAGTTTATGGGGTTAATCATTGATCAAAACGTCACATGGAGACCCCTAATAGAAGCACTGAGTAAAAGATTAAGTTCCTTATGTTTCCAAATGTATATTCTGAGAGGAACTGTGGAGCTAAGTGTTAGAATGACAGTGTATCATGCTTGCTTTGGTTCCCTGCTCCAGTATGGTCTTGAACTATGGGGCAGCTCAACCGATATTCTTAAGATTTTTAAAATTCAGAAGACGTACATTCGAACAATGCTTTTTATGGACCATAACCAATCATGCAGATCTGTATTCAAAGAGCTGAATGTTCTAACACTTCCTTCCATGTATATTTTCAAATGTTTATTATTTGTACATAAAAATAAAGATTTAATTTTAAATAAACAGCACAGCCATATTTACAACACAAGATTCAGAGAACAACTCCAATATCCAATTCATAGGCTAAACTATTTGAAAATTCCCCTCATTACATTGGTCTAAAGTATTACAATAAAATTCCGTCTAATCTAAAAATCCTAAATATTATTAAGTTTAAAAAAATTGTTAAAAACTTCCTGATTCAGAAAGAATATTATGATGTAGAAGAGTTTTTAAGTGATAACTCTTTGATCATTGATATGTAATTTTAGAATAAGTTTTAGGATAGTTTTAGTTTTTTAGGACATTGACTCTTCACCTGTTTACTTACAAATAAAATTTTGTAAAATTATGTAAACGTTATGTGAAATAAAATAAAAAAATAAAAAGAGTTTAGGAGAGACAAGTCAACTAGATTCGTAAAGAGTCTCTTCCAGTATTTCTTTGTTGTCCTTAAGCAAGAAACATGATATATAGACTTATCACTAGTATCTACTCCTCCCATATAAAGGTTATACTGGTATATTACCATTGGTTTTATTGCATTGAGGCCTTTCCTGCTTGTTATATTTTTATTTTCAGCATGGCACGCAGTTGAAAGTACATACACAGGTTTTCTTTTTGTTTATATCCAACAGCTAAAGTTTTGTTTTTCCTGTAATATACAGTTCCTCCTGCCTCTTCAGAATCTGATTTTTCATTTAATATAATCGGCAATGCGTTTTGGACCGATGAGCCATTTAAACATGTAATCAAAAAAGGCTTATGTTGATAGACGCTGTAGCGTCTCTGCCACTGCAGAAGGGGGAGATAGACACTACAGCGTCTTACACCACCTGGAGAGTTAACAATTTAAATTGTATAGTCATTTTACAACTTACATGCCTCCTTATAAAATAAAGCTCAAATGCTAAGAAGTGGGTTTTCATAAACACATTCAAGGATAAGGAGAAGACTATTTGCCTGTAGAGTTTTGTCAGTGTGCAGGTCTGGACAAGGAACTTTCAAGTCAGTACAAGGACAGTTTGTTATCTGCTAAAAGCTCAGTCTATCTCATCTTGAATAAGGATGTATTGTACTGGTTATTTTCCTAACAAGTTTGTCTATGCACGACCAACAACTGTGTTATTTCAGTATGTGTGTGTTTGTGTATCTTGTAATAATGCAGTGTTTTGTGGGTAAATGTATTAGTGAAGAGTGTCATAAGACTCTTCTATGGTGATGTTAATAGAACAGTTAAATCTATTGATGAGATTTGTGATAATGACAAGCTACTATTGAAGCTGAGGGTTAGTGACAATATTGACTGTATTTGTAACTACCACAAGAAAAAATCCTTGGAAAAATATTTCCATTTGTATGGCAGGACATGTGTTGATCCACTAAATTATCACAAAAAACCTGTCATAAAAGTTTAAGTGAAATAACTTTGTCATATTTGTCCCGACCTACTATAACTAATGTAAATCTCTTACCAGGAAAGGCTTTATGCTCAACTTGCAACAAAAAGTTGTTTAAGCAAATAGGTATTGAAGATGAAAATTCTTTAGAAGACCCTAGTTACGAACCTCTAGAAAATAGTATTCAAGTAGTGGATCAAACTTGTTCTGCTTTGGGCTTTTTTCCAGCATCAAAATTAAGAAAAGGGCAAGTGCTATTGAATCCAAACTTAGTAAACTATCACTAACTTTAAAAAGAAAATTATATAACTATTTTGATGAAGAATGTGAGTAGTGTAATTTGCCGGTGCTGGCTCACATAAATCAAATGGTTTGACAGGTGAGTTTTGTGACGTCACGGTGACGTCACAATGACGTCATGGTGACGTAGGTTAGTACGTCACGGGATAATTTGTGGGTCAAGGTCATTTGTGTGTTTTTTGAAAAAGGCTTCTTGGACAGAACGACTGTTCTGTCCAAGAAGCCTTTTTCTTTTACTTTATTTAAAATATTACAAATTTTTACAATATGTACATCTTACAGACTAAACCTACAGTAACAAACTACTTAGTGCTGGCTCAGGATCTGGGTGATGTGTTCTCCTTGTCTGAGTCGTCTTTGAGTACATCGGCCCGAAGTCCGCTGTAGAGCTTGCAACTTCTTCACTCCCCATCATCTGCCTCAGTACTGCATTGTACAACTCCTCCCCACACTCGTCAGCTCCGATGCGGTCTAGTAACTTAAGGAAGTCGTCTTCGCGATGTAACACATCGCTACAAATGCAATAAATAGGCCCGAAAGTTGCCTCAGGGTTCGACCACATGCAGTGAGTGAAATGTTGACCGTACTTTGTAACTTTGGATTCAGTACAATTCATTCGAAACTTAGTACTCTCAATACTCTGCGCTATTGCACCCATAGCGTTCAACTTTTCCAGCGCCTCAGAACTCCAAGAAGATTTAGCCAACCTGACGTTAAGCAACACCAGCTCCATATTTGTGTTCATATTGAATGTGATTGCTTCGACTGCTGGCGTGCAAGTGATGTTAGAAAGCAGCGAACTGTAATATATAAGAGGAAATTCATGGTGGGGGGTAACATCATGTGGTGGGAGTTGCATGAATCCTCCTAGCGTGGTAAATTTCGTCTAAAGTCTAAAATCCCCGTCATATAGACTATAAATGCTTCAACATCAGTCTTAACGCGGGATTTCGATCCAACTTAATTTAAAACCTTCATTTTTACACTACTCACAAACAGAAATCTACGAGTAAATACAGAGCTAAAGTGTGAAACGTAATGTAAGAGGTAAAAGTTCACCAAGTTTTTTCCTAACGATGTTACCGAACCCCTTTAATACACCTACTGTTATAGAACGATGGTAAAATATAGCAATATGATAGTGCTAAACAAATACTACAACTTTTAACAACACTGGTTTTTGATTCAACTTGTTCTTAAACCCTCACTTTTACACTACTCACAAACAACAATTTTAAATAGAAGCCTAAAGAGTGATACGTAATGTAAGAAAACAAAAGGCAAATCCTAATAATCACGACATTTTTCCCGAACGGTGTTGTAGAAAACCCCTTTATTACACCTACTGTTATAGAACGATGGTTAAAATATAGCAATATAATAGTGCTAAACAAATTACTACAACTTTTATCTTAACACGGGTTTTTTTGATTATACTTGTTCTTAAACCCTCATTTTTTACAACTACTCACAAACAACAATTTAAATAGAAGCCTAAAGAGTGATAGGTAATGTAAGAAAACAAAAGGCAAAAACCTAAATAATCACAACATTTTCCCGAACGGTGTTGTAGAAACCCTTTATTACCACCTACTGTTATAGAACTATGGTTAAATATAGGAAAAATGATGTACTAAACCAATACGACAACTTTAAGCTGAACATAGGAGCACAATCTTATTCAAAGATAAAGTTTGCAGAGCATAAACAATACGAGCCATCCTCAACAAGTGTTATTGCAGAGTGTAAACAATACGAGCCATCCTTAACCGATGTCTGGACATCTTGACCGGACATTCAACTCAGGTGGAGCCTCGCGCGTTCACACGCTCCCCACTCCTACAAGCCTGTACACAGGGACAGCAACATCACATCTTCAAGCTCCGTTGCCGGAGCAGGTCATCGGTGCTACGCGAGCTCCAGCCACCCCAGCCTCCGCAGATAGCCTTCTAGCAAGCCTCCGACCTCTTCAAGCAGCTCGGCCAAGGACAGCAGCCTACTCCAGTCCACTCCCGGGATAGCAGCCAATCCAGAGTTGGATCAAACATCTATCTCCTATTACCGTTCCTTAAGTCATTTGTTTACGGACACCAAACCGGCTCAAATGGCTTATCCTTGCTTACTGTCGTTCTGAGGTCTCCAAACCACCCCGGCAGTAGGCACCCCGGCCTCAAACATCTATCTCCTATTACCGTTCCTTAAGTCATTTTGTTTACGGACACCAAACCGGCTCAAATGGCTTATCCTTGCTTACTGTCGTTTCTGAGGTCTCCAAAACCACCCCGGCAGTAGGCACCCCTGTCATTATTTATGTGTATTTACTAATGAAACATGTGTTCTCTTTCAGAACCTCTCCCCTCTTCCTTTTACTGTTATGTAGTGCATGCTTAATCTTTCTTCCTGTACTGTTAGTTATATAGTGCATGCTTGATTTATCTTGCTTTAGTAGCTAGTGCATAAAGCTAATTTTATATTATTACACAAACACACACACACACACACACACACACACACACACACACACACACACACACACACACACACACACACACACACACACACACACACACACACACACACACACACACACACACACACACACACGGAATAACCCCAATGGCCAAAGGCTTCTTTTCTTTTTTTTTTTTAACTTTTAAAATACAATGATGTTGGTGTGGTACGAGTTAAAATGAGACGGAACTGGACAGCAGTCGGCTTTCACATAAATCAGTTTTAGGTATTAAAAGGTGCCCTGTATGGTGTCTTCGAACACAAGTTTGTTAGCCACCCTTATACCGTAGTTCTCTTCCACTATGCTTGTACTGTATTAAACTGGGGCTTTTTGGAATCGCGGTAGCGACGCCGGAACTCCTTTGCGGCCCTTCTCCTTCCCACACGCCCTGTGGTCCCGGCATCACCCAACTACTGCATCGTATATCGCCGTGTCTCACTCGTCTGGCGCGAACCCAGCTGGCGCCCTCGCACATTCCGTTAACATTCGTTCTTGCATCAACAGTCCACGCGCTACCGTCCATTAACGCGGCACAATCTTCCTCTACCAACATTCATACTGATTTTTTTTTTACGCTCTCGCGTATTATGTCCCTTGCTCCCTCATTACTTTCCGAACAGTGCAGAATTTTAGCCGTCAAAAACATGTACCTTCTTTCTGACATATCTAAGTCTGTTTACGACGAGTACCTATACTCCTCCCCTTACGGCTCCATTGTAGCTACGCCTGCTGCCCATTCCTCCAGCCTATGCCCGTGATCCCCCCCGCAATCCACCTGCTCCACTTCCCCGCATAACTCCAACATCCCTTCACGGCCGCGTTCTGCCCCTCCTGACGCAGCGTCCCAACCCTCACTCAATGCTCTTCCCTTCCCCAAGATACCACTAAGTCTGGCTTTCTATCGCCCGCTGTTCACCCTGACCCCTTCCACCACCTTCCCGATTGGAGAATAAACCTCACTAACATACCCACCTCAGCACCCAGCACAACTCCGCCACCGCCCCCACCACCTACTGTCTCTAGAGAAATCACCCTCAGGATCGCAGCCTGCAGAATCATCTCGCCTGACCGAATATGCAACCTTCCAGCCCCCCCACTCCAGCCTGGTTACCCCTCCCTCCCCATATTCTTCTGATGGTACACACCAGAGTGAGGGAAGCCCAACCACCTCCGCACACCCCTACGTATGCGGCTCTGCCGCTACCCCGCCCCCAAGAGGTCACTCACCTGTAGCAGGCACCCTAGAGGACCCGGACGTACCATAGACACGTTAGAAATCGCTGCGGCCACCAAGACGCCCGACCTAAGCAGCTCTTTCATCATCTACTAAACTTTTCCCGTGTCACTGCCTCACACGAGAACACTGGTGCCTGCCTGCCCCCTCCGCAAGTCCGCCCGATTCTACTACGCCCTCCCATACCAATGCCCACCTTCGCACCCTTCCCGACTTCAGGCGCATTGATCCCTAACCGCCCTGCTTCACGAGGCTAAGCACACCTCCCCTTAACCGTCGCACTTGGCCTCGTATACCCGGCCCACCCCTCCCTACCCACGCCGCTGCTTTGCCCACATATACCACCTCCCCGCCCGTTCAGCACTTAGCTCTACCCACTGCCACCCTCAGCTCCCATCGCAAACTCCCTGCTCCACCATCCGACACCCATCTTCCAACACTTGTTCCTTCCTACCGCTCTGTGTCCTCCCACCCTCCTCAGTCTCCCCCCGCATACCTCCCACTCCTGCCCCTTCTGAGGCGAAAAATACATGATCCCCCCCCCCCCCCCCCTAGCCCCTTCAACGACAAGCGTCCCCCCGTCACCACTAGACCCCCCAGCGCCCCGCTGCCACGCCCACCCCGCACACCGACCCCACCCCACAACCGACCCCCCTCCTCCCCTACCCCCCCCCCCCCCTGCCACGCACCCCTCGGCTTCCCTCTGACGCGCACCGGGGTATGACCCAACCGGTCTCGCAGAGAATGCTGCCGACATACACGCCCCATACACGCCCGCTCCCCCCTCTCGGCCAGGTACGCCCCACCACTCTGCTGTGCCCCCACGACCGCTCACCCACTAAGCCCCGCATACGCCGAAACGGCTCTCCATGATATGCTCTCCCGCCCCCCCGCCCCTACCACTCCACACCGCAGCTGTGCAGGCCTGCTCGAATAATCCCACGGCCACTTAAATACCGGGAACAATCGCATAACTACTTCTCACTGCATTCAGCCCCGGCCCCCTAGTTCCCACCAGGATGCACGCGAAGTAGCCTTGGATATGGTAACGCTGGATATAAAAACCGCTACTCAAATACTGAACGTTACCTCGTGGACTGCTCTAAACACACCCTCGATAATATACTAAATCTAAGCCCCCGACCCCTATGCATTCTATATCCAGCCAACCTCAAGCCCCCCCCCCACTTGCGGGACACTCCCCAGACAGTTGCGAGACCTTAGCCCTCCCTCTAACCCTCCCCCCGTACTTCCTTATAAGAACCCTATCCCGTTTACCATGCCATTATCCTAAAAAGGATCACCTAGTTTTCACGGACCCAATACGGACCACTTTTTCCTCGTCCCTATCACATCGTTATTATACGGACTTTATGGCGAACCTTGACCCCCCCTAACTTACCCATCTAACTACCCACCTCAGCAACGACAGCTCCCCCTCCTCCCACTACCACACTCCTCCGCGAGCCTCCCTAACGCCTATAATGTACCCGCAGCCGCACACTCCTTCGAACAGACACATCCGACGCGACGCATTCCCGTCTCTCAAGCTCTCACTATGCTCGCCTGCCATCAAGACCACATCTCCACTAGATCTCAGCGGCTACTCTTCAATGCCAGCCCCACCACTCCAGACACCTCGGCACTGAGCCCCGCTGCCCCCCCCCAAAGCTTGACTCTCCTAGCGTATCACGCCTGTCAGAGCACAGCCACCTCAAATCACCCCCCCCCCACTCACGAGTTCCGTTCTCTACGACATATCCTCTCAGCCCCCTACATCACAACCTCTTCACTCTAAACTGTTCACTTCTGTTGCTATCTACGGGACACCCCAAACATCCCGGCTCCTACATGCTACTCTCTTTTAGCCTTAAGTTACTCGCGGTTCGCACCGGTCCACCAATTCCGGCCTCCTACATGAACGCTAGGCTTTCCTTCAGCCTTACCTGTCTCTCTATCCTCAACCAGTTGTTGAGTGCGTCGGCACGGCACCCCCCGATAAACTCCAACCCATCACCAAGCCGCTGTTGAAACAAACTTCCACTTATGTGTCTTGCCAGCTTCTTCATTCAGGCTCCGAATACCGCTGGGGGTCCCGTCCGCGCCACCGCTTCACCCCTATCTCTCATTCACACTTACCTTCCAAAACCCTATCAATTCACCCCACCTGCACCCTTTCGCTGCCACGATCATAAGGCCCACGCCCAAACCCACATCCACTAATCAAAGAGCATTCCCACTACCCCTACTGCCCGCCCTTTTCAGACAGAGCCTGTTGTTCTGAGGCCTGCTAACACCCAACCACACATCCACCTACACATCACTGTCAATCTAATTGATGTACTTTAAACTACGCTCGCACTAATAAGTTGTTTTTCTCTTCGTCTCGCTCGCCCTTCACCTATTCCCTACAGCTGCGAAGCCCAAACCCCCAGGACACCGCATCCTGTCCACAGCACTCCGCTCCGAACGTTAAGCCCCGGACTACATCCGTCGTTGGCCCCAGACATCTCCACCCCAGGGACCGCAGCCGTCCAACAGCTCGCCTCCAGGCATAGCAGGCTAATATCCATAGAGCTTGATACATCTGCAGCATCATCTCTATTCTCACTCTTCCCCTTATCGCTCTAACGTTCGTCGCTCACGGACACGACCAACCACCACGGTCAATATGACTCTTTTCCTTATACTGACGCGACTTGCGCGCTTTACGGACCACCCTATATCCCAGGATCATCCGGGCTCGGTAGCTATACTATCATTCCTGTTAGTATCCTCCGTCAATAACACGCATTCCGTTGTTCTCGAGAGCCCCACACGCAACTCCTTGACTCACCCCTACAGTCTGTTGATATAAGCCCCTCACTTCATGTTCGGCTCGTGACGTGTCTCGCATGAAGAATAACTCACGCTGACTGGCTCCCGCTCTGCTCATGACCGTCACCCTTCCCTCTCAATATCATTACTATTATGAGTCCAAAAACCCTAACAATCTCCATGCATATCCCTGTTTGCTAGCTCTCTATACCGCGCACGCACAACCATCAAACATAAAAGTGCATCTACCTACTGTCTTTTCCGGCAGAGTGTTGTTCTGAGGACTGCGTAAACCACCCAACACTCTGTATAATAGTGTATTAATATACGAATCAGTTGTTTTCTCTTTCCAAGGGGGGCGCTTTTCCTTCTTGGGCTTATTAAGTATACTAATTTTGGTATGTACTGCTTTTTCAGCGCCCTTCACATCTAAGATATCTTTATACCTCTCTAACAGTCGTATTCGTGACCCATAGTTAGCTGCATGCTATTGCTCGTTAGGTAATATATTCTACTTGCATGTTTTGTGTCCCCCTGTACGCATCCTAAGTTAGTTCCTGGGGATATCTTTGCACCCTCTGTTTTCTGGTCTTAGATACTCTTAACGGTAGTCTGGTGCGAGCCTCCCTCATACCTCATATACACGCACTCCCCCCCTTTTTTTTTCCCTTTTTTCTATATACATCTCACATGTATATTGCATTATTTCATATACAAAATACACCATGATGCGCTAAGATATGAGCAATTCGATTACTCCCAATTGTGCGTTGAGGATCTACGCATCAGAACATATCTGTAGCACAAACCATGCTTGAGAATGCGTAAAAGCTAACGCAAGGCCTTGTATTGTATTGTTATGTCGCAGCTTCGTTCGCTATTACCCGTGCCTGGACGACTTTATGAATTTGCGGCTATCACCGTATCTCTTTACCACTTCATAAACAACCATCTCGTATATCATTAGAATTTTTTTTATTTTTGGTGGAGCCACTCTCTCATACAGAAACCCCAGCAACACTCGTGTTTACTTTCCTTGTTTTGATGTATATGAACTTGCGCTCCTTTGTAACCTATGAGATTATCTTATACACTACAACTCCCCACACCCAAACTGCGATGCGCGCCAAGATTATCGAATGAGGATACCATCTCATTGTTTGCCGCGCTTACGCTCGGGATCTAAGACAGCACGAATATAGATAGTAAGCTCTCTACAGAACACTTGAAGATTGTATATTAAGCTAAACGGATGGTTGTTATGGACTCCAGCATTCGCGCCTTTCTTTGCGCCCGTGTGGATCTATAACTAGTCGTGGCTACGTTCTTCCACTCTTTACCTACCTGTTCATAAAACTCAACTCCACGCTCATATTCTAATTATAGATCGCTTTTTTTTTTTTTTTTTTTTTTTATAAGATTGGATGACTTGTCCTACATTGCGCGGACTTGTAATCCTCGCTCACGTTACTTGCCTGACGCCTTTCTGTTAAAACAATCTGTTGAATCTTTATCTAGTTTGTCTTATATATCACCTCTAATAATATACTAAAAGAACTTAAACCCTTCCTCATATGTATCAGTTCTATTCTTAAAGCTGGCTATACTATCTTAGATTTAGTCTTTTTAACTACCCTGTTGCAGTTTCATGCTATCGTTGCCTGTATCTCCATCACGTTATCTATTCGCTCGTAACTGAGAATGATTATATCGTACGAGAGTCCTAGGAAGCCCTCTACTTAGAAGACTTGCGGGAGGCCCTGTAAAGCATAAACTATCTCACACATGCCACCCTCCATCTGATATTTGGCCAACGTATGAGTGTACGCATGGCACCGCTCGGTAACGAATGCTATCGATCGTCACACTCAGCGCTTTCACGACCAGCTGTTCTATCGATAAACACCCTTGGGTAAAACGTATAGTTGTCAAAAAAGGTGTCTTGGCTCCTCAGTAATTATAATACCCCTGTCAAACCCCCCCCCCCCTTAGGAAAACGTTGTCAAATTACAATCATAGCTATCAAACTTATAACACAATGTTATTGCTTAACAATATGTTTAGTAACCTAGATGTCTGATTGGTTGGTCTGCATATATAAGAACAGGCTTCTGATTTGTTGGTTTGCGTATGTAAGAACAGGCTTCTGATTGGTTGGTTTGCGTATGTAAGAACAGGCTTCTGATTGGTTGGTTTGCGTATATAAGAACTTGCAAGTGGTGCTAACAATCATTTCTGCTCCAGACATAGTCGAATAAACAAGTGCAATGCATGTTTGCGGTGTTTGTCGTGAGCAATTTGAGGATGAAATTTTGCTATTGTGTCATCATGAGCTGTTTCACAAGAATGAAGAGGAAGAGCATCCTCCAGCTAGAGCAAGCGTTATTATGTATGCTCCACCACGAGACCTGAAAGTAGAGATTTTGGCAGAAGCTTTACAAAGATCTGCGGTAAGACATTTTAAAATAAAGAACTCTAAAAGTTACAATTTGGAAGAATTCTTATCCAAAACAAAAATGTTGATCATAGATACATTAGCAACAGAATTTCGAAGATTAAACTTTGTTAAATTTGGGTTGATTCTAGACGCTATATTTACTAATACCACAAATGAAGTATCGCCAAGAGGATTTATTACTAAAAATCAAACCATTATAGCAACAACAAACCTGGAAGATGTTGTGGATGACTTGTGTCAAGAACTAAAAACCAAACTTATTGAACATGAGGGAAGAGGATCTGGCTGGAGTTTATTGCATATAGATGGCTTGGATATAAGAGTGCACAAACACGGGTATGGTGATAGAGGTAGTAGCTACATAGAGCTTCCAGAAAAGATTTCTAACACTAAAGCATGCATAAATGTACAAAATGAGGATAATGAATGCTTTAGGTATGCAATGTTGGTTAAGTTTATAGAAGATAAAAACATTTGTAGACCTAACGCTAAATACAATCAATTAAGAAAAAAGTACAACTTTAACGGTATGACGTATCCTGTTTCTTTATCAGATGTTAAGAGGTTTCAAAAACAAAATCCTGCAACATCTGTAAATGTTTTTGGCTTAGATAATTCAAATAATGTATACCCTCTCCAATTAGCACAATTTGAAAGAACTGATCACACCGATCTGCTTCTCATAAAAGATGGAGATGTTTCTCATTTTGTATACATCAAGGATTTTAATGCTTTAGTTGCTAGACAAGTGTCGAAAGGCGAACATCGAATAACTGTATGTAAAAGATGTTTCTGCTTCTCAAGAGGATCTCTGCGAGGAAATCAATCAACATGGCTGCAAGAACATCAACTTCTTTGCAGTCAGAAGGAAGTCGCGCGAATATGTTTACCACCTCCAAGTCGTTGCAAAGTTGAATTTACAAAAGTTTGTCAGCAGTATCGAATACCTATTGTTGTGTATGCAGATTTCGAATCTTCACTTCTTCCTTTGGATATCGCTAATGCAGATCCAACTAGGCGAACCAAATATCAAATTCATCAACCAAACTCATACTGCATTTTAATAAAATCAACATTGAGTGAAAACCATTTACAGCTTTATGGTTTAACATCAATACCTCAAGTGTACAGAGGCGACAATGCTGCTGAACTGTTTGTAGATAAACTGTATGATATTGCAAACAAAGTGGAGGTATTGTACTCCCGTATTAAACCCATGCTCCCGCTAACAGATCTTCAAATGAGAGAGCACGCTTCTGCAACACAATGCTACCTGTGTGATCGTTGTTTTTCCTCTAATAATAACAAGGTACGCGACCATGATCACTTAACAGGCTTGTACCGCGGAGCTGCATGCAACCGATGTAACATTAATTACAAACTACCTCGCTTTATACCTGTTATTCTTCATAATTTGAGCGGGTATAATTCACATTTTATAGTTCCCCAGTTGGGAAGAGATAATGGCAGTATCGATGTACTAGCAACCAGCATTGAAAAATTTATTAGTTTTTCTAAAAAAGTAAATAAAATCAAATTGAGATTTGTTGACTCTCTACGATTCATGCTTTCTAGCCTAAGCAAATTAGTTGATAACTTAAAGAAAGAAGATCTAATTGAAACATCTAAGATTGTAGCTGCTGACAAGATGGATTTAGTGCTAAGGAAAGGAGTATTCCCATACGATTACATAGACAGCTTAAGAAGATTTGAAGAAACCTCGTTACCACCTATAGAATCATTTTACAGTAAACTGAATGAAGAATGCATAACTCTTGAAGATTACCAACACGCCTGCAAGGTTTGGAAAGAACTAGGCATGAAGACCTTAGGGGATTACAGCGACTTCTATGTGAAGCTTGATGTAACACTTCTCTGCGATGTGATGGAGGAATTTCGTAATACTTGTATGGAAGCATACGGTTTGGATCCATTACACTCATACACCTCTCCAGGTTTAGCTTGGCAGGCTATGTTAAAAGAGACCAAATGCAAACTGGATTTATTAAATGATATTGATATGGTATTGATGGTGGAATCTGGAGTTAGAGGAGGATTGACCTAAAGCGTTACAAGACATGTTAAGGCGAATAACAAGCATGTGCCTGATTATGATTGTAACAAAGACTCTTTATATATAGGATACTTTGATGCCAACAATTTGTACGGGTGGGCAATGAATAACCCGCTACCTCACGGTAATTTTGCATGGGTGAACCCTGAAACTCTTAAGGACATATCAAGTATTCCAAAACTTGGTGAAATCGGATACATCCTAGAGTGTGATTTTGAATACCCCGAACAAATACACGACCACCATTACGATCTCCCTCTACTCGCTAGGTCAGAAGTTCCTCCTGAAGGTAAACACCCTAAATTAATGATGACTCTTAAACATAAAGAGAGATATGTTGCCCACTTTTGGATAGTGCAACAAGCATTAGAGTTAGGTCTTCGAATTACAAAAATTCATAGAGCTATTCAATTTTCTCAATCATGCTGGTTAAAACCCTATATTGAGTCAAATACAAAACGCAGAGCTGCTGCTACATCCGAATTTCAAAAGGACTTTTTTAAACTAATGAATAACTCGATTTTTGGAAAAACCTTAGAAAACAAGCGAAAACATAAAAATGTTAAGCTAATTTGTGATGCATCAAAATTGGAAGATTTAGTCAAGCAACCAAATTTTAAAACATCTATAATAATTAATCAAAATCTAGTTGCTGTTGCCATGAACCCTGCAAAGATAGTTATGGACAGACCTTTGTATGTAGGTATGTCCATCTTAGACATTTCCAAGACCCACATGTACGATTTCCACTACAATAAAATGGTCCGCTTTTATGGTCGAGATAGAATCGGAATATCATACATGGATACCGACGCATTTATATATTGGATAAAAACAATCGATATGTATGAAGACCTGAAAACATTTCCCCACAATAATGATTTTGATTTTTCCGAGTACCCTATCACTCACCCAACTTACGATGGTGGTATAAATAAAAAGGTTCTAGGAAAGTTTAAAGATGAGACCAACAGTGTACCAATACATGAAATCGTGGCATTAATGTCAAAAGTATATGCAATAGAAACTAGCGATACAAGTAATATTATCAAAAAAGCAAAAGGTGTTAAAAAAATATTTCTAAAAAAGAAACTGCAGTTTGAAAACTACAAGAAGTGTCTTTTTGAAGGTGAAGAAGTAATTGCAACGTTTAACACCATACGAAGTTTTAATCATCAGTTATGCAGCGTAACCGAAAGGAAGAAGGCTCTGACAGCCAACGATAACAAACGACACATTCTTGAAGACAGAGTGCACACGCTACCTTTTGGACACTACTCACTCAACAGAATAGATGATTGAAATGTCTTTTACCAGCATTATTGAATAGCAAAAAAGCCCTTTTAAGGGCAAAAAAATTATTAGATTTTAAATGACCTTGACCCGATTTTAAGCGTAGCATATGTTAAAAGCTGTATTTAAATATTATTACACTGCAAGGTTTAAACAGTGATGATTGAATACTGTTAGAGGTTGCTTTGTATACCAAGATGACTCTTAAAAGTGAGGTTATTAACGAGCTGCACAAACCAGCTAGAATAAACTTTCCTAGGAGGAATACTATCCTAAAAGGAGTAAATGATTTGTATCAAGCAGATTTGATAGAGGTACAACCTTATAGCAGATTTAATAAAGGATTCCGTTACATTTTAACATTTATAAACTGTTTTACAAAAGTTGCCGATGCAGCTCCTTTAAAAGATAAAACAGGTAAAAGCGTTGCTGCAGCAATGGAAAGAATATTAAAAAGAGGGGGACATATAGTAAAACATTTACAAACTGATGATGGTAAGGAATATTTTAACAAAGTCTTTACGGATATGATGAAGAAATATAACATAAACCATTACTCAACAAAAAGTGAAAAGAACGCAGCTATTATTGAAAGGTTTAACCGAACCCTAAAGGGAGCTATGTATAAAATGTTTTCAGTTAGAGGTAAGCATGTTTGGCATGATGTGTTGACAAAGTTAATTAGCGACTACAATAACACCTTCCACAGAACTATAGGAATGAAACCAGTTGAAGTAAGTAAGGAAAATGAAGAAGAAGTATTAAAAATTATTAAAAAGAACACCAAACCTAAGGACGATAAAAGAAAACCAAAAACTTACAATGTCGGAGATAAAGTACGCATAAGTAAGTATAAAGGTGTTTTCGATAAAAAGTATTTACCAAATTGGACGAATGAAGTCTTTACAATCCATCGAGTACAACCAACACATCCGGAAACATATATTTTAAAGGATAATAAAGGAGAGATTTTAGAAGGAGGTTTCTACGGTCATGAATTGTTAAAGTCTTTTGTTGGTGATGTTTACTTAGTAGAAAAGGTAATGAAAAGGAAGAAGGATAAGCTGTTAGTGCGATGGCTGGGGTTTAATAAAAGTCAGGATTCTTGGATTGATAAAAAGGATTTGGTTTAGGTTAAACACAGCAGTGTAATCAGAAACCTTGAATACGATGGAGATAGTTCAATTTGAGGAACATTTCAATGTAAATAACATAGATAATCTAACAGTAGACAAAGTTACTACCATAGTGGGAAAGCACGGTCCATTGCTGCCTGATACTGTTAGATGTTTAGTCACTGGACCATCCAATTGCGGAAAAACTAATGTTGTATTTAACCTCATCACAAATCTAAACGGATTAAGGTTTAACAACTTATATATTTTTAGCAAGTCCTTGCAACAACCAAAGTATCAATTGTTGCGCAAAATACTTTCTGAAATACCTGATGTAAGTATGTATGAATACGATAGTAACGAAAAAATAATGCAACCATCTCAAGCTAAACCTTATTCAATCTTTATATTTGATGATGTGTCTTGTGAAAACCATGATACAATTAGAAGCTATTTCTCAATGGGGAGACACAATAAAATAGATTGTATTTACATAGGTCAAACATACAGTAAGATACCTAAACAGCTTATACGCGATAATGTCAACCTTTTGATATTGTTCAAACAAGATGATACAAATCTGAAGCATGTATATAACGACCACGTTGGTGCAGACATGATTTATAACAAGTTCAAAGAGTTATGTGGAAGAGCGTGGGAAGATATTTACGGATTTGTTGTGATAGATAAAGATCGTGAACTTAAAAGTGGACGATATCGCATAGGGTTTGATAAGTATGCAATATTACAATAATCTTTGATAAAAGTGTTCTCATTTACTACCGTTTACTCCTACTGTTAACATGGATGAGCAAGAAAGACTGTTAAAAGAGATAAATGCGCTAAGTGATTCTATTCGCCAGAAAAACAGAGCTTTGAGAATGGGTATAAGTGAGAGGGAGAAATATTTGGAAACAACCTTTAAACCAGTGATCCAGCCCCTTAAGGAACTAGTTCAAGGAGTAAGTCAAGCAAATCCTCCTACAGATGGTGATTTAATATTACCAGTACCAAAGTATGAAAAGTATGAGAGTGATGAAATTAAAAATGAAGAATCTGAAACAACCGATGAGGATAGGGATCAGAGCGTGATAGATGAAGAAGAAGATGCCTTAACAGACCCTACTGAGGTAACTAAAAGAGCAGACGATAGCGAACAAACAGAAGAAGAAGGGGAAGAAAGCGATATTCCTCCTTCCAACATTAGCAAGTTAGGATTAGATATAGCATTAACAGGTGTTCTAGGAAGAAAATATTTACTGAAAATGCTGCATTCAACACCTGTAACAAAAAAATATCATGTCTATGGTGCTCGACTTGATGAGGATGGTTTAAAGATAGGAAATAAAAACTTAAACGTCGATGAAAAAGATAACATATTGATTGGGGAAAAGAAATACAAAGGAACTAAAGGTTTATTTGAATTAATATTTAAATCCAAGCCAGAGAACTATACAAGAACAGATTTAAATACATTTAGAGAAATTTGTCAACATACTAATGCACATCGTAAATCTTACGCTCCAGACGCTCCTTTACATAAAAATGTATCTTTAAAGTATAAAAATATAATATCTCAACTATTTTTACCCAGACGTAGTCAGTTAAAACGAAAAGCAACTTCTACTGAAAAGTGAATATTCCCTCTAAAAGAAATAAAACTGGTGAAGGTTTATTGAAAAATGTTTATAGTACAAACATTATTTACTACAACAATATAAACAAACTGGTAACACGTATGAGATTATTGTACGAAGCGATGGAAGCTGGCCATACGGGTCTCGATAACGAATGGGTGGCATTAACTGCAGAACTTAGGAATAAAGGTGTTATAGAATAACAAATATATATTAAGAGTATTTTTTATATGCACTGTCAGTACTCTGCTATAAATAGACATGAGAAGACGATCAAGGATTAGTCGTGATATACATCTCGTTAGAAAAGGTGGAGGAGTAGTATCTTCAACTTTATCCCGTATATTTAATCCTTTGAAAAATATACCTGTTGGAGCAATTGTCAACACTGCGATAGACGCACTACCCATAGAGCTTCATCTTCCAGGAGGTTATCAATACTGCGGACCAGGAACAAAACTACAAAAAAGACTAGCCCGAGGAGATACCGGAATAAATAAATTGGATCAAGCGTGCAGAGAACACGATATAGCATACTCAAAGTTTAACGATTCTGCTAATAGAACAGTGGCAGACAAAATCCTAACAGAAAAAGCTTGGAATAGAGTGAAATCAATAGACGCTAGTGTTGGTGAAAGAGCAGCAGCTTTAGCGGTGGCAGCAGCTATGAAAGGGAAAACATCGTTTGGTGGTGGTAAAAAGAAAAGTAGAAAGCGGTCGCAGAAATCTGTTGGTGGTGCTTTAAGCAGGGGAAAGAAAAGGAACGCTAAGAAGAGGAACAGTAGGAAGACTTCAATATGGTCCATGTTAAAAAAGGGAAACGGTCTTTATTTAAAACCATACCGTGTGTACTAAACAATAAGGAAAAGCTAATATTACCAAATCAAGCGTTAAGTAATAAAGCCTTACTACAGTATGCAGCTTGTTTAAAAATACCATTCTTTAGAGGTGTTTTTATGAAAGACAACCTACCACGAGATATTAAAGTTAATGAAACCGGTGTTGTCAATCTTGATAATAGTGAAGGACCTGGAACCCATTGGGTATGTTACAAAAAACTTGGTAAGACTGTATTCTACTATGACAGTTTTGGAAACCTCCCACCTCCGAAAGAACTTGTACATTACTTTAACCCCGCTGATCATATATACTACAATTACACAAGACAACAACCGTCAGATACATCTATTTGTGGACATTTATGTTTAGAGTTCTTAGCTACAAGTGTTAGTCAGCTTTAAGATGTCTTCGTATACAGTGTCCTTTACAGGGAATTCATCAACATTGCGCAGTGTACTTTTTCCTGCGTTAAGATTGCAAAAAGGTAAATTGTGGGAAGCAGCACTGCTGGATTTTACAACGTACAACTCTATTCCAAACATAACAGAAAACGTTAATAATAAACTTCATTACTCTAAAAGTGTTGACAACAATGGAAAGGTAATGAAACTTGAAGAATTGCAATTACCAACAGGTTCATATGAGATAGATGATATAAATAAAATGTTACAAGAAAAGCTTGGTAAAGAAAACATTTCAATTACAGGCAACAACAACACTTTAAAAACGGAGATAAAATCCAAATACTTTATAGATTTTAGCAAGGAACATTCAATTGGCGGTTTATTAGGTTTTCCTAAATCAACGCCAATGCTAAAACCGAATGAGCGGTACACCGGTGAAAACACTGTGAATATTCTAAAGGTAAACGCTATCAATGTTGTATGCAATATTGTACAAGGATCATACAAAAATGGAGAAAATAGTCACATATTGCATACTTTCTACCCATCCGTTCCACCAGGTTTTAAAATTATTGAGAAACCTAATAATCTCGTGTACTTGCCGCTGAACACCAGTTACGTCTCAGACATCGTCCTGGACATAGTGGATCAAGACGGAAACGCTATTGACTTTAGAGAAGAGACTATTACTGTCAGGATTCATTTAAAAGTAAACGTGTAAAAATAATTAAATGGGATTATCTTTTAAAAAGACGGGATCAAGTATTAATAGAGCCAGTAGCTCATTGACAGCTGACGAGTTAACAAGTGATAATCGTCAATTTCTAGAAGATTTAGGATTTAAAATAAAAGACTATGGATATTCTGGATATAACCCACGGTCCAACATTCGACGAGAGCCTTTGGGAGAAGGAGTATCATACACACAACCCTTACGCTTCATCGAAATTAAACAATAATGATGAAATTCGTATCCCTATTCAGCAACAAGACATCTACACTCTACCATCAGAGAGCTATCTCTATGTCGAAGGGAAAATTACCAAGAAGGATGGAATAACGACTGGAAGTACTGTACCTTTTATCAATAATCCTATAGCCTATTTGTTTGATGAAATCAGGTATGAATTATCAGGTGTTACTGTTGACTCTACTAAAAAAGTTGGTATTGCCACAACATTGAAAGGATTAACATCTATAGCTCCGAATGAAAGCTGCTTTCTGCAAGTAGCAGGATGGATTGCACCGAAAAAGGAAAGTATTGCGCCAAACAGTGATGGGAGTTTTGATTTTCATATACCACTAAAACTTCTGCTAGGTTTTGCTGAAGACTACAAACGAATAATCATCAACGTTAAACAAGAATTAGTGCTTTTACGCGCACCAAACGATAAAGATGCAATTGTAGCCCCTGCAGGCGCTACCAATGACAACTTAGAATGGAGCTTAACCCTACAGAAAGTTGTATGGAGAGTACCGCACCTAAGACTATCAGATACTCATAGAATTACTTTGCTAAAACAGCTGAAGGCGGATCGTGACATTGTTCTACCTTTCAGAAGTTGGGAATTGCATGAATATCCAATTCTCCCTGCAACGCAACGACACTCATGGACTGTAAAGACATCAACTCATTTAGAAAAGCCTAGATATGTAATATTTGGCATGCAAACTAATCGAAGAAACAACATCACAGCTAACGCAGGACAATTTGATCATTGCAAGTTGACAAATTGTAAACTGTTTTTAAATTCACAATTTTTCCCATATGACAACTTACACATTTCCTTTGATAAGAAGAGATATAGTGTGTTGTATGAAATGTACGCACGGTTCCAGAACTCATATTATGGTAAAGTAAACACTCCACTGTTGTCTCCTGAAGAATTCAATTCCATAGCGCCTATTGTAGTCATAGATTGTTCTAAACAAAATGAATCTGTAAAATCGTCTAGTGTTGATATAAAGTTAGAACTTGAGTTTGAAGCCAATGTCCCGAACAATACTAGTGCGTACTGTTTGATTCTACATGACAAGATCGTGACATATACGCCTTTAACAGGAGTTGTTAAAATGGTATTGTAGGAAAAGATTTAAAATTGTTCTTTATTCTCTAAAGAGGGTATAAATAGCTGAACTGTGCACACATTTTTAGTTAGTCACGAGCTGTGATAGAGACAACACTGCATATCCACCATGAGTGATACTTCAGAGACACCATTATTGGATAATGGAATGGAAGAGTCGACAACCGTTGAAGCAGAGGAGCAAAACGCAAAGGTTATAAACAAGAAGAAAAGGAAGATTGAACATGAAGCTCCGATTACGCTTTTAGCAGAAGTTTTTCTCCGAGTTATGTACCCTATATCGACTTGTATGAGTAAATGTTTATCTGCAGGTGTTGTTAAGTCTTTGGGATATTTACCTACTGTTATCTTACACCATGGACCAAAATCTGTCCAGTTTTCAGAGACGGCTTGGGACTCATTTGTTAAACATTTACACCTAATTGAATGCTATCTAGCCAACAATATAATCGGGCGAAAAACTAATGTAAGATTGTTGGATAGTGACATTGAGATTGATGTTGTTAAGCAACGTGGAGACCAGCAAGTACGAATAAGAAACTTAAGCAAACACGAAGATAAACTACAATTAACGCAGCAAGAATTCTTTATTTTAAATGCCATTGCTTCACCTGTAACCAGATATGTAAAGCAATTAGCATTTTCAGAACCAATTCTTCAAGATTATTTAATACATACAATGGAAACACAACCTGATGTACCTATACTCTATAGTCCTATCGACACATCCATCTTTAACAGAATCCCTTACGAAGTTGAAGTGTGGCGAGGTTTAAGAGATTATATAACTAAGCCTGACAAACAAGACCCGCAGAATGAACATATGTATTCAAAGGAGAACCTTTCAGAGTAAAGTGTCATACTTGTATCTGTGGGAGTAGGCCTATCTGGGGATGGTGCCCACGTTAAATAAACACCAACGCGCCGGGAACTGTACGGCATGATATAAAACGTATCTACCGTGGTGCGGAAACCAGTTCACTTTGTTGTTACAATGAGTAACAATATACACTCAGCTTCAGTTAGATTCAGCGAAAATGTTCACATTATTAAGGAGAACCCTTGTGTGGTAGAATTCCAGGCTTTTATAGGAGATGATAAAAAGTATATTATCAAAGAGTTGGTTTTTATTGATATAAATAATGGAGTTGACTATATATTTTTATTTAAACCGCCATTTGACTTCAAAACATTAAGTAAAAGAGCGAAGATTACAAACAGATGGTTAACAAATAATTATCATCACATCAAATGGGAAGAAGGTTTTAGCGATTATGACACCCTAGATAACATTATGTACCACTTCTGTTCAAAGTTTAAAACATTTTATACCACAGGAGCAGAAAAGCGTAATTGGATTCAATTGTTTACGTCTGGAAATGTTTATAATACAGCTATTGATAAAGCTTTTAAACTACATAGAGATATAGCATGTATTTCCGTTCAAAACCATGCACATATGTATGTCAATTGTGCGTTGAAGAAAGCTAAGCGTTTGGTGGGGTTTTTACAAGATCCGTTAGATTGTTGCAGTGGTGGGGATATTGGAGGGTATATATACACCACAACACCACTGACAATGCATCAGTATTACTCTGACTTTACAGAGGAAACATCTACATCAGCTTCAGATGGCATCTCCACAGTACCTTCAAACGTTGGTTGAGCAATTCAATGCTCAATCCAAATCTTCGGTGCTGCTAACGAAAAGGTGCTCAGAACTCAAAGAGCACAAGCACTACATCATTCACCACATTAGAAAGATTGATACAGCTGTCGGTGACGCAGTATTAGTTGCATTAAGTGATGCACCATACGTTCCAGGTGATGAACCCAAGTTTCAAGTCTTCCTACCAAAACGCTTTGTACATCTACTGCAGAATGAAGACGTGAGGAATATTCAGCCAGGAGCGCTCTATCTCATCTCCCATGGTGTGAGTGGGAACAATTCTACAGAACTCTCTCTTCACCTTTCATCATCTAGTCAATAGTTATAAGACTTTTGTATTTTTTAGTGATAAGACATGATTGTAATTGTGGAAATAAACTTTACTTTTTTAAAAACTCGTTTGGGTGACCTTGACCTACTTTCTGTCTTGTATAAAACAGCTTGTTCCAATAGAAAGATTGTAGTGTCAGTATGAGTGTGGACAAGTTTGGTCGATTTGATCAGAGTGTAGCAAAGACCCATTCTGAGGCCCATAACGCAGTAAATGCCGCTTACGTGCAAAAGAATTGTCTATCATTATCAGATGTAAACGATCATTATGATGCTAAAAACAGAACTATTAGAAATGTTTCCACACCCCTTCTACAGAATGATGCAGCAAATATGCAATTTGTACGGAATTATAGTTTAAAAAGGACTTCTGACATGCAATTTTCAGCTAATAACAAATTTATAAGAGAGTTGCGTGATCCAGTCTTAAATTCGGATGCTGCAACTATGGGTTTTGTTAAAAGGTCGTCCTTAAAAAGGACTCATCCTGATGGAGATATTGATATAGAAGGGAAATTGCTTAGAAACCTTGGTAATCCCGTTTTACCTACAGATGCTGTTAATATGAAATATGTATTATTAAACACTCCAAGACAGCATATTGACCATTGGACGTTTGATAATAAAAAATTGAGCAATGTCCAAGACCCTACTTATGACGGGGAAGCTGTCAATTTACGATCACTAAAGCAGTTAGGTTTAATCAGAACATTTGAAGCTAAGAGTCATTATGATGCTAAAGATTATAGAATTGTTCATGTAGGTAATTCCAAAGATGATAATGACGCCGTTAATGTAAAGGTGTTAAAAGATTATGTTGCAAGATATATCACGCATCATGAGGGACAATTGGAACGGTTATCTTCAGCAATATTTGATTATATTCATCGATCTTCAGGGAAGTCTGCTGAGCTAGGTATAACAAACACAAACTATTTGGATTGGGATAAAATACTTAATAAAAAGATATTGGAAGAAGATGAGTCAGAAGACCACATAAGGCAAAAAGACCGCATGACGTCACTCCATCACTTTGAGGTATAAAAGGAAGTGCACGTTCATTTTACAATCATTCCATTTTCTACATTCAACTGTGTCGGTCACATACTACAAAACCAAAAATGAATACCAACATGGTGATGATTATGTTTGAATTACGGTTCTGCAAACGCACCTGGTCTCCACAGTGTAAAAGTGTTCTTAACATGATGGCTGAGTTAGCCCAGAACATTGAGGACAGGAAGAAACGCTTTAAGTGTACTGAGGTGACCATCTCTAGATATGGTGTACATTTTATTGAATGTCTTTGGGCAAATCCCGATACAAATGTAGGCCCTGATTGCTGCGTTTGCAGCCGCATAAAATATGATGAATACAAATTTGTTAAATTGTTTGAAAGACTTGGCCCCAGTGAATGCGGAGAAGATTTGTATAGACGATTGATTGGATATATAAAAGGTGATGACTCAGAAGTTGAGAAGAAAAAGGATGAAGAACCAGTGGTACGAGTAAAGCAATTATGGATGAGATCTGTGGAATGACAGGGGGTTATAGTATATATATGACGAGGATTTTAGACTTTAGACGAAATTTAACACGCTAGGAGGATTAATGCAACCCCCACCACATGATGTTACCCCCACCATGATTTTTCTCTTATATATTACAGTTCGCTGCTTTCTAACATCACTTGCACGCCAGCAGTCGAAGCAATCACATTCAATATGAACACAAATATGGAGCCGAAGTTGCTTAACGTAAGGTTAGCAAAATCTTCTTGGAGTTCTGAGGCACTGGTAAAGTTGATTGCTCTGGAGGACTTGTATAATGCAGTACTGAGCCAGATGATGGGAAGTGAAGAAGTTGCAAGCTCTACAGCGGACTTCGGGGTTGATGTACTCAAAGACGACTCAGACAAGGAGAACACATCACCCAGATCCTGAGCCAGCACTAAGTAGTTTATTACTGTAGGTTTAGTCTGTAAGATGTACATATTGTAAAAATTTGTAATATTTTAAATAAAGTAAAAGAAAAAGGCTTCTTGGACAGAACAGTCGTTCTGTCCAAGAAGCCTTTTTCAAAAAACACACAAATGACCTTGACCCACAAATTATCCCTGTGACGTACTAACCTACGTCACCATGACGTCATTGTGACGTCACCGTGACGTCACAAAACTCACCTGTCAAACCATTTGATTTATGTGAGCCAGCACCGGCAAATTACACTACTAATGTGAGTCTTTAGCTAGCCCTTTACAGATACCTAATGACAATAAATTCTATTCTAAGGAGTATGAAGAGCTTGTAGATAAACTGAAAGAAAAATGTAATATTTCTAACAAAGAGGACAGAATAAAAATAATAAATTTGTTACCATCTTTCCTCAGACACAATCAATAAAGTTACTGAATTTTATTTATGTGAGGAAAATAGTAGAATTTGCCCAGGTAAGAAGGAATGTGTGGCTGTCCGCATTGATGGAAAAACTGAGCATAAACAAAAACAACTTTTGTGCAACTTGTATGAGTTGCTGAATTATATGAATTCGAAATTCTGTATTATAGCAGGAGCTTCAGGAACTCATAGTGTCTGTTTATGTTCATCCCACCAAAACGTAAAGCTCATGATAGATGGTGCTGGACTGAACGTTGATTACAAAGACTTACTTGAGGCACTATCATGTAATGTAAATAAGTATGAGTGTAAGATGACTGAATGTGGGGATGTAACGGAGCTTTTAAATACATTTTTGAAGGCAGATGAAATAGATGAGATGCCATATATTAATGTTTACAAACAGTGGACCGGACCGAAATGATCACAGTATCAAAGCGAAGAGATGAGTTTTTAGAATCCCTCACAAAAAAAGTCAATGAATTGAAAGCTCATCATTATGTGTCTAAAATACAATCTTCCTCATTCAAAGACTTAAAGACTACACTTACAAGAGAAGAGTGTGTTGTTTGCTGAAAAGTTCACATTTGTAGTGCAAGACGAAATCCAAAGTTATCATTGGGTAAATAAGCAGGCTACAGGGCCGTAACTACCATTGGGGCAACCGGGGCAGAGCCCCGGGGCCTCCGGCTATGGGGGGCCCCACGGGGGCCCCCGTTTGGTTGGCCGTGCATAGATTTTAACGATGAAAATAAAAATATGTGTTTTAAAAGCCGATCCCAACGAAATATTTTCGAATGATACAATTAAAAAAATCTTACAGGGGCACCCTAGACCTCAACATAAACTTTTAGTTTTTCAATGGGCAAATTAGTCTTTTCGACTAAAATACAATTGCACACACTGCAGTTGCTTAGAGTCTCGGCTGTCGCGCCGAGCTGAGTGACCTTGTGCACTCGGAGTGGGTGGGGAGAATCCTCCATTTTGCTTTTTTGTTGTTTCGGTTAGTCACTTGTCATTTTTGTCGATTTTTGCGTCTGATTATTCCTCATTTTGTACTTTAATAATTTAAGAACACTTCTAAACGTTCTGAATAAATCTTCAAAATGTAATAAAGTGAAGTGGTATAGAGTGTATGTTAAGCTACGTTCTTACTTTGTGTCTCAAGAGATTTAAAACTAATAAAATTGAAACGGTAAAATAAAATTACTATTTATAATATGAATCTTTTGATAATAACATCATATTTGTAAAAAGACAAATTACCTTTAACATTGTTCGGCTACACTGTAGGTTTGTAATCGCCTTATACTGCCGATAAGCAATATAACGCGATTACAGACCTACAGTGTAGCCGAACAATATAATTAACATTATAGTATATTTTTTAATGAAAACAGTAAAGGTTTTATATTGATGGTACTTGCAAAATGATTTTGCTTAAAAAAGGTGATTTCAATTTTTTTTGTATTAGTCAACTAAAATAGCAATATGTAGGTACAAGAAACTTCAGCCATGGAATGCATTAAAATGCGTTTTCAAAGGGTTAAATATAAAAAATATTCCGGTTTAGGACCCCCCCTTCCGCTGGGGGGTAAACCCCCCAGACACCCCGGTAGGGGGCCCCCAGATCACGTTTGCCCCGGGGCCCCCAACATCGTAGTTACGGCCCTGGCAGGCTACTGTTCATCCTTTTGTTTACTATTATTTTGATGAGGACTCGGGACTAGTTAAAATCCACAGCCTTTGTATCATAAGCAACCATCGACAGCACAATACTGCGGTAGATACCTTCCAAAAATATCTTATTGAAGATATAAAAGACATTTTACTGGCTGTTATAAAAGTTATATACTTTACAGACGAATCCAACAGCTAATACAAAAACAAACAAACTTTTTGAATCTTTGCCACCATGAAAAAGATTTTGGCTTAGAGGCAGAGTGGAATTTTTTGCTACTGCTCATGGCAAAAACGCGTGTGATGGAGTTGGAGGGACAACCAAAAGAGAGGTGAATAAAAAAAGTCTACAATCTACAACAAACAACCAAATATTGAATGCTAATGATATGTTTAGTTTTTGCTCTGAAAATTTGAAAGGGATTGTGTACTTTTACGTTGACAGTGAGGAAATAACAAAGAATGAAACAGAACTTGAAATTAGATTCAAAGAATGCCTCAAAATTCCTGTAACCCAATCTTTAATCGAATTGTGCCTGTGGCAGACAACAAAGTTAAATGCTTCAAAACGTCTAAATCCGTGGACTTCATAACATCAAAGAGAGTGATGTTAACTTTGGAGGAACATGATACCATTGCCTGTGTGTATGACAAACAGTGGTGGCTCGGAAAAATCAAATCTGTCAATCGAGAGCATAATGACTGTTGTGTTAAATTTTATGAACCTGCTGGTCCAAGACCTACCTTCAAATACAGCAAAAATGATGAAACATGGGTCCCTTTGAGTAATATCTTGAGGAAGATCACACCCCTAGAACTAACTACAGCAACTGGGCATAACTTCAACATCACAAAAGCATTGTGTGATGAAATCTCACTTCTACTCAAAGCTAACCAGTCATGAAAATAAAGGTTTGTATATTAATAACAATGGTATAACTACATGTGTGCCATTGTTTTATATATTTTCAGACATAACAAAGCATAATATATAACTATGTTAAGCATTATAAATAGCTGGAACGGTATTGTTTTTTGGGTATTTTTGGCACGTTTCTACATTTTATATCTTCTTAAATAATAAAGTCCACTAAACCAAATTTTTGCAGGTTGTTCCTCTATTCTAGTACTAAAACTGGGATAAATTTCAAATTTTTATTTTCATGCCAAAAAAGATATTAACCCTTGAACTTTTAAATATTTGAACATTTCATGAATTCAAAATTTGTTTTCTAAAAAACTATGCTAGTCCAAATTTGAAACTTTGTGAGTTTGAAGTACCTTTGTATACCTATCAAATTAAAATAAAACAAATTAATTAACTGTTGCCTTCTTGAAAAAATAAATGTGTGAAAATTGATTTTTGAAAAAAAAAAACGTGATAAACTTTGGAGATATATTTGGGCCCTTATACTTAAGTTTATGGACATAACTGTGAGAACTTAAATTAAAGGTCAAACTCATCTGAAGAGATTGGTTTTTGTTTGAATGTTCTAGGATGAACAGAAGAGCAGATATGTGCTTCCCCGCAAAGTTCGAAATTCACTTAAAATAGGCGTTCTGCCGAAACCAAAATGGCCGCCATCGGTAAAATAAAAACTTTAAAAAATTAAATAAAATACTTTTTGTACTTCTGATGAGTGGTACTTTTTGGTGTAACAAAATAAAAAATAATGATAATGTTGCAGCAACCACTGTTGGACCCCTTGATATGGATTGACTCAAAATCATTTTCAATCATGTTCATAAAATCAACATAAACAATTACTTGCTTTTTTAACAAGTATTTTAACAATATTTGAGTAAAAATGAGTAAAATAAACGACGCACAAAAGAATCAACACATTGTAACAAGTCCTCTTATACAATTATTTACCTATGTTTCAGTATAGGTTAAAAATATGTACATTTAACAAGTGTAGACTTGTAACAATATAAAAAGTCACAGTAGTGAATTGGTGAAATTGTACTTGTGAATCAGTAAATTATTACTGGTTACTACTAGACTAGTAACTTTGTGTTTGTAATTGATATATATATATATATATATATATATATATATATATATATATATATACCTGTAATTGATGATATACACCTGTAATTGATATTTTTACAGATTGTAAAAATTTACTGGTGAATATGTAACTTTCGTGAAACGGGCCCCAGTTGGCTCGACCACTATGCCACAGACCAATGCATCTACACAGGTGCACGATAAAAAGTACCAGCCCGAGCTGGATTCGAACTAACGATCCTTAGCACTGTAATTGGTACAGTACACACCATTGACCACTTGTCTGGTTCAACACTGATGATGATTGGGCATTATTGCGTTAATAGACCATTATATACTGTATACATCAAAACACGCCGAAGGGTTCACTTACACATTTTTATGACGTGTCAGAGCACCTTTAGTCATCATTTTTGATACAAGTAACTGTGAGGTAGCCAACAAATTTGCTAAAGGATGTCAGGTGATTAGGATCTGCAGTTCCATGTAATTCTTGAAAGGAAAATGAAAGCATTATAACAAACTAACTGTTGAATGAATTTCCATAATAATATTAAAACAACAGGCTCAGAAAGTTGTGTGGTATTGAATTAACATGCTTTCTTCTCCACTTCTACTCTACCAACAACCATGAAAAAAAGACATTTCTTTCACACGAAAGTGCTTTTTTCCTTTTTTTTACAGAAATAATGTTTTATTTTTCTTCTCTGCTTCACATTGATGTAATTTTGCTATGCAAAGAGCACCTCACCGCTCTAGATGATACCGATGCAGGGTATGTGCATTACATTGTTTTGATTATACCATTGACACTTCTGAACAATTATTAATTATATTTGGCAGATTGTTTGCACGCAACAAACTTTAAAATTAATGTAAATATTAAAAATGCATAATAATAATATTAAATGCATAATTTTATAACATAGGTTGCCTTATAATCCAGATTCAATATCCCCTGAACTATTGCATTCAATTTTCCCAGGAGCATTACATCTACTTACAACCCTCCATAGGCATAAATATTAATTGTTATGTCAATTACCAATGGTTCTCCCAGTCTTTGTGAATATAATATCTATCAGCATTACTGACCACATTCAGGCATACTACCCTCCTAAATTCCCAATGACAATACCCAGTAACAGGCGAGGACAAAATAGTAGCCCCACTTACAGAGGGCTGGATCCATCAACCCTCTGGGCCCTGTTGAGGTGTAGGACGGCGACCATGCCATGGTGTCTGTGTTTGTGCTGCGACCCATCTCTCGGCAAGAGTCGCAAGGGGTAGTAGCAGGTCTTAGGGGCCACTCGGCTCCTGGATTGGATGACATTCCTACAAGTGTCATCAAAAAGACAATATTGACATACTATTAGAGCCATTTTGCGTATTCTTAATTTGAGTCTTGAAAAGGGTGAGCTTCCTGAAGCCTTAAAAACAGCTAAAGTTGTTCCCATTTTCAAATCAGGCTCAAAGGCTCTAAGAAGTAATTTTAGGCCCATATCACTTCTTAGTACTATATCTAAGATACTTGAGAAGTACGTTAAAATTCAGCTAAGTTGTTACTTACATACAAATGGTATTATTACTAACACACAATATGGTTTTAGAAGCAATAGAAACAACTCAGATGCTTTACATGATATTACTAAATTCGTCATTTCTAAATTTGCTAGCTCTAACTCGCGTAATATTCTAATACATTTTTTAGACTTAGCTAAAGCTTTCGATTCATTAGATAGGCAAAAGCTCCTGTGTAAGTTGCAATTCATTGGTGTAAGAAAAAAATCTCTAGATTGGTTCAAAAATTATTTCCATAATCAGATTCAAACAGTAGCTATTAATAGTGACCCAAGTTTAGTTGAATATGGGGTGGTTCAAGGTAGCACACTCGGCCCTTTATTGTTCCTTATTTATATTAATAATTTAGCAAAATTAAATATTCATAGTAAACTATTTCTTTTCGCTGAAGAAACAATGGTTGTCATGTTGGGCAGCTCTTGGGACTCAGTATACTTGCTGGCCTCTCAGGAGTTGATTAAAATAAAAAAATTGGTTCGATCATAATTCTCTTACTTTAAATAGCCACAAAACAAAATGTCTACCAATATTTCTAAGAGCTGATCTTGGTTCTGGATAGTGTGCTTTGAGGCTTCACTCTTGCGGAAACTCGGAATCTGATAGATGTGCTTGCCAGATGATTGAGTGTATGGACCAACATAAATATTTGGGTGTTGTAATCGATCATAAACTTTGCTGGGGTCCACACGTCTAGTATACTGGTCAGAGAGTACACAGGATGATGTACGCCTTCATGCAAGTGAGAGAGGTATTGCCCCTGGATCTGAGGAAGATTGTGTACTTCTCCTACGTGCAATCGCTTCTGCAGTACAGCATTTTGGCTTTGGGCAGCGCCTCCTCACCATATTGGAACCTCTCGCAGTGGCTCAGAGGAAAATAATAAAACTCATATTACAAAAGAATCAGCGGTAATCTCAGTAATTTAGTGTATTAAGAATTTCCTGTTTTAACTTTAAGGCAGCTTTTTATTAAAACCTTCTTTTTCACGTTCATCGTAATAAATCAGATATAAATGTACAATTAAATCACAATTTTTCAACTAGAAATAGATTGGATTTTGGATTCCATTTGCACATTCCCTCTATAAAAATCTACCTCAAGACGTTCTGTTATTGGAGGCTGGCAGTGTCGTGGTGTATAAACATGAGATGAGTAGGTAGCTGCTCACATTATCTCCTGAGGAGACTGATCCACTCAAACTATATATATCATCAGTTGTTATTCTCAGTTAATTAAATATATCTTTTTTAATTAATTACCTTTATTTGATTTTCAAATAACAAAATTGTATTTATTTCCTTCTATTCTTCATAAATTGTTTGGTTTGCTCGAATGTTTTGGTGAAGTTAATTAAATTTGTGGTATATATTCTTTTTATGTTTCTTTAATTTAAAGTTATAATTTAATTTTAATATGTCCATTTTTACTAATAACAAACATTTATTCATCTGTTGATTTATGTAGGAGTATAATTTTAAGTACATTCCTGTATAAGAACTCTTGACCTGCACACAGACCAATAGTCTAAGCAGGACAATTATTTGTTTATTGTACTTTTTCATGTTGTATATGTATATTTTTTTGAATAAATTTATAATCAATCAAACATACATCAGTCTTCGACCATGTGGAGGATCTCAGCCTCAAAAGCATAAATACAAATATGCAAGGAGATTCTATCTAGCCAGAAGCTACGCTTGTGAATCTTGACCTTTAGGGAATAGAGAGGTTCCAAGCATGAAACCGTTGCAACAGTTTCGTGTCAACAATGGGATGGTTCGACAAAACATTCTGTTGTAACGAAACCCTCACTACTTAATTTGTTGTGCGTTGCAACGAAACTCTTTCAAACCCCCGATTTTCGTTGGAATAGGGCAAAAAAATAAAAATATATTCAACTATTCTTACAAAAATTAACCCTCTAACTGGCAGTTATTTCTTCCCAGAGTGGCAGGCCATTTTTGCCTAATGTGCAAACGTTTGTTATAAAATTCGTAAAAAATAGTTATTTACAACAAACCTACTTATATTAGGTATCAATATGTTCATAAGTATGTAGGCTATCATCAAAAAATATGAATCATAACCAAACAATGTTATTTTCTTTTTTAAAATTTTATGTAACATATATGAAAATTTGCTGTCACAACTCATGAAACAGAAAAGGAACAATGTTAGTAAGATAAAATAAAAATGTGAAATAGGCAATATTTTCTAAATTTCATCTAGTTTTAAAAAATACCACAATGATGGTATAGAATGGTATAACCACATACAGTACATTTGTTTTGTATAACAACAGCATGTTTTTTATACCACAGCTAAACATTTGTTACCATGGAAACAGTAATATTAAAAAATGAAGTAAATAATTGAGTTTAATCACTATACAGTTCATTTTGTACTAAAATTTAGCTAAAAACATACTATATCAAATAAATAAATAATTAATAAGGTTATATAAATATTTTATGAGCTATTATGACCCTATATAATACACTGATATTTCACTTTATTATCTTATAATCACTACATACACTCCCTTATATATACTGATCAATATATAAACAGTCTAAAACACATAGTTACATAATAAACAAATTTTCATGCTTGTTTTTACAAACAATTAGTAACCTGAAAACGGCTAAATTTTCCTATTCAGAATCATTACGTCAAATAATTGATAACCTGTGCATATCACTGTAATCGGCAACTAATATAGATTCCTTAGAGACCAAAAACATCATCATAGCTTTTAAGGTGTGTCCAATAACAATGATTGTTTGCACCCACGTCTCTTTCAGGTGTTTGCCACTTTAGTAGAACATCTCAAAGCCTGAAATAAGGTGTTTGCCATTTTGTTGTTTAAACTTTAAAATGTCTGATCAAAAACAACCTTGAATTAAAGGCATGCAGCAAACTTAAAAATTGATGTAAATATTAAAAATTAATAAAAAAAGCTATCTTAGATTAGGAAAATACAAGTAATTTATAATTAAATTCTTGCAAATATTTAAAATGCCAATAATATAACAAACAGTTAATTTTTGGTACAAATAAAATTAAAAAAGTATTTTAACCATGGCCACATTAAATGATTTATGTAAAATAGAAAATGAATTAGATTATTTGTAAATACTTAATCACATAATAACAAGAGATTGCTAAGAATAAAACAGACTTGTTGAAACTTATATTGTAGGTGAGGGGGAGTGGACTAACATACAGGCTTACTAATTTGTTTATGTTGCAATGGTGTGTTGCGCAATGCTCATACTGTATTTTGTTCCAGTCGTTGTTATACCAGCTTAAATTACCCCATTATCAGGTTTTACAGAAAGTTCTTGGAACTGAGAGTTCTGGTCAATGCAACAAAATGTCTTGGAACTAAAACTTCCAGCTGTTACAACAGAACCATGTTAGTATCAACCAACGATGAAACACAATAGTTCAAATTACAATTGTGTTGAATTGTAGTGGGGAAGCCTACAGCCTCACAAGGAATGCCTTGCTCTTCAATCCATCCTGAGGGCAATAAACATACAATAACCCCTCCTACCCACCCATTGAACAAAATCTGACAAGCTCTCCTATCTATACAAGGGACACAAATAGACGAATCTTTCCACTCACACCAAGGACATGACTTGGCTAATCCTCCCACCCACACAAGGGACACAAATAAATGAGCCCCCCTCCCACCCGAGAGCACGTTTAGTAAGGTTCTTTGTACGGGCAGGAGGGAGGGTTCAACTAGTTGTGTAACTTACTTGTTTGGGTGGGAGGGCTTGTCAAGTTGTGTAACTTACTTGTTTAGGTGGGAGGGCTTGTCAAGTTGTGTAACTTACTTGTTTGGGTGGGAGGGCTTGTCAAGTTGTGTTCTTTGGGTGCAAGGGAGGTCTCGTTTAGTTGTGTTTCTTAGGTGGGAAGGAGGGCATGTCAAGTTATGTTCCTTGGGTGGTTGGGAGGACTCATCTAGATCTGTCTATTTGGCAGTTTGAAGGGCTTGCTTTCCTCATTGTATATTTGTTACTAAAGACTGGGATACTTAGTAATGCATTTTCAGCAAATATGAGGGATATGGCAACAATCATTAGTATAAGATAACTAATCAAATTTTAACACATGATATTGTTGTAAAATAACCAGCCATGATGAGCTGTCAATGTAGAGTTATTAAAGGTTTCAGCAGAAGAAAACTAGTCCCATTCTTTAATGAATACCATTGGTCTCTGGATAGTAGTAGTAGTTTACAAAATCAATCACTAAAATTGTACTAACCTAACCTAAAATTGTACTTATAATTTTCATTAAACTTGTATAGTTGATTTTTTATTTGTAATCAAAGTTTCTTTCTAATAGCACTGAAAATGAGGGAAAACACTTTAAATTATTTTCTGATTTAGATAAGATATGTTTAGGATAAATAAAAAAACTAACTGAATTTACTGTGTACTTCACTGTGTTTATATACAAATGTATAATAAATTTCTTGTACAACTAATTTATTTACATGCCAGTTGTTTAAGTGTGTACATAATAATAAAATATTGGGATATTAGAAATGTGTACGGCTGCCAGCATTTCCAAATTGTCTTGCAAATGTGAAACTCTTGTTTTGTTGTTTTTTCTTGCCCTGAAAGAAAACACATAAATTTATAGATAGTGAATTACGAAGTTTTATCAAGGTGTATAAAGATATTTCTCATGCACTGAATCAATATTCAATAAAATAAAATTATTACAGATCATCTAAATCATCATTTCTAATAAGAAATAATTTAAATTGTATGTCTGTTTTTTGTGTGGGAAATGGCTTGCCACATAGCTAGAGGTAATAATTTATAAACTACTAGAGCTGAAAGAAAGTTTTAAATTCTACTAATAATAAATTAAAAAACGAGAGGAATCTAAAAACTACTTACAATACCCAGTCAACATTTTTTATTATTTTATTCTTAAATAAAATAATAGAAATTAAAAAGTAAACTTTTTTATCTATTCATGAAACATGTCTAGGACGTAGAAGTCATTTAGCAGAAATATTGATAATTTTCTGATCTATTCATAAAACATGTCCAACATTAACAGAAATATTGATATTTCAACAATTTTCGTCAATCAAAGCTTTTTATTTTGCTCTCATTGATTTGGGAACATTTAGATTATGAGGATAGGATTTAACCAACTACACCTGTAACTGACATATTGTAATAAAAATTACCGATCTTCAATACCAAAAGAATATTTGTTAATGCAAATTGTTTCAAACCTCAAATTCTTCATTGACACCGTGGATACATATTTTTTAATTTTTTGTTTATTTTTCAAACATTGCATATTATTTATATGTACAAACAAAGTCACTATGTGCATGATTTGTTGTATCACAGAATGGTGCCAGTTCCAGTGGAGACGTTAGAAAAGTTAATAGGTAACCTGCCTCATGAGTACAATCAGACTGACATAGCTTGTACTGTTGTAACAGTAGCATTTCAGTGCCAGCATGAATGTTTTACACTTTCTTCCAGAAAATTAACAAACTTTAGCAGTAGATTCAGAGTACCACAATCAACTCCCAGACTCCAAATATAGAAAGATGTATTTAACATACAACATTTCATTCTTAACTTCATACTAATTTATCAAAAGTTCATGTTGCATATTACATCATTTTTACATTAAACGATTATTTTTTTCTGCTGGTATAATAATGATTGGAAGATGTCACATTGAATCCCTCCCAAAAACATAATTATTAATATATGTTATAATTATAATGTAATAACTTCTAACATACTTTTAAATTCTTTGAAAATTGAATTTCCAAATATACGAGGTATAGTCAAAAAGTTCCTGGAATTGGTTGAGATCTGTTTATTGGATAAAGATAAAAACTTACAACCCTATTTCCCTTCAAAATACTCTTCTCCTACAGCAATACACTTATCCCTACGATCATACAGATGGTCAAAACACTTTTGACACTTATTTTTTTAAATGCAATCCAATACTTTTCCCATTTTTTTCTGACAGCTTTAGCACCTGCAAATCGATTTCCTTTTTTTGATGTTTTCACTGTGTGAACAGGAAGAAATCAGACGGCATGGGGTCAAGCGAGTATGGAGGATGTTTTAACGTGGTAACGCAGTGCTTCACTGGGTATTTACATACTAACGAGAAGAGTTTTTGTACAGGGGTCATGCAGCAAAAACCAATTGTTTTCTGCTCATTTTTCAGGCCGTTTCCTCCTAATGGCATCTCATAAGTGCCTTAGAACTTTTGTGTGGATAAATTTACCTTATTTGTGATATCATCAATTGTTATTCTTCAGTTTCCATGGAGAGTTTGCTGAACTCGCTCAATGTTGTTATCTGTGGTTGCAGTCGAAGGGCGTCCACTACGAGAGTCATCTTCAATGTTTATGCAACCTTCATTAAAACAGTTGTGCCTTTCGTAAAATTGGCTTTTTTTCATCACCGTAATTTTGTATGTTTGAACTAACACTTTAAGTGTTCCAGAAGATGACTTTTCAAGTAAAACGACAAATTTTTTGGTTTTTAGCTGTTCATTAAATTAATTTTCAAAAAGCGACAATGTAAACACGCAAATATACGATAAGTGCTCTCCACGATGGAGACTGGGCGATACTTGCACTATCTATATCCCTTATCCAGGAGTAGTACTAGCTGATAGACAACGAAATTCCCACTGGCAACGACGCTGTGTGTCTCTGGACATCGATTTCGTGGACAATTAAGTCTGGAACCCCTTTTTTAACTTTTAAATTACAACAGAGAAAAACATGAAAGTTCACACACCATTCCTGGTGACAGTAATCTACATTTCTGTTCAATTACCGTCCGTATGATGCCTTTGGGGACGGCCCACAAGGTGTCAGAATAAAATCTTTAATGAGAGCCTATGCCAAGTTGTACATCAATTGAAAGGTCTTATTTTACTTAAAACCATGCCGCAAACCAGACTTCAAAAGTTTGATCCAGTCGGAAGAAATTGCTGTTTGAATTTTAAAACTGTTTCCAACTGTAAAACATTAAGCGTTACAAGTTAAAACATGTTTAATTACCTGAGATCAACGTAAGTGTTCAAATGTCCTCCTCTCCTTGTCTGCCAATGTGTTAATTTAAATCAGGAAGAATTCATCAATAAAATTACCAAAAACATGACTATGATTAGAAAGTGAAAGTGGGCTCTTTGGGTTTTCTACAAATTGGAATTTGAATCTATTGGCTGGTATCTTTCTTTTGTAAGCAGTTACACTGAAGCTTTCATTAGGTTTGGTTATGCACATGGGAAAAGGTTTTCATTCAGTTTAAAGTTTTAAAATCATATAATTTTGTTTTTGTTATGTTCAGTTATGTTACTTAGTGAACGTGAAAGAATAACACTGCTAATGATGCGTGGATGGGGAGATAATGTACGATCATATGATGCAATAACACTTTATTTAACAATAGTTTTTCTGACAGAAATCCTATCTCCAAGTCAACATTAGTTAAAACCGTTGCCCGTTTTGAAAATACTGGCAGCATTAAGGATTGTCAGAACTGGATGACCAACAACAGCGACAGATGAACTCACAGATGTCCTTTAATCTTTTGTTGAAAATCCCACTGAATCAGTTTGAACAGCAGCACAAGAACATGGAATATCTCAGGAGTCAATAAGAAGTGTTTTTTTTAAATCAGGTTTTGTTTTAAGGCATACCGATTATATCTGGTTCAGGAACTCAACGAAGACGACTTCGATCAGTGGATTGAATTTTGTGAAGGTACGATGGATATACCTAAATACCGAAACCAAATACTTCTGAACGATATTTTAGTTTCAGATGAGGCAACATTTATGCTAAACGGCACTGTCGGAATAGGGACAACAGCAAGCCGCACCAGAAAGACGAGACTTACATATAGCACCCACAAAAACTAAATGTTTGGACATGTATTATTGGAAACCAAATTGTATGCCAATTTTTTATCAATGGTAATTTAAATGCTGTCTTTTACCTAGAAATGCTTCATAATGATTCCTGCCCTACAAACTAGACTTGGGGGACTTCCACAATTCCAAACATTTTATTTCTAACAAGATGGAGCACCACCACTCTATGGCATTGACGTTAGACAATAATTGGATACAATATCCCTCAAAGGTGAATAGGAAGATGCGGTTCAGTAGAGTGGCCTGCTCTTTCCCCTGATTTATTTCTGCTTGATTTTTTCTTTTGGGATACCTCAAAGATAAAGTTTATCGTACTAGGCCTCGAGATTTGGCACACCTGACAGCTCATATCTCAAGAAGCTCAGACACAACACAGTCACAATACCTTATGACTACCTTCAAAATGCAGTGATAGGCTTTTACAACCGCCTAGGACATTGTCAGACAAAGGGAGGAGAACATTTTGAACACTTACTTTGATATCAGGTAATTAAACATTGTTTTAACTTGTAACACTTAATGTTTTACAGTTTGGAATAGTTTTAATATTCAAACAGAAATTTCTTCCAACTGGATCAACCTTTTGAAGTCCGGTTAGCGGTATTGCTTTTAGTAAAATAAAACCTTTCAATTGATGTACAACTTGACATAGGCTCTCATTAAAGATTTTGTTCTAACTACTTGTGTGCCATCGCCCAAAGACGTCATGCGGTCGAAAATTTAACAGAAATGTAGGTTACTGTTACCAGTAATGGTGTGTGAACATGTTTTTATCTTGAAAAAAAGTTAAAAAAGGTGTTTGCTGTTGTTGCCCCAATTTTCATTAGGTTCTGTTATTTTTGCTTAATCAATATACAGATATTGATTAAGCAAAAATAACAGAACCTAATGAAAATTGGGGCAACAACAGCAAACAATAACACAGATGTCATAGAACAAATGGGATAAGTAATCAGAACCACATAACAGGTTGGGAAAAGGGCCAGTGTTCAGTAGAATTTGACATTGCCAACTAATCAAATCAAAATTTATTTTCAATTATATTGATTTCTAAACTGGACCAAAAGGGTATTTTTTTAAAAATTTAAGATGAAAAATAGGTGTGCAGGTTTAATGACATGTTAAGTTTAGCTTAGTAGATCCAAGTTGGCCGTAAGGCCCGAACCTTAGCGTGACGTGAAGGTGCACAATAGACATGGCGTTTTCAACTTCTTGTAACCGCTGTTGCGGTGGGCCATAAGAACTGTCCGGCAGGCCTGAGACTAGTAGCACTCACATGCGGATTGGAACCCGCAAAGAACTGACCTCGCAAAAACAATTTCGGGTCCCTCATCAGGGGTGGTCACAATCTTGTTTTTGTCTAATTTGGGGGGGTGAAAAGAACAACAACTTCCGATGACACACTACGGTTTGCAGTGGGGGGATGATATTCTTTTCTACTGCCCCCTCCCGTCCCGGTTCAGAAGTGATTTTGTGACATCGTCAAAACAGTCGAATTACCTCGCCTGTCAGGAGGTGTGTGCAGGTGAAGGGTACAAGACTGATGAGACCTGATGCCAGTTTAAACGCTGCGTGTTGTAACTCTTAATACAGGTTTAATGACATTGATAAAAATTTAAAATATTTGCCTTTTATTTGGTAAATTTGACTTCCTTTTTGTTTAGGTTTTGAAATAGGAAAGCAGGCTTGCATTCATAAAAAGAAATTTGGATAAGTATTTAATAAGTATAACAGGTCAGACAGTAAAATATATTTTAAAAACTAGAAGTTGTACTAAAAAATAAGAGTGTCGAAGTGTGTACACTATCCCAAACCCAAACAATTAAGTTATTTATATATTTATTTTGAGCGTTAAAAATTAATATCTTCATCAATAAATTGTTTTCAGAGAGAAACCATTTAGAATTGCTTACCTTTGGCTTGAAATTGTCCCGGGCTTTTTTGTTGGGATTTGAGGTACCAGTCTGTTGAAATTGGTTGTAATCAACTTGACTGTAGTCATATTGAGTTACACTTTCAGATGAACTGCTGTCTTGGAATTTACCAGGCTGACGTTTTTCTCCAAATGTATTTTTTCGTTTAGCACCAACATTCATTGGTAAGACCTTCATTGGTTGATTATTGTTGTGTTTTTTCCTTTTTTTCTTAGATCTGCGTCCATTTTCTTCGTATGAAACATCTTTTTCAGTTTTAACATTCATATATTGAGCCATACCTGACATTGAAGAGTTTGACTCCACATTACTATGTATTTCAAAACTGTTTGTATTTACAGGAATGACTTCATCAACACTACTTTCTGATTTTATTGTTACATTGAGTTTTTCTTCCACTATGCTATCATTATTCATGGATGGTGAGCGATTTCGTTTCCGTGAATGAGAATAACCCTGAAAGAATAAAAATATATCAAAATAATTACATGACATTTTAATTTTTATTACATGTCCCTAAATAAAAAAAGAAACTATTTTGTCTACATGTGGCATCCAGGTATTGATAATGAGCTGCAATAGCCATAAAAACAAAATATACAATCTTAAATCTTATGCTTGCATAAAGGTCTCAGAAAAAATAGATAAACTCTTGAATATTTCCTGGTTTTAGTGTACTATCTGAACGATAAATTTACTAACATAAAACATTTTTTACAACAATTAGGATTAAAACATATTTACATAAGTGAAGTGTTATAAATCATATATACAGGGTGATTTTTTTTAAATGTGCCACCATTGGGATCTTTTAAACCTGCAGAGATACAACAAACTTTAAATGGGGAACTTTATCTACTTTTTTCTCATTAATAAAAATATGCATTTACTGATTTTCAAAAAGGCATGATTTTCCAAAACGGCGGACAAATAATTTTTCCTCTTGGAACACTATATATTTGTTTATATTTTCTTATAAAAATGTAATTTTAAGACTTGTTTTATTTTGTGCACTTTTCTTATAATGTTCACCTGTTTCCTATTTTTAAAGTTTAGGCATTGAAAAATTGATATTACGAACATGTTTTATTCTATGATATTAGAATGGCATAAGTTTAATACTAGAATGCATTCTATAATATTAGGATGCAGGCTTAAACTAATACAGCCTATTATAAAGGTTGAATATCTTATACAAAATAAATAAAATCAGCCCATGACTATTTTTTTAATAACCTTATTTCTACTACTAATTTTGAAAACTTTAATCGTTTTTATTTAATCCGCCTAATCAATGTTGGTGACACTTAAAATAAAACGTAATTGGAAATGGGTCCTCCGTTTGGACATGTTGAGATTGTCAACAGAGGCGTGGGAGTCGCTGACGCCTCACTAACGCGATCTACCTCAGGGCGCCCAACTAACAGGCCTGACAAAATCGTGCACGCACTGATACATGGGAGTGCAGTATCTCTATACTTACTTAATCTCTGATAAAATGAGCAGAAAAAATGAAATTATGGTTCAGGTGAAAAAAGAAATCTCGGCTTTCTTGCAATGTAAGTAATAGCTAACATAATCTGCTATAACACTTGTTATTTCCTAATAGACATGTAATGCAGTTAGTTCATATTTACACATATAAACCACATGTGGCAGTGGCATCGTACATTTGTGTTATGTCTATGTGGTTTCCTGTTTATTCATTGTGTAAGTGAACTTGCCTTTCCAGGTTAGTTTACTGTTGTCAATTTAAGATGGCGTTGATATTGCTTGGTATTCTTCTTCTTTTTTTGTACATTTTCACAAATTATCAATGAAAACACTTTTTATGATAAATTTGTGTTGCCTGATGAAAGGCCTTGTAAACAAGTGCTTATCTCTATTTTATTATATCCTGACCTAGTGCACCGCTGATTTTGACTAGTGCACAGCACGTTCACTGCTACGACAAATCAAAATCTACTTCACGTTCCACAAAATCTTACCTTTTTTATTACTGAATTATTGTTACAATCATATAAAGAATACAAAATTACACACACAACAAAATAAGTTAAAAAACCAAATTGGTAATGAAAATAACAAACATTTTGTGGATATGTTTTCTATATAAAATACAATACATAAACATTTTATAAATCAACTACAGTTTTATTTTCAAACCAACTCAAACTATATCCATTACAGGCAATACAGAGTTCCTAAGTCCTATGGTGCTAGGCTGTTTCTGAACAGATTTATATATGTATAACAAACCTTTCTCGAACAGGAATTTTGTGAAACAGAGAAGTTTGGGTCGTCTTTAATGAGATACACCTCAAGTGAATGTGCAAAGAAATACAAAGTATTTTAATATACATACCTGTTTCTCTTGTTTAATGTTGATATCTGTACCAATGTTAGGAGATATTTCACTTCCCCCAGAAGCATTTTTCTGCCTTTCCCTCATACACTGCAACATATATAAATTAAAAATTTGAGAAATTAACCTATAACATTTAGGCAACAACCATTGTGTTACTTGAGAGTACCAGAGTTTTTTTTTATATTGATCCAGAAATAACTTTTGTTTTTTATTTTCCCCACCACTGCTTAATATAGAACTACAGATTTTAAAACTATACAATATATATATATTTCAAGTGGAAACCATCCACTTTTTATGTCAAACTCCAACAAATATTTATCTTATGTTTAAAATGTTAGTTTATTTTCCCTTTCATTCAGGACAATGCAGCTGTCAAATAAATATCTCCTTTTAATTTGATAAATTATATATGCTTTGTCCATTTTGTAGAGTAATCAAGTACAGTGGAACCTTGATAGCACGAAATCCTCAACAGCACGAATTTTTTCAAATCCTCTTGGACCTCCCATAACACTCAATGTTAAAATAACCTTTACAACACGAATGTTACGGGCCAACTACCTCAATAACACAAATTTTATTCGGTTTTCAAGATAATGAGAGCACATAATTAAAACCCTTTAAACATATAAATCAAGGAGTAGCTTAAAAGGGGATCAATTGAAAATCACTAAAAATATTATTTTACTGAATATGGCAAACTAATTTTCACTTAACTACTTTGACTAAGATTTTAGAGGCAGTGGTCAATGGACTATAATGAAATTATTAATAGCACAGAGGCATATTGTTTTCTGGAATTTCATTTACCTTTTACAGTGAAGTAACTTTAGCGAGTTTGAGCTCATTAAGAAAATTCTTAACTGAATATGAAGAGGTATGAAATATTTATTTTATGTTTACCTTGAGAACACATCATAATCCAGGCAGACACCCTTAAAAGCTAAACAAGTATCTATTTACAGTTCTGCTATTCATAGGAAATAAGAACAGAATTACCACTGACTGGCACAATTTGGAAATCTTTAACCCTTTCCTAGTATCTTTGCCCCCTCAGTAGTAAGCAGCAGTTCAGTATTTGTTAGGTTTATGTCATAATTAAATTTTATTAAATGAATTTAAACACTAAGCGTAAATTTTATGTGATAGAATGGAAAGAAAACAAAAGTGAACTGTAAAAAGTTTTGTTGTTGTTACATGGTGTGATAATCGTTCAAATATTATATATAACCATTGGCACTATTTACAGTTAGGCCTCCTTCTACACCACTGTCACTTTCTTAGATATTTTCTAATTTTGAAAGAATTATTTCATCATTACTAACACTTTCATCCTCAATTGATTCACCATCTAATAAATCATGTAGTAATTGTTGTACTACTACAGTATGTGTAAGATTTGGACTACTATGATCCAACAGTTTACTATTGTTGGATTATACTATTATACTGTCAAATAACTAAACAACAAACTGAAGGTTAGAATAAATATAAATAAGATAATAAATAAAGATATAAATAAGATAATAATAAATAAGATCACGTGATATGCCAGTTTCCATGATTATCGATTGTAATTCATTGATAGCAGCACGAATTTGGAGCATCTATAACCAAACGAAACATGCTTCATTGCCATGTCGGAAGCCGTCCAACATATGAGTGGAATGGATAAATTAAGAAGTTGGACTGTGTTCGACATACGAGTGGAAAGGTTAAAAAGAAACCAACATATCAGAGAAGTAGATTTTTTATTGAATAGCCAAAACATTAAAATAAAAAGAGTAACAAAATAAATTTAAAGGTTGTTCATCCAGGTGTCCAGTTTAGCGCTATATAAGGAATTTAGTTCTAAATTTTATCGCAACTGCTCCTAAGAGTAGTAAAAAACAAGCAATGTGTTCCCTTCCCCTTCCCTCCCCTTCGACAGAAGGACATAACTCCCTCATTCATAGTAAACTATAGCAATGAAGTTTATATGTATTATTAATCTACTCTAATAGCCAAAGATAACTACAAATTTCAACTCAAAATATGAATAAATATAATATAGAGAAAAATTATTGGTAAAACTTTAAAAAAATATATTTTTTTAGATATTCTATAGATTAGGTTGGTTAGTACCTTTTGTCCACTATATTCTCAAAATTTTAATAAAATATATCACACAGTTTGATCATGAATTATGCACCAAAGAGCCCAAATTAGTCACTTTGGATAGCTATATTTCCATTAAAACTTTTTTAAGAATATTTCCCCTTGTTACATTTATTACATACGGAGACTAACAATTGAATAATTAAAAAAATAATTAAAAAAATAATTTAAAAACCCTGAAAACTAATGTTGAAAGATTACTTGAATATCCACTATTTATCAATTTGTTGTCATAAATAAAAATTTTAATAAACCTCTGAATTACATGACTGTCCTTTAGATAACTAGAATTGACACTAATTCACTACATTATGTCTTAACATTAGGGTAAATTAATAGTTTTGTTTAATGATTTTTATTTATCTTAAGTTTAGCTATAATTAAAGTGTAATAGCTAAACCCGACCATTCTTTGTTATGGCTTAGTCTGATATTAGGGGTTTAATTAGTTGTTTACTAAAAAAAAAAAAAAAAAAAAAAACAATCATTTGGTCAGAGTAGCACTTTTTCAGTTCTGACATTTATTTGCGATATAAAGGGAAGATGGCTGACAGTGACTTGCAGTGACTTATCTGTGTATTAATTTTTTACAAGTTTTGGTTAGAACAATAGAAGAAACAACAGGGAAGTGGTTTCAGACTCCATAACTAAGTATTAAATATATTCCTAGTGATGCAGTTTTAATTATTTTACTTACATTTTTTACTTAAATCCATTTTACATGAAAAGACTATAGGTAGTCTTGAGAGTCACATGTTCTTACTGTATAATAACTTTATTTGAACATAGCAATTCTGAACATTAATAAACACAAGCACCACTGTTTAGGCAGAGAATTTAATAGATTTAACTGACTATTGTACAGGTTAAAGTAAAAAGACAATATAACAAGAATTTGCAAAGAAATAATTCTATGACAGAAAGAGCTAAAAGGGAAGCACTACGTTAGTCAAGGAGAGCAATACTGGTTCACTATTGTTTGAACACCTGTGCTAATTGGTGTACAATAAGTGTGGTCTCTCATGGCTTATCTCTGGAATGGACTTTGAACCTTGTTTACAATACTATTGTTTATTCTCAGACTGGAAATATCTCATAACTTGGCTCAGAAGAATTGTGTACAATAACTTTATTGAAAAATATTTATTACAATAACAATAACAATACAAATGAGTCTGTGCTTTTATTTATGGACATTATTTAAATAAAAACAATATCGCCTTTCCTTGTTAACTATTAATACAAAAATATTAGGAAAAAATTTAGATATTTCTCAAAGTACTTTTTAATTATCAACTAAAATTATCACAGAACTTACCTTATCTCTAATAAATTATAGAAAAGTTTCCTATAAAAATGTCTGTAGTAAATAGAACATCTAGACCTAATTCTGCTGGTGTTATCACCAGAAGTAAAGCCCAGGTGAAGAAGCGAAATATTAGTTTAACACCAAAAACGTCATTAAATACATCTTTAAAAGGATTGAGTGAGAAAATAGAAATAGTGCCAGAAAGTGTTCAGACAGATATAAATTTTTCAAATATTTCAACAGTAAATGAGCTCTTGGGTAAACAATGGATTTCTGATGAGACAATTAGACAGTATTTTGATTTATTAAGTGATAAGTTTTTGAAAAATAAACTGTGTATGATACTTAACCCTACTATAAGTCATGCTATTAAGTGAGTTAATGACTATACTCACTTCCTTGATCCACTTGACATAGATAAAAATGAAGTCTTAATTATACCGATAAATGACTCAGAACAGCTGTATAAATCAGGAAGTATTGGTTCACACTGGAGTGTTCTCATTTATATCAAGAGCTTAAACGAATTTTATCATTTTGATTCTGTGAGAAATCACAATATGGTTTACGCTGAAGTCACAGCAAGGAAACTCCAGAATTATATAGCAAGGGAAAATAATAAAAAACCTAACATTATCCACTTGGAAAGCCCCCAACAACAGAATGGGTATGATTGTGGTATTTTTGTGGTTTACACAGTTGAATTCATTATAACGAAAATAATAAAGGAGGGAATTAAGAGGTCAAACCTTTATGAGTTTAAACATATTGCTATATCAGAGAAGAAATTAATAGAAAAGAGGTCCCTTTTAGCATATATCCTATATAACAAGTATGACATATCTAGGGAGGTACTGCACACACTGATGTTGGATGATCATTGCACATTGAGGGGACATAACGACATGCACTCTTCTGTCACTTTGAGTATTGGTACGCAGGAACCTACTCAAGCATCAAATATTTATTCTAATATATATGATAGCCAATGGGAAAAAGTGCCTCTCAGATCAAATAGACACAATAATCTCAAGTTAATTCAATCTCATAATTATGTCGATAACAACATTTACTCAAGCTTGGAAGAGAAGAATACAGATACTCAGTCATCAGAACCAGAGTTCCAGCAGCCACGAAAGAATAAACATGGAATACAAAAGTCCAGAGTGTTAATTATTGCGGATAGTCATGGTCCCAAGTGTCAGCAAATATTACAAGATGAACTCCAGAGTGACTACAAAGTAATGACAGTATTTAAACCAAATGCAAGATTTCAAGATGTAACGAAGGGGGTAAATAAACTGATTTCATCGTTTACAAAAAAGGACTATGTAGTGGTAATAGGCGGCTCTAATGACATTCCAGATATGATAAATAATTCAAAAAAACAAAACTTGGATATTATCAAAAATACAACTGAAAAAACAAATGTCATATTTCCCGGCATTTTATTAAGATTTGATAAACCATCCTACAATAGTACAATACAGAGAATCAATAGAGTAATGAACAAGAAAATAATTGATTTAGCTGTTAACACCCCCAACATGTTAATCATGAGTAATATACGTATGACAAGGGATGACCACACAAGTCATGGTTTGCATTTAAGACTGAAAGGGAAGAGAAAACTGTGTCAAGCAATCTCTAAAACTATCATGAACAATTATAATCATATGAGCAAGGAGAATGGACATCTTGGCAGCCCTTGCATAGCCAATTCAACTGGGTACTTCACTACTGACACTCAGGATTTTGAATGTGACTCAAGTATCTCAAACTGTACAGTTAACTCATCAACTGAGTTTCATGGTTTCACTGAAAAATCTATGTTAGACTCACAGTTTCTCCAAAGCCTAAAAGTGAACAATGCAGCTTTCATTAATAAACATAATCCAGAGGCTACCAGTCTTTCCCACTGACTAGTTTGGACTGTGACACCCAGCAGTTGCTTTCAGGAGGAAGAAGCAAAACTGTATTCAAGCCAGCCAGATTCATCCACAATTATTAGAGATCCTTCACACCTGCACAGCACTCCACAACCATCTATATCTGACTCTTTTTTTATGCAGCATTACTCTGGAAATGGCCCTCCTTTAAAATGTAACAACCAAGATAGCATTCAAAATAAAATTCTAATCATGCATCAAAATGTGCAACATTTACCCTCAAGACTGGAAATTTTAAAAATTAATCTAGAAGAAATAAATCCTGATATCATGGCAATTTCTGAGCACAAAATGAATGAAAAGGAAATAGAAATATTACATTTTCTTAACTATAAAATAATTTCCTTTTATGCTAGATCCTCTTCAATGGGCGGTGGAGTAATGATCTTATCAAAAAAACATCTTGATACAAAAAATGTAGTAATACCATCTGTTCAAAATTTTTTGATTGATAAAATATTTGAATGCTGTCTGGTTGAAATGTCAGTAGAAAAGTTCAAATGTGTAATATGCTGTATTTACAGATCCCCAATACCAGGGGATTTCTATGCTTTTCTGTCTAATTTTGAAATGTTACGTGATATTTTAACTAACAAATATAAAAATGTAATTTTAATAGGAGACTTGAATATTAATGTTTTAAAAAAAGACAATCATTATAATGACTTTGTGAGTGTACTGAAATCACATAACCTACAATATAAGGTTGACTTTCCGACAAGAGTAACATTGGAATCTGAGACAGCTATTGATAATGTAATTAGCAACATTAAAGAATATGAAAATAAAGTAATAGGGCTAATAACACATATTTCTGACCATGATGCTCAATTATTTGATATTTATAACTTGAATTCAAAAAAGAAAATTTCAAAAAAATACCGTAGGACTTTTTCTTTAAATAATATAGAAAGTTTTAATAAATGCTTACTACAGGAGTCTTTTTTGGAGGTATATCAATCGTCAGTTAACAAGAAGTATGACACTTTTTTTAATGTATTCATGTATTGTTTTAGTAATAGTTTTCCAAAACTTTTGGTAAATATAAAAGACAAAAAATCTAATCAATGGATCACAGATGAAATAAAATGTAAGAAAAATCAAATTATTGAACTTGAAAAAGAATTCAGAAAAAATAATAGAAATCAAACCAAACTATTAATTGACAATTTAAAAAAAGAACTAAAACATTGTATCAATATAAATAAAAAATGTTTTTTTGATAATAAGATAAGTAACTCTAAAAATAAATCAAAGATGACATGGAATCTTATAAAAACTGAGATAAATAAGGAATCAATTTCAAACCCTAATATTGTTGTTGAACAGGCTGGGATTTTAGTTACTAATCCTATTCAAGTTGCAAATGTTTTTAATGATTTCTTTGTATCCGTGGTTGAAAGTTCTGTTTTGCCTAAAATTCCTCAAAAGAATCAGAATTCATGGTTGGAGAGCAACCCTCCAGCACAAGCTAGGTTTAGGTTTAAATTTAGAACAATAACGGAAGAGGTTTTAGAAAAAAATAATCAAATCTTTTGAAAATAAGTTTTCTGCTGGTAGTGATGAAATTTCCATAGTTATCGTTAAAAAAGTACTTCCCATAATATTGAAACCCTTATTGCACGTGGTCAACTCGTCTATTATTTCTGGTGTATTTCCCGACTCTTTGCAACTTGCCAGAGTGATTCCTATTTTTAAAAAAGGAATTCCCACGGATGTGTCATGTTACCGTCCTGTATCGGTGCTACCTATTTTTTCGAAAATAATTGAGAGAGTTGTTTATATTCAGTTAGTAGATTATTTAGTCAACCACAAACTCTTAGATAAAGAACAGCATGGGTTTCAATCAGGAAGATCGACAATTACTGCCGCAATAGAATTCGTCCAATCAATAATTAACTCTATTGATAAAAGGGAAAAGGTGTTAGGCATCTTTTTAGACCTGACAAGAGCCTTTGACAGTGTGTCCCATATTGAACTTATGAAAACATTAGTAAAATTAGGAATTATTGGAAAAGAGCTAAAGTGGTTTGAATCTTATCTCCAGAATAGACGGCAGTTTGTTGAGATTGAACATATAATAACAGATACAGTAGTTCTAATAAATATAATTATATTCGGAAATTTAATTCACAAATAAAAATAATCAAGCATGGCATGCCGCAAGGGTCGGTCCTGGGCCCACTCTTGTTTCTTGTTACTTGAAGGGCTTACCAGATGTTATCCCTGCTGGTAGCAACATTTGTCTATATGCCGATGATTCAAACTTAACAATAAAAGGAGATACTAAAGAAAATGTAGAAATTTCATCATTTATTAGTCTGTCTACTGTTAAAGAATTCTTAAATAGCAAAAATCTTCTTCTCAACTTAAGTAAATCCAATTTTATCTCTTTTTGTACAAAACAAACAAGAAAAAAAATAAACCCACAAATAGTATTAAATGATAAAATAATAGAACAAGTTGCAGTTACAAAATTTTTAGGTCTTTTTATTGATGAAAACCTAAGTTGGGATAAGCATACTGATCATGTAATAGGTAAAATGTCAACAGGCTTATTTGCGTTGAGGCAAATGGCAAAGTGCTGTAATCTACACACTTTAAAAACAATTTATTTTGCCTTAGTTCATGCACATCTAACTTACGGAATAAGTATATATGGAGCCACAAAAAAGAGAAACTTAGATAAAATTTTAGTCCAACAAAAAAAAGCTTTAAGAATTATGTGCAAGTTAAAAAAAGAGGACTCAGTTAAACATATCTGCTGACTTGGGAATACTGACAGTATATGGTCTTTTTATCCTAGAAACTACAGCTTATGTAAAACAGAACTTTTTTCCAATGTCAAATAACCATATTTATAACACTAGAATAAGTAGACACGTTGAAACACATAAATTGGAATTAAAAAAAAAAAAAAAAAAAAAATACTAAGTTTATAGGAAGGTTAAAGGGCACTAGGCCAGGAATTAGTATATTAGAGAGATAGGACATCAGCAAACTTACCTTAAAAGACAAGTTCACTAACATCAGAGTAGTAGTCACAAACACAAAATACACAAAAGCTCACAAATTTTCAACACCACTGGCATTTTCTTCAGGTGAGTAGAGGGAGAGAGAGAGAGACACTGAAATGACTTCCACTATTGCTGGGTAGGACATGACCTACCCAGCAATAGTGGAAGTCATTTCAGTGTCTCTCTCTCTCTCCCTCTACTCACCTGAAGAAAATGCCAGTGGTGTTGAAAATTTGTGAGCTTTTGTGTATTTTGTGTTTGTGACTACTACTCTGATGTTAGTGAACTTGTCTTTTAAGGTAAGTTTGCTGATGTCCTATCTCTCTAATATACTAAGTTTATAGGAACAAAGTTTTTGCACAAATTACCAAAGCATATCACTATAGAAAGTAACTTTCATAAATTTAAAGCTAGAGCCAAAGAACATTTGATAAAGTTAGCCTTGTATTCTATAGATGAATACTTACAAAGTTAGAGGTAGTCCTCTACTGTAATAAAGAATTAAGGAGGGCCAATGATTTTATGTTATTAGTTTTTAGAACAAATTTTGATAATATATAAAATGACGCTATTTGTTGTACCTGTGTACATTTACATAAATAAAGAAATTTTGAATTGAATTGAATTGAAAAGGTAGGTCAGAAAATGCTTGAATTGCCTGTTCCCGTTTAGAACCTTAAGAACTAAATATAAACTAAATAAAAATACAACTAAAAACGCTCTTGTTTATAGATGAAATGTTGTGTAAAAATGTCAAGTAAATTCACTCACTACTTTTCAAGTGTTGTGTATATATATAAAAAAAACAAAAAAAAACAAATGAAAGTTTGATTTTTATAAACAGATTATATTAATTTGGACACCATTTATGTACATGTTATTGTTTGTACTTCCTTGAATTAATGATCTATTAAATTCAATTTATTTATCCTTCCAAAGCAACATCAGAGTAATTATTTCCTTAGTAAGTTTTGATCTATACTAAGCCTGATTCAATTGTTTGAAAATAATTTTGTCTGTCGGGTTGGAAACTATTTTTTAGGTTATGTTTGTCTGTTTAATAATATTATTAATCCAATACTGAGCAGCTGTTGCCTCTTAACTTGCATCACCATTACTAAATTAAATATTTACTTAGGCAAAGCCAATATAATTACCTCATCTAACAGTTTCCGTGTATCTTCAGCAAGTTGTTTTTCTCTTTCTTCATTCGTTTTGGCTTCTTCGGATTCAACGTAAAGTAACATTTTTTTATAGCGGTCAAATGGGCTCATAAAATGAATCTGATTTGGAAGATTCATTACTGATAAATTGGAATCGTCTTCCTGAAACAGCAAAAGTTTGTATTGTCATGCTATTGAGACAAAGCAATATGGCAATGAAGGTTGGGGGGAGGAAGCACAGGAATAACATACAATGACACTAAATAACTAATCTTACTTTACAATAATTTCATGTATTACTTTTTATGTCAAATAATTTTGAAATTACCAACTCAAGATTTTTCAATAGGTCTGGTTGGTCTTATATTTATCTCTAAATGTATATTATTTGTAAAAATGATAAATTAACAAAATATTTGTATGGTTATCTTAAAATCTTACAGTGGGTCGCTGGGTTTTAAAAACAAAATTGCTTTCTCAAATAAGAAACAAACATTTATTATGTTTAATTAAAAAAACATACTAAAAGTTAATACATAAGATAACTGAGGTTTTATCTTACCTAAAGAGTTGAAATTAGACGTTTCTTCGCATTGCTATAATACAGTGCCCTGCTTTATCATAGCAATACAAACACTTACAATGTCTCTTTCAAATAGTTCTTTAAGTATTGGGGCTCATTCAAACCTACTGCACCAAAAAGTGGCATATGACTGAAATCATTTTACTCTTAAAACCATCATATCCAGTGAATCTTTCATTCTTTTTATTCATCAACAGAATTAAAAGTATCTTATACAGTATCCTTACAAGTAATCTTGTTTCTTCAATTAATGCAAAAAAATAAATTTAAATACCAATCTGTAGCTGTTGAAAATTTAAAATTAATCATCATAAAATTGTTCCCAAATGTTATAATCTCACTGTTGCCACATAAAAATTTTACAACCAGTTTCATATAAATTTTACTGTTAATGTGCTGTACGGATTCTGTAAACATTTGAATTTATAGTTGTATGCTAATACAGTGGTAATGTACCAAATAAAGTAGATGTGTCGACACCACTGTACGTGAATACCACTGTACGTGTATGGGTGGGTGGATGGGTCAATACCACTGTACGTGTATGGGTGGGCGGGTGGGTTAATACCACTGTACGTGTATGGGTGAACGGTTGGATCAGTACCACTGTATGTGTATGGGTGGGCGGGTGGGTTAATACCACTGTACGTATATGGGTGGGCGGGTGGGTTAATACCACTGTACGTGTATGGGTGGGCGGGTGGGTCAATACCACTGTACGTGTATGGGTGGGCGGGTGGGTCAATACCACTGTACGTGTATGGGTGGGCGGGTGGGTTAATACCACTGTACGTGTATGGGTGAACGGTTGGATCAGTACCACTGTACGTGTATGGGCGGGTAGGTGAAGTTTAGGGGTGCTAAAGATAAATATTTAGTAAAACTTAGGTGTCAGAAACGTAGAGTTGGTAACATTAGTGATACATAGGAACACTTTTATAAAGCCACAAAAAGCCCGCTTTTTTTGAAAAAGCCATTATGACAAAATTATACTATGAAAAGAGAACCAATAATAAAGACCAGTTTATTAATTACTGTATTGTATGTATAGTATTATCCTACATGAATAAAAAACAAAATATTTATTTTGGGATTAAGTTTGAATTGGCCATGCTTGTAAATAGTACAAGGCCTTGAAATCAGTGTGGTTCAATTAATTTTAGTAGTACATTGTTTTTCCTGGCTGGAAAAAATAATTAAATTATTTGATTAAAAAACAGTATATTAGAGGGATAGGACATCAGCAAACTTACCTTAAAAGACAAGTTCACTAACAGAGTAGTAGTCACAAACACAAAACAGAAAATTTCCATTTTGTGTTTGTGACTACTACTCTGTTAGTGAACTTGTCTTTTAAGGTAAGTTTGCTGATGTCCTATCTCTCTAATATACTAATTCCTGGCCTAGTGCCCTTTAACCTAACCTTGATTAAAAAACAGTTAGTTCTAATATAGGTGCTGAAAACTTAATGTGAAAACCTGTATACTTAAATGGACTATACACAAATTGATTGTGCGACATAAAGTCCAAATCAAGAAGTCTAAACCGAAAAGTCCAAGACAAAAAGTCCAAAAGCTGTAACAGCCAATACCTAAAAGTCTAAGCAAAAAGTCCAATACTTGTAATTTTGAGCTTATTTTTATTTTGAACTTATTTTTATTTCAAAATGGTGCTTATTGAAGTAAGCAACTAACCTAACCTAACCTAACCTAACCTAACCTAACCTGCGGTAGATCACAGCTGCTACCCAGGTAGATCACGGATGCTACCCGAGTAGATCACGGCTGCTACCCGAGTAGATCACGGCTGCTACCCAAGTAGATCACGGATGCTACCCGAGTAGATCACGGCTGCTACCCAAGTAGATCACGGATGCTACCCGAGTAGATCACGGCTGCTACCCAAGTGGATCACGGTTTATTCTCAAAGCTTAATAAACCGTATATTTTATTTTCTCAAAATAGTTTATTCTCAAAATTATTTTGAGAAAATAATAGATTTTCTCAAAATAATTTTGGACCTAATAGATTTGGACCTTCCGGGTTGGATTTTTTGGTTTGGACTTTTTGTCCTCCAACCCACAAATTCATTGTCCAATTTGGATATTTTATGGTAGTAAATACAAAACTACAAGATGACCTTCTTCTTGTTGGGCTTGGCCTGGCAGAGTTGGCGTACATGCCCATAGGTGTATGGAATTATTTTAGTAAAAAGATAATAACTAAACAATAGTAAGGGAGCCCAGTGACAGAATTGTAGACTAGTTGCTTCTGAATCATGAGGTTTACATAGTAGAAGTTGCAGACAAAGTGCAACTTACCTCTCCCTAGGTTGACCCAGCACTGTGAAGCAATTGAAAAGCTACAACTTTAGTAGTGAATGTTGGGTAGCAATCCTCTCTAGAACTAACAGCTCCGGAACAGATTGCTAACCACATATTCACAATCAAACATACTGTCAAGCGTGCGGGTTTCTTGTGAGCACATTTGGGTATTAATATTACGACAATAATAATACAATAGTTATTGATTTTTCATAACAGAGTGAAACATTCTTACATTCTTACATATGAGACGCCGACACAACGTTGTGCGTATTTTAAGGCGAATATGAATGGTTTTATGAGTGTAGGATGAGTGTGGATGAGTGTAGTCTGGTTACTAACTGAGTTCAACTATTCCTCAGAAAGGGCAATTTATTAATAGCCCAACAGCCAGGGCAACTAAGGGACCTACAGCTTTACGTGGAATCCGAACCACGTAGTGCTGGTCTGATTTTCAGCTAATTGACAAGCCTGATACTCAGTTATCTCCCCCACACAACATCCGCACAATGATTACCACCCAACATGGACACCCCAGACTTCTCTAGTAGTGTCCACGCCGATAGCAACCACCAAGCGGACGCCATGTCGGTATTAAGAGGACCGAGCATCCAACCTATCACCTACAATCTCCCAAACACTTTGTCCCCATGTAGCTGGGTTACAGCACTGCGCCACCAGTGCCGACTCAATTCAATTCATTACACTAAAAAATTAGATAATTACTTATAGTCATGCTTATTGAGTGTCTCTCTCTCTCTCTCCCTCTACTCACCTGAAGAAAATGCCCGTGGTGTTGAAAATTTGTGAGATTTTGTGTATTTTGTGTTTGTGACTACTACTCTGATGTTAGTGAACTTGTCTTTTAAGGTAAGTTTGCTGATGTCCTATCTCTCTAATATACTAATTCCTGGCCTAGTGCCCTTTAACCTAACCTAAAATTATAGTCATGCTTAGTAATTTTACATCTGTACCACTATTTGTGTACCTTATGATTCTCTTAAACCTGTTTGCTTCAGTTGGTTGCAGCACACCAGATTCAGTGAATGCATTAGGAGGTTATTTCCACATTAATATTACACCCTGACTTGCTTATCTTTAAAGCAATAAAAGAGTTTCAAAACAAGGCAAAAATGGATACTTTCAATAAACCTTTGTTAAACCTTATTGCTACCTTTAAGCCATTAAAAACATATTTTAAACTATTGGGATTTTAACTAACTGATGTATTTTAAATAAAAGCAACTCCTACTAAATGTTCTTTTAGATCTCTTAAAAAATTATCATCTGTACATGTATACATTTTTTACACTATTCACCTGATTGGGTATTTACACGATTTGATATTTTCTACTGCTCATGCAAACAGCAAAAAGATAGATCAATATCAACAATAAGGTTATAATTATGGATATGCCGATTCCTTAATTTTCTAGATTCTGATTACAACTCGATTCTAAAATTTCTAGATTCGATTCTCAATTCTTAGTTTGATTACGATTATTTAGTAGTAGGCCCACTACAGCATCAATGAAATAAGTAACAAGACAAAATATTATAAATTATCCACAGTTGATACATAAATAAGGGCTTAATTTCAAAATAACACATAATTAGTCCAATCTCAACGAACTAACTAACTTCATATTGTACAGTATGTAACGTGAATTCCGAAGGGAATGAGAAAACAAAAAGTAAAATCCTGAAGAAGAAGCAGACAACAAATCAAACTAGCCAATCAGTGCTAGTGGTGTTCTATAAACAAGGTTAATGGCAATTGTTTGTTATAAGATATTGAAAACTATTCGTATATTTATATATCAAGTTAACGAAGTTAAATAAAACTGAAACTAGTTATTGTCTATAAAGATAATTTAAAACTGTTCAAAATCTGTTGTTTCTCAATCAATAGCGTGTTTTAACTTTACGTTGCTTTCCCCACACACTTAAGATTTTGACTAATTCGACTTCTCCAATAGCTGACTGACAGTGACAACAACTGACAATCATGTCGCCGGTATCGGTCAATTGGTAGTTCATCAGAGCCAACTCATTCACTATGATAAACTAGGTGAATGAACTAGTTCAAAATCACTGAACGATATATAGAATGATTGAACTAGATGAAGCGAACAAGCTACTAGAAGTTCGTTCATTCGCTGTGGTTTGTTCGTTCGTCAAGTATAGTTATACGCACGTAATCCCATTTCATGCGTCCTAAAGAAAATTAGTAGCACTTCTGTTCCATTCATTATTTATTTCTATGACGTTGATCATAGAGATATGGGTGAATATGAGAAGTGAATGAGTGAGTGTAGATGAACAAGTGTAGTCATTGTTACTATCTGAATTTTACTTAGCTCTGAAAGGACCATTTATTTATAGCCCAATAGCCATGGCAACTATGGGACCTACAGCTTTACGTGGAATCTGAACCACGTAGTTTTGGTCTGATTTTCAGCTAACTGACAAGTCTGACACTCAGTTCTCTTCCCTACACAACATCTGAACCATGAATATCCAACATGGACATCCCAGACTTCTCCAGTAGTGTCCACGTTGATGGCAACCGTTGAGCGGATGCTGTGTCGGTAGTAAGAGGACCAAGCATTGAACCTATCACCTACAATCTCCCAAACACTTTGTCCTCAAGTAGCTGGGTTACAGCACTGCACCACAAGTACATGCAGTTTTAGGTTAGGTTATAACTGACTGAAGACTTGGTCATCACGTATTATTCCTACATTCCCAGTTCATTGATGACTTGGAATTAAACCCGTTCAAATCTTAATAAACGAACTAGTTCACTCGATCGATAAACTGACTAGTTCATTTGACTCAGTTGTTCGTGAATTACCCATTCCTATTGGCAATATTATTTTCTTTCGCTACGAAATACTGCACTACGCGAGTACCAGCATTGGAGATGTGGTTTCATTTTTAATTTATAAATCAATGGAATTTGTTGAATCCGACCTGACAATTACATTTAGCATATAATATTTCAACATTTTAGTAATTGTAATTTGAAGAATTAAGAATCAAAATCAAGCGATATCAACAGATAACAATTGGAATCGAGGAATCGTGATACCGCTGGAATCTTGGATTCCAGAATCGGCACATCTCTAGTTATAATAATATATTTTCATCAACTAAAAACAATCAAAAGTAATCTGCAACAAATCTTACTAATTAAAATTGTTTACCTGGAAACTTTCTTTAAATATAGAATTCTTAATATTAATTTAAATTGATAGTTCTTACCTTGTCTTCTCCAAAAATATTCAATATCGGTTTGCTCTCCATTAAGGAAATGTTACTGTTTATATCCAATGTGCTGTTTAGTAGAGTCGGTAAGTCATCTCTGAAGTCTGCGCTGTACGTCAAGTCATGAGGGCAATGAAGGGCACCCTCTAGATTAACATTGGTCTGTGGTGTCGGTCTAAGACGCGTTTCATTGCTCAATTCTATGGGAATCTGTAATACAGTATATTTGAAGTATTAAAAATAAATAATAACAGTCTTAATAGCTTAATGATTGTCTAAAGGCATTGTTTAGGTATCATAATAATACGAAGACATTTATGTTATTTTCCTATTATATAAAAATCTAACGGTGTCTGTGTGTGTGTTACTCAATCACACAAAAACTACTGAACCCATTCATCTGAAATTTTGCATGGACATTCTTAGGGTCTCTGCTTAACACATAGGCCTATCTTTATTTTGAAATTCCATCAGGAAACCATCCCAGGGATTCTAAGAAGTATCAATGCAACCCCTATGGCAATACCAATTTGACAATTAATTGTTTATAATAGTTTCAATAATCAGCCGTTGGAATAAGTAAACAATTAACATAGTTCTGAAGTAAATACCGGACCAAACAACAACCACGGTAACTAAAAGACGATAGGTATCACAACGAGGCTGCACAGTAGACTGTGACGTCACATGGGCGAGATCACCTGGTTTGATCATTTTATAAAATAATGGTAACTAAATCTACCAATCGCATGGAAGCATTCAGCTTAATAGAAGGCAAGTTATTTACCACTTATTAGCTGGAATTGTAAACTATGGTAATTAGAAAAGTATTTTTGTGTTGGTAGTTCTCATTTTGCCCATGTGACGTCATAGGAAATGCACATGATACCTACCACCTTCTTTACTAGGGGTACCATGACCACAAAGCACTTTTGCACTATACAGACGCCAGTAGGTACATGCTTTGTATAACTGAATGCAATAAGCACAATATAAATCAACGTAAGCTCCGTATGAAGGACGGGTACTGTGCTAGTTGTCTATTTAACAATATTGGTAGATTTAAATTACCAATAACTATTGTATGTAAACAAATATATGCTATACTATCTTTGCCATTTAATAAATACAGTTACACAAAAAAGTTAGTTCAAGGTAAATGGTTTGTGCAGTTTAGACCAATGTAGGTCTTGGGTTATTGGTCTAATTCAATACACACATAGTGATGATTACCCTCCCACCCACCCATACACATGCAGTGGCTAGTGACACTTCCATCCTCCTATACACATACAGTGGTGGTGACTCTCCCGCCCACCCATACACATGCAGTGCTGGTGACACTTCTACCCTCCTATACACTTACAGTGTTGATTACTCTAAAAGGCAGGGTTGATAACTAAAAACTGTACAAATATTATGGTAATCGATTTTGGTAAACCAAGCATGAATTCCTCTGGTCTGAGGATGGCAAACGTGGTTTAACATTAATCATCATGCTTTTCGTACATATTTTAGTTTTATTGAAATAAATTTTTGTTGTGTGTTATTCATTTGAGTTTTTATCTATACCTAATATGATAACTATTAAGGAATTATATAAGTTATACACAAAATAAACTTTACAATCAGCCCAAGACATCTAGATAATAATAGTAGAACATAAAAATACTGCTGACAATCCTAATAAACAATAGTCTTCACTCTGAAACTCGGCACTTAACTAGCCGGAAGTGTGGGTATGAACACACACACATTTAACTGTGAACTACATAAATAAAGTAACAATATTTACACTATTTTGCACTACTATATATAAAACTGCTTTATCAAAATGGTTCAAATTAATAAAAATATATCAGCACCAACCAATCATGTACATTGATGATGAATGTACAATCTTAACAATCAACATTTTTCAAACATAAAACACTTAAGTCAGGTTTTCCATACCAGTTAAAGTTTTTAATTAAAGGGAGTTATTAAGTATCATGAAACTACTTTTATTGTACTGGTTGTAATGCATCATCTTATCAAAGTTTCCTCTTGAAGAGATCATCTTACTTGGCAACTCTATTATACCACTTGTACAGTATTTAATAATAAATGTTTGATTAGGTTAGTTTAATTCTTCTGGGTCATTTCATAATGTTATTTCCTTTATTTTTATCCCATTAATTGTACACCTACCCATCCACCTATACACATTCGATGGTATTGACCCACATGCCCATTACACACGTATTGTAATATTGACCCGCCCGCCCACACAAACATTATAAAATTGGTGCTCATAACCACACTGATGTCATATTAAGTATATAGATGACAATTGCTGTCTTAAAACTTCCATAACGCCTCATGACAACCATACTATCATATAATGTATGTACTCAATCAATGATAGCCTCATTTAAAGTATACGTCTATTAATAGCCCACTAAGTATGTGCGTGATAATTTATGGCCTTAAACTTGATGGCCCTCTTTTTTCCACAAAATATGTAAAAAATTGACAGCCCCAAATTACACATCAATTTATTTATGGTTCTACAGTCACATTAAGTATATGATTATTGTTTATTCCAAATTGTGTGTCCAAACCAAACACACATACTATTAATAGTTAAATTAACCTTTCAAACAATACTTTTTCTCTACATTTGCCGGCCTCTCCATAGCGAGACTGGATGGACCATGCTTCAGTTGATCAAATGGTTAACTAACAGGCAACTGAAATCAATTAATAACTTTAGTTTTTTAACAGCTTACTTTTAAAATCACTTTTTCCGTATGTTTTTTTTTAATAATGCACTATCAATTTTTTTTACTATCACTTTTTTCGTATAGAAACCATGATTTTTTAAAATAAATTTTGTATACAATGTATAGAAACCATGATTTTTTAAAATAAACATTTGTCCTGTTAAATAAATAACATTTTAACAGAAAATATTATCAGCAGTGAACTTTTTATATTCAACGAATTGGCCTGAACCCCAAGGGGGTTTGGGGGCGAAGCCCCCCAACGAGCAAAGCGAGTATATATATATAAACGAATGTCTGTGTGTTTGTCCTATGTGCATTACTAGACCACTCATTGGATCGCCATGAAACTTCGGGAAGTTGTAAGTTCACTACCAGGAAGGTTTCTGGCATGGTTTCATTCACTTCCAATCCAAGGGCTCCACCCTAGTAGCCTTTGAAGTTTCAATGATAATGTAATTACTTTATTTATTGACACCATCTGCTGTTAGATAAAAACAATTAATTAAATAGGCTGTGATGCTTATTAAAATTTAAAATAAACTAAAACATTAATGTGTATTTGTTAATCCAGTAGCAAGGCACGAGTAAACAGCTAGTACATACATAATTACTGACGTCTCTTAATTATGTATACGTCTCTTAATTGTCTATACTATCCCATTAAGTATATAAATAATCATTGATGGCCTCAAATTAAGGATAAGACTCTTGTTTGTCCTCTTAGGGCATCAATTGCCTGTATTAACCTATCAATCTAATTCATAGCCAGTACTCTGAAGAATTAGGACTTAGATATTACTATATTGGTTAATGACAATTGTATTGTTAAAATAAAACTACATTTAACACTAAATTACAGTTAACTAACAAATATTTTGTGCTACTTGTACTTACACGTGTGACCAGAGGTTGCTCTCTTGCTTTGAGGACAATTTGATGCAGCAAAACCAAGTTTTGCCTTACTAAAGGAGGGATTGGATTGCAACAAGCAAGTATACCCTGCATCTCTTTTGGTAGCTTTTCTGCTATCAGCAACAGCATGTGGTTTGGTAAAACATAACTGCATCAAACACAGCAATCAATTATTATACTTCTGAAAAATTCTAACAGTCTGTAATGATAAATGTTTAAAATAAGATGTTTAACACCTCTGTATATTGTGAATGTCATTACACGTTTATTTAAAGCATTTTTCGCAAGCATTTTTTTAGGTTTCCAATCTGTAAGAGATAGGGCATCAGCAACCTTACCTATGAAAACAAGTTCACCAACACCTTGCAATAATATACATATGGGAAACACAACATGACACATATTGTCAGTGCCACTGTCACTTTGCTAAGTGATAAGTATTTTATGCATTGATATTCATTTAATTAAAATAACAGAGTATAAAGTTATTCAAATAAAATATGCTTAAAGTTTGGAAATTTGACAAATCTAGTGTCTAGGTCAGGGGTTCTCAAACTGTGGGTGCAACCCTCAGGGAGGCGTGAGGACTGTATAAGGAGGGGTGGCACGAGAAACTTAGGAAAATTATTATTGAATTAGAAAGACAGGAAAAATTAAACAAGTTTTTTGACCATGAACTCCATTGTTGCGTTAAAAATAAAGATGGATTATTCCTATAGCCTACGATTTAAGGCTTGTAACGTTATTGTTATTACATATAATATATTACATAGACAGGATCCTACACAAAATGATTTAATATGTACTTTAATGACAAAGTTGAAGTAAATACAAACACATTGTAAAAAACCTTTGTAGTTTGTATCAACAACACTATTGTTATAATTTCATTATAAGGAGGGCGCTAGCATTGATTTTACTACATAAAGAGATACTCCATCCATATGGGAGAGTTGTGGTGAGACCCCAAAACTGTTTTGAGGCCCCACGCTGCGCTGCGCATAGGCCTATTTCCCCCCCTCTCTCTCTCACACTCTTCTGTCTCTTTCTCACTTCCCTCCTCTCAACCCACTCCCCCATTCTCCAGACAGCCGCCCCGCCCTCTCTTTCCTCAGGTCCCACACACAAACAATGTCGCTCTGCTTATATAACTGTTTCCTTTATTCCATATTGCCGACACTTATCCTGGCTCTCTTTTTTTATGTTTGCTTGCATCTCTTTCGAATAATAAAGAATACTGTGTTGATACTATTGCAGTAAAACTCAGTGGAAAGTTTCTTTCTTTATTCATATTTCTTTTTCATATTGAATAAAGAAATATTTATAATAATAATTTAAAACACCATGTTAATTTATATGATTAACACACCGTGTAAATGTAAATAGACACACATGAATAGACCACTAACCTATCGGTAATGATGGCGATTATTACTACTTATTTAAGTATACATTTTCATATTCTATAGCCCATCTGAAAAATCTTCATTTATTGCATTTAAACCATTGATTAAGTGATTAAATCGACTGTTGTACTCAATCATTAATTTTTTCATATTCGGTAAATGATTAAAAAAAATTGTTTTCAATTGCAATCAATGACTCCCATTTCAATTATGAAATTAATCTGCAAATATTTCAGGAATATATAAAATTGTGAAATATTACAAAATGTGACATTATTTATTTCTTTGGCAAAATAAATATTCAAACAGGCCTGTGATATTTATATAGAATAATAATGGGCAAAATATAAAACAATACATTTCATGATAAGGCTAGAAAAAATAATAACAAAACCACTAATCTACTTCTATAACGATAAAAATAGCTTTCATTTAATAGCCTGATTCAGACAATCTGTGTATAGCCATTTAATTTAAAATAGCATTATTTTTCATTTTATTATAAACGTCTATTATTACTGTCTTTAAATGAACATATTATTTGGTTCGAAGTAATTGCATGATTGTTTGTACAATATTTCATTGTTTGGAGAATGGTCAGTCTTTAATTTTGCTTCGGAATCATGAAGAGTTGTGAATTATTACTTGTCAAGGAAAACAATCTCCAGGATATAACTAGACAACTGATTATTTAGAGAGTCAATTTTCATTATTTTAATCAGGTTGAAATTATTGTACATTTTTTTATGTCCCCTTTTCAAAAATACTCTTCTATAGCATTGATTGAATTAGACCATTGTAAAAAGAATGTCTAAAGCGAATATAGTTAAAGTTAACACATCTGGTTTTCATACACATTTCTATTATTTTACTATACCCTATTTCATATTGAGAATGCAGTACAGTAAGCCCATAAGCAATGCTAATCAAATGGGAGTTTTTGAGGTACAGCATTGTATAACAATGTTGGCTCGCTGATAAAAAGTAATCATAAAATCAAACGTTCGTATAGAAATGGTAAAAACTTCAACTCTAGATCTGTGAGGAGTAACATAGGCTATACATGTTCAAAAATTATTGTAATTTAATATTTACATTTAAATGAATGGCGAACATACTTATACTAAACATCTGCGGTTAAAAAGATGACTAAAATTCAAACAACTTATATTATTTACACTTATTTAGCTACTCATTAGATTAATTAGGACATAGTGTTACGGTGATAACTTAAATCACTAATGCGAGTTAGGAAGAGGGTCCTATAACAAAACATCCGAGCTGCACTTAAACGTTACAGGAAAAACCAAGAGAGGCGATGATCGTTAGTCTAGTACACCAAAACAATCGATAATCTGAGATTTCATACAGGCCTCCTGTACATGCAAGCTTTTTGATTCTACAGCAATATTGTATATTTTGAAACAGTAGTTTTTTTTTAAGTAACTTATTTAGTAAAAATATTATCCATTTTTTTTTGTTTTTTTATATATTAAACTCAAGCCCAAAATCAATTTAGATATTGTCACACTTTAGTTGTTAAAATAAAATGAAATTCTGATTTTGTCATCTTGGAAACAAGTTCAGTTGATATAGATAATTGTATTACACCAATAACCAGGAAGGTATAAGCGTAGAATACGCAGATATCTGCTTATTCTGTGGTAGAAGTTTAGTGCTATTCAGAATCAGACCAGTGACAATTCAAGATATTTTTGGTGGATTGTAATATTTACGGAAACATTTCTTTTGCATAGCTTGTAGTCTTAGTTGCATTTTTGAGCGGCCAAAACTGGACGGCCTACCTGAGATCGGTATTGCGTGCAACTCGAGCAATGGTTTGGGGCCTCCTTGGGACATCGCAATTAATGCAGGTAGGATTGCGCGCAATTTGTTAACGGCCAGAGAGTGAGGTATTACACAGTTTTCGGCAACGAGACTGAAGAACTGAATTGTGTTTTTTTGTTCATTTTATGACTCTGTCACTATTTATGAAATCATCATTTCAGCAGATATTTTCTCTTTATCTCCATTTTTATACCGTGGCAAAATGTAACAAATGTGAAGTCTAAGAAATAAAATTTTATATGAGATGTAGTAATTTGAGTGCTAAGCGAAATAAAACATGTCGCCAATCCGCTGACCCCGTAGTTGTTTTGTCAATATTGGCTTTTTCTTTTTCTTCAGAAGTGTGAAATTGAATTACTCCTTTCATAAAATTATTTCTAATACATTTGATATAATGTTCTGTCCCTCGGTGGTTAAATAGGGCTTGGATTTAGTAATGCCAAGGAGATTTAAGGCCGTCCGGTTGACAGAACTTTGGTCACATACAACTGCCTTAACTTTCAACCTTATAGTGTTGTAAGGTTTTGCTTGATCAGGAAGCTGACTGAATTGGACATTGCTGTTCGTAACAAAGTATGTTATGGGCATCTTCCGTTTCTGAAAGAACCGTGTGTCATGAACAGAAGAATATGAGACCTTAGGTTTGGATTCTTGTGTTTTACAAACAAAGACCTTTAAAATGAGGTAGGCTTACATTTAAAATTTTTTAGACAATATTTAAAATGTTTTTTGGGCCATCGTCTGGCTATGTGAAAAACAAGTAAAATATGTCTAAAGGTTTGGTATGGTAAATGTACATAACTACAAAGTTTCATTACATTTCCTTCAATGGTTTTGAAATTAATAAATATATTCCAGACTTTTGCCCAAACCTGTATATATATATTTTTTTTTTTATTGAATATGTATATGAATACAGACTAGGGAAGAGGAATTTAAAAAAATGTCGTCCAGGGAACCGTGCTTAGTTTACATCACAGCCAATCATAGAGCATGTCTTGCGATAGCTAGTATTACGTTCCGTAACAGACTCCATAATAACCTACAACAAAATCATGCATTTGCTTTATAGGTTCGACCCACACCTTTCACTCACTTGTCTAGTCAAAGTGAAAATATATTGGTAATGAAAGGTTAAATTTGAGATGTACAGTATATCGGAATTTTGTCCCATATGTAATTTAGAATATGACATTAGAAACAATTGCAAACCCATTTTACACACGTTTCATTAGAAATAAATTTGACTATCATTTAATGGTAATAATGTATAACGATAGACTGGATAACGTATTTAAAAATAAATACATAAAAATAAAAAAATAACAACACACAAACCAACTCATTCTGTTCGCTTCCATACACCAACCCTATATCGTGAGTTGAGGCATAATTATGCTCCTCCGTTAAAATCAATAAAACATATGTTTAGCATCAAACAAGCAAGACAAAGTTGGTACCAATTGACGCAGACGTCAATTGGTACCATTGACGGTTATGTTCTATAAATTTCAAAATTTTAAATAATTTGCTATGCAATTTTATAAACGTAGGAAATAAAATTAAAACGTGCAGGATAAAACTAAATATGTCATATATCAAATTTTATTACTAACAAAAATCCTAAAAACTATTTTATATATTTTATTATAATTAAAATGTGCACCATTTTTCAAGTGCCGTTTACATAATTTGCTCACGCTGACTTATGGTGTTATAAGTTGTACACTTTTTTTAATATTTTCAAATATTTTACATTTTCTTGTAGATTGAGAAGAAAAAAATATGATACAATTTACATTAAAAGCATATTTAGTATGTTTTATGATTTTTACAAAAAGGGCTTGTGAAGCGCCGAAAAAGGCACCCAGCAGTTGGGAGCTCATAATGGCTCAACCACTGCTCACTATCTAGGGTCTTAAGTTCATGAACATAATAACATAGGATAGTTAATTTATAATATCATAAAGTTGTTATAACTATAACTTAAATAATAATTAAGTATGTTCCTGTGCGTAAGCAAAGCTATGATTCTAATAATTAGCATATTGTATGTTTAAGTATATATTGGAAAGAAGGAAAAACATATTATGTACAAAATCAATTGTTCAAAACATAATACTAGTGTTGAGTTGAAATAGTAATAGAAATGTTACTAATAAACATAACTAAGAACAAAAATTGAGTTTTTTTGAGCCAAATAGACTATCTTAGACTGAGAAACATAATCTTGCTCTTTAATCGGAAATGTGAGTCTAGTGGTATCAGTGTAATATTAAAGTCCTTTAATAAATAATAAACGAACAGAAAACAGTTAATGATACTGTATGACATTTTTAGTCATCAGCAGGCGCCAGGATCTCTTTAACATAATATATTGGGTATTCACATATACATCCAATATGTATATGAATGGAATTACAGTAATGATATACATTTATTGATTAAACTTTTTACATAGGCCTGAGTCATAATACCAACGCAAACTGTAGCCCTACTATAACAATAAAACTTAAAACTGTTTGTGATCTATTTGCCAAGTTTTTATACAATCTAACATATGTAATTAAATATGTAGGCTGTGCTCTAACCTGTTCAAATGCACTTCAAATTTTAGATAATGTGTAATGTTGTAACTAAACATCTGTAATGCACTGTTATTTACAATTACAAAAATATATCCCCTAACATTTTTCATATACACAAACCCCTAAGGCTAAATAAAAGATCGCAATTCCTTTCCATGCAAAACAAACCACAACACGGAAGACCCACTTAGACCCACTATCAAGGCCTAACGGCGACAGTAGTCAGGTGGAGAGCCGGAAGTACTTCTGGACGAGTAGCTCAAGAGAAAGAGAGAGAGAAAATGGGGGAATGAGAGGGAGTGATTAGTTTCCTTTACTGATCACAGGTTGTGCAACCGAACAGTCAAAACTGGAGGCAATTTCGACCTCTTTAACTTGATTGATGAGAGGTAGCAGCACGGTCGCTCCCATATTCTGTGCCTCAAAATTTAGCAATGGATGGAACCATCTTCTATGTATAGTAAAATCAATGGCGCTAGCCTATAGTATGTAAAGGTGGGGGGGGGGGGGCTTAGCCTGAAAAGTTTGAGAACCCCTGTACTAAGCAAAAGGAAACACTTGTGGCATATAAATAGTGCTGCTAGCTCTTTAAAGGGGATTATTTTTGGTACTTTTTCTTCCATTAGTGTTTTATTTCATCAAAATAGATGCTGTAATAAATGATACATCGCAAGACACAATCAGCTGCTTTGTCAATACTCCAGACATAGTTTTTATTTTAGCTGTAAAAAGTTTATTTTTAGTTCAGTTTTCTTATGAATTGTTATTAGAAATGTCATAGTTTATATCATTATGAGTGTTTATATTTTATTTATTATGGGCATGACATTTATTTTATGTGTCTTGGAAGAAGACTGGTACTTTGCCACAGTTGTAGTTGCAACATTACTGACAGGAATAAAAAACCACTTTTGGTTTTTATTGATTTAGCTAAAGCATTTGACACAATTGATCGCTCATTACTAGTAAAAAAACTTGAACACATTGGCTTTCATGAGGTTACATTAAGTTGGTTTAAGAATTACCTTACTGACAGATACCAATTAGTTTCGATTATGGGGGAAAATAGTTGCAATAGGAAGATTGATTATGGAGTAATTCAAGGCAGCACACTTGGGCCTCTCCTGTTCTTAATTTACATTAATAACTTTGGCAAATAAAATCTAGATAATGATCAATTATTCCTATATGCCGATGCCACGGCTCTGTTGTTTGAAGGAAGCAGCTGGGAGGAGATTTTTGGCTCTGCTGAGCATGGCTTGCTCACTGTCAAGCGATGGTTTGATCAGAATCAACTCACTGTGAATTTGCAAAAGACAAAGTGCATGCCAATCTCTTTAAGGGCTGATCGTGATCCGATAAACATTAATCTGCATCTTCATACATGTGGTGACCTCAATGGATGTGTGTCTTGTGAGGTTGTAGAATGTGTGAGTCAGTTTAAATATCTCGATGTCGTGTTAGATATGCGTTTAAAATGAGTACCACACATACAACAGCTTAAGAACAAATTAAGAAAGTTAATATTCATGTTTTCAATGCTTAGTAGAATCTTAACGCAGGATCTGATTAGAAACGTTTATTGTGCCTATGTACAACCACTTCAATATGGCATAATAGCGTGATGTGGTACATACAAATCATCTTTAATTGCTTTAGAAACGAGACAGAAAGCAATTATTAAAAAGCTCTCCGCAAAAGTAGGAGATATTCAACAGATCTTTTGCTCAATGAATTTAAAGTCTTTTTCCCTTACACAGCTTCATGTTAGAGTATTTTCTATATTTATTTTCAAAAAACCAACCGTAGTTAATAAACATGTAATCCACAGTCATTTTACGAGAATGTCAATAAACCTTGGAATCGCGGTACCCAAAATCAAAAAATCAATAAACAAAACAAAACCTTTTTATATATATTGCTAGTGTTTTATACCTGAATTTACCCAAACAAATCAGAGCTCCAGCTCCATGCTCAATTAGTACATTTAAAAGATGTGTAAACAAATGGCTTGTTGAGATAGGAAGGGAAAATATATACACTTTTTTTAATATCTATGTACACTGAATAACATTAAATATCTAGATGTGTCGTCATATACAGGATTTTTCTTTCTGGGTTTGTGAATGTGAAACTTTAACTTAGGTTGGTGCTTGTATGCTTGAAAGGTGGGGGTGGATGAATGGATGTGGCATATTGTCTGTTATGTGTGTTTTTTTATTCATTTATTTAAGTTTTGTTTGTTGTTTTAATTTTAATTTTTTTATTTATTTATTTTTTACTATTATTATGCTTTTTTATTTATTTGTTTATTTTTGTTCGAGTGTGTGGTGAGGTATGTGTGAGGTGTGAGTGTATGCGTGTCAGGTTTGAATATGCGTGAGATGTGTGTGTGTTTTGGTTTGTGTGTGTGTGATATACAGACACTGTGCTTGCACCCATTATTTATACTAGGTGTGTGCGTATATGAATGTTTATGACCAGATAAGTGTTTTCAATTTGTGTATACTAAATGAGCATGTGTGCGAGTGAGGAGACAGGCGCGTCTTTCTTATGCATGTGTGATCATTCATGTACGTGTGTATGCGATAGGGTATGCATGTGGAATGCTTTGAGTAACAATGTCATATACTTATGGGCGTGAGCAAGTGTCTGAATATGTGAACCCTGTCCAGGTTTTAGGTTTTAGTTTTTTAGTGGATTATAGTACCCCTTTATTTTTTAAATTTTATTTGTTGTGGCTTCTAATGTTAGGAAATTTAGTTTATAAAAGTGTGCCTTTGTATTTTTTATAGCTTTAAGTAATAATTGTTTATGAAGCATAAGTTTATTTATATACTTATTTTATTTTTATTTGATTACATAAAAGTAATACTTTAATTTTATTTACATCTAGCTGGTAGTGGCCCATTCCCCTCCCACAGGCATGTGCCCACGAGGGAAGCTATTTCCACTGTTGTTATGTAATATCTGTACAATGTCATTATTATTTTGTGAAATAAAATGCTTTATCTTTTAGTGAGAGATTCGATTAGTCAGTTTTTTCCATCTATAATAAATTTAGTAGGCTACTAATTTGAATTAAAATTATTATAAATGCTAATTGATATAATTTAACATGTTTTACGTTAACTTCAGTTAAAAAAACTGGCAGAGAGTTATATTGGAGAAGAGGGTGATCTGGACTAGAAGTGTTAAAGGATGAATCTAACATTTCATGTACAAGTACATTTATGTAAAATATTGTTATTTTATTGAAGCCTATAATTGTTATTGTTGGGAGGAAGAAAAACGTTACTTATTTGTTTTACTACTAGGTTCAAAACTATGCTAACTACAGTTACAAACAGTATCATTTCTATACCAAAGCTTGTAAATTACTATTGCTATTCATCATCTGCCTGTCTGTTGTCATAGTAGATTACTACAATTGAACCTAATACAGAACATTTTGATTAACACTGTATGACCCAATCCAAATATAGGTAAATATACAATTGTTATTACCCCACACTCTCATCTTCTTCTCTTGCGACTTTATCACGCCAAGCATACACTTCTTTTAAAGCATACATTTGCCTGTTATCAAAGTTTTTCCTGCTACTCCGATAAATTTTGTCGTAGCTGTCTTCTTTATAAATTGATTTCCAATATCTCTAAAAAGAAAAAGAAAAACAATCTAAGTTAGTTTCAATAGTTATCCAAGTTATAAACAAACTAAACTAATAATACATTTCATCTTGATATCTAATCTATTTAAAAATAGCATAAGATGTGATTGTAGAATGAATATTCATGTCCTGTGTAGCTAACTGGCACTAACTTAATATTCATGTCCTGTGTAGCTAACTGGCACTAACTTAATATTCATGTCCTGTGTAGCTAACTGGCACTAACTTAATATTCATGTCCTGTGTAGCTAACTGGCACTAACTTAATATTCATGTCCTGTGTAGCTAACTGGTACTAACTTAATATTCATGTCCTGTGTAGCTAACAGGCACTAACTTAATATTCATGTCCTGTGTAGCTAACTGGCACTAACTTAATATTCATGTCCTGTGTAGCTAACTGGCACTAACTTAATATTCATGTCCTGTGTAGCTAACTGGCACTAACTTAATATTCATGTCCTGTGTAGCTAACTGGCACTAACTTAATATTCATGTCCTGTGTAGCTAACTGGCACTAACTTAATATTCATGTCCTGTGTAGCTAACTGGTACTAACTTAATATTCATGTCCTGTGTAGCTAACTGGCACTAACTTAATATCCATGTCCTGTGTAGCTAACTGGCACTAACTTAATATCCATGTCCTGTGTAGCTAACTGGCACTAACTTAATATTCATGTCCTGTGTAGCTAACTGGCACTAACTTAATATTCATGTCCTGTGTAGCTAACTGGCACTAACTTAATCTTAAAAGGGCACAATTATTCATTATTAAGTTCAATGTTCATGGTTAATTTTAAGTATCCACGTTTTCATAGATATTCATTGAGAGTATAAAACAGTGGTGTATATAAGATTTGTATTTCCAATGTCGACAATGAAAGAAATTTTGTTTCAATTGATGAAATTCTACTCTAAAAATATAAGAGAGTAATAAGATACAGTTGTCACTTACTTAAGGTTGCAAGATACAAGTCAGTGCCAGTTACACGTACAATATATTAGTACGTGTATGGGTGAGTGGGTGGGCCAATATAATAGTACGTGTATGGGTGGGTGGGTGGGCTAATATAATAGTACGTGTATGGGTGGGTGGGTCAGTGTAGTAGTACGTGTATGGGCGGGCGGGTGGGCCAAAATAATAGTATGTGTATGGGCGGGTGGATGGATCAATGTAATAGTACGTGTATGGGCGAGTGGGTGGGTCAATATAATAGTACATGTATGGGTGGGTAGGTCAATATAATAGTACGTGTATGGGCTGGTGGGTGGGCCAAAATAATAGTATGTGTATGGGCGGGTGGATGGATCAATGTAATAGTACGTGTATGGGCGAGTGGGTGGGCCAATGAATAGTACGTGTATGGACGAGTGAGCGGGTATACATTAGAATGTACCTGAAGTCTAAACAACTGTTACATAAATACTAATGTAAATCTTTATCAATTTGCAATAATTAACAAATTGTGCACTTCACTGGGTCATTCCTCAGGATATGTTTACCCCTCAGGATTCGCAGGGTAATACGGGGAGGCCCTGTCATCCACACAGAGAACTAACTACTTAACACCCAAAGTTTCTATAACCCAACACCCATTCAGCATACTATTGGATGAAACCTCTGTTCCTTTCTTCTATGTGGAAATATACATCTGATGATCCTATCTGTTAATAAAAATCAATTATCTGGTTAACTGCACATAGATACTCTAGCACTTGTTTTATTGTATAGATTCACAGAAGTAACCAAGCTGTAATAAACTGTATTAATGTTATGATACAAATATCCTAGCAGGCAAGATTGATAAAATCTTACTTTCCAAAAACTGCAAAATCATTCAACTTAATAATTTAATGGCACATAATTAGTTTTTGGATAGTTCTTTCAAATAGTTTTTAAAAATTAAAAATTCTTTTAAAAATATTTAAATCTTGAACAAAAGTTGTGATTAATACAGGTAATAGTAACTTCACTGTTAGACCAACACAACTAATCTTGTTAACTACTTGTTAACACAACCAATCCTGGATGTGCTTTTCAAGGTTGGTACATATCATATTTTGCACGTTGAACATGAAATGCTGTCAATTTATATTACAGTCACGTTGAAAAATGCAAACTCAGGTACAGGTTCATGTACAGTGGTATTGACCCACCTACGCACCCATACACGTACAGTATATAGACCCACCCACCCACCCATACACGTACAGTGGTATTGACCCATTCATGTACAGTGGTATTGACCCATCTGCCCACCCATTCATGTACAGTGGTATTGACCCACCTACGCACCCATAAACGTACAGTATATTGACCCACCCGTCCACCCATACACGTACAGTGGTATTGACCCCACCACCCCCACTTATACACTTTCATAAACTGTATCCTTCACAGGTTCCCTGTTTGTTCACTGATCCTTAAAGGACAAATGTAAGGATAACAGTTATATAATTGAAAAAAAAATCTTCTTGATTTTACCTGATAATACCCTCATAAGTTTACTAGCCTGCTATCTGACTGTTCTGGTGCTGACACGGTTTTTTGTTATCGCATACTATATAGAAGTAAAATACAATACAGATCACATCCTTCCGATCAGATATCAGTCTAATAACACAGCATCACTAATTGGATTTTTCACAATTATCTCTTTCTTTTTTAATGAATATGAACAGTGAATGTACACATTTAAAAAAAATTGAATTATTGGATTAAAAATCATTGGAGCTGTTTCGGGGAAAATGTATTATTTCATATTTATTCAATTATTCTGTCTGACATCTCTACCATTAAGTTGTCACATTATTATCTCAGTACAATTGGTCACTTTATGTTCATAGGTGTTGTTGACTGAGACAATTATGACTTTTACAGAATCACTTTTTGTTTCCAAATATTAATCAAGATCAAGTTGAACAAAAACCCAACTCAATAGCTGCTATTATACTCTAAACATTTCTCACCAAATATAAATATATATCGCAGGTATTACTCAGACTACATTATCGGATTTTTTTAAAAATTTTTCTAGACAAAAAGTTCAGATTTAGTTTGTGAATGGCTTGTAATATGACAACACCTAGAAGACTTTATTAATTTTACAAAGCAACTCTCCGGTATATAGTAAAAATGGAAGAGTCAAGTCTATATAAGCCCTTGATTGTAACTATATGGAGTTGTAGAGGTGTAAAACCCCTACGTTATCATGTAACAATTCAATCTTGAAACATAAATTGATGTATATCCATTACCTTTTTGCATGTGTCTGTGCTTCGAAACAAAACTGTCTGAAGTAATTGTGTTCCGCCATTTGACTTCTCTAGTAATTGATTCCAGAGCACTTCGTAAATGTAGAGCAAATAATGTGTATCTTCCCTTGCGTACTTAATAGCTTCTTTTGCCAGCGGTCTGTAATAATGATAGTATAGAACAAGTTACAGCAAGTTACATAGGATGTTTTGAAGGAGCTAAAAAACTGTTAAATGAAAATTTGTGTGGCTTTAGACATATGTCCCATGAATGTTATTTATTTGATAAAATATGAAAATCTTTATAACTCAAAATATATCTTTTCAAATAAAAATACATAAATTTGGAAAATTTACATATATGAAGATTTTTATGTAAATTCCTATTCCATGTGGGATGTGGTATTGTAGCACATCACAGCAACTAGCCACACAAACTTCCTGGGTAGCTGAATGATTAATGACCATGGCTTTTTGATATCCCAGTTATGTGAGCTACTAATAAAGATAAACATATCAACACTCATACAAGGTTTAAGATATCAACACTCATACAAGGTTTAAGAGTTTGTGTTTTGATATTTGCGTTTTAATAGTTTTTGGTAAATAGCAGTGGTGAGGGTCTGTCTACAGAGTAATACACATATTGTATAGTTTAAACACATTAGTATAATATGAGAGATTAGGGCATCAGCATACTGATACTGGGACGGAACATTTATGTTGTGTTATGTCTTTATTTGTTTTCTCGGATATTACATTAGTGAACTTGTCTTCTCAGGTGAGATTTCTGATGTCCTATCTCACCTATTGTAATCATTTCTGGTTTTGTGCCTGTAACCTAACCTATAGTTTAAATGTAATATAATTTAGATTAAAGCTTTATGTTAAAACTATAAATTTGTGTTGATACTCTGTGAACACACTACTAGCAGTTGCTGAGGCTTCTTCCACAGCAACTGTAGAAACAACCCTACCCACACATCTAATTCATATCTTGACAGAATTAATAACAGTTTGAAAATATTCTATTTATTACAAAGATTAAAAGTATTCTAATCGTATATATTTCATATAAAATACACTGATACCAACATGTTGAGACATTATTTTGTTCACTGGACTTAAGTTGTATAAAATTTACCTTGACTGTACATATAATGCACAATCATTTGTTAAGTTGAGTAAAAATGGCTGTTTGACTGCATCTTGACAATAATATTTTAATGGGAGTAATATTTGAAGATAAATACTACTTTTTACTAGGAATTGTTTTAATTTTTACATTCAAATTTAAACATTTCAAATATTTTACTGCCACAACATTATACAATGTACAGCAATCAACAGATCAATAAATGAATAAAATGTTAACAGCCACGCCATATTGAAACCCTCTGTCAAACATGCATCATTTCCACTCACACCACATTAATTAATACCAATTTTCCCACTTTCAGCACTTGTTGTCAGTCTTTTTATTGTGCAGTCACCCGGTCTGAGGACCGTTACACATGTCAGAACTAACAGAAATTCTTTCACCTCTTTATCAGGATTGTAAAGTCAATACCTAGTTCGCCAGTCGTACATCTGAAAGGTTTTGTTTGCATCAACATTGCAGATTGATTTAAGAAGATAGGCAAGGCTCAGTCTAGGCAACGAGAGCATCAAAGAAGCCTGATAGGTATCAAACATGTTTACCACATACAAGCTCAGGTCTCGCTGGAGCCAGATGATGTCTGAATCAGCACCATGAAACACCTGGAAAGCCACAACAAAATTAAAATAATAAATGACGAGAGCTATGAAGCTTAACTGTTCAGTGGCCAAGCCATATTTTTTGTTCTAGATACTTATACTAAACAAACTATCATGTTAATTTAGTATAAGTAAAAAACAATATTGACGCCATTCTTTGTATATCAATATGCAACTTATGAATAAAGATTATTTTCATTTCATTTCATTGCACATACATTGCAGATTTTATGCTATGCTTTAAAATTATACAGATTTAATTATGTACTCTTATTTTTTATTTAGTTCAGTAATATTGGTGAAGATTTTTCAAATGTATTTTTTTAATTCATACACTTTAGGGTGAGTTTTTATAATAACTCATCCATTAATTCTATTTTATAATAAAACTAAACAAAAAGAAAAATATTCAGTTGAACTTTTTACAACAGAAGACCTTTGATTAGGTACATCATTGTTGATTAAAATAACTGAAACAGAGAAACATTTAGAGTTTTAACAACCTAATACAGTTACAACAGCCATTATAGTTTGTTTATCTCTTTACAAAGCCAGACAAACTAAGAGATTTGCCAACAGAGACATATGAAGCGACACTTGTACTGTCTATATTTGAGATATAGGATCACTTTTTAATGACTATTTCAAAATGTCTAGGCCCTTTATGTGTAGGAATCACATTTAGTTAATGATTCTTATTGGGATATTAATAAGTGGCTCTTTCTAAGAACCAGTTGACCTTAGTAAAAAAAGACTTCACTTGTCTGCTGGCAGTCATCTAATTTATTTTTAGTTAATATTCACCAAATCTTGACGACTGGCATCTTAACGATAAATTAATTAATTGGAAGAATGATTCTTCATCTATAGTTCAATAGCGAATTACTCGTAGTTTCCTTTGTCTCGAAAGTAGCAATAGTAACACCAAACCAAATCAAAAAATCATGGAATATGTCTAATTTTAGATGAATATCTTTTCTGTGTGTAGTGCCAAAGATTTTTGGAAAGGTTTTGACTGCTTTTATATAAGAGAGGCTTTCACCTTTTCTCTCCTCATCAAAATGAAATGGTTGTTTCTTGCAGATACTGGTCCATGGTTGAACACCCAGCACAGTTGATACCATTTATCTTGATTTACAGTGTTTGTTGTACGTACTTTCTCACTATATATTTTGAGGAAGTTACCTTCCTTTTGATTGTCCATGGACCTTATTCAGTGTACAAAATCTTACCTTTTGGGTGGGACATTAAAAGTGCGATTTGGTGGCTTGTATTCAGAGAACTTTGTTGCCAGTTCAAGAATACCACAAGACTCTAATTTAGGACCTTTATTTTTCTTGTTATTTATATTTATAACAAATATTGTTATTTATATTTGAAGTCCAACCCTATGCTGAAGATATTAAAATATCTCTACAAATTGCTAATTAAATAGACCATCTAACAATTCGATTTGTATTGATTAAGCTAAGAGGTTGGCTAAAGACAATATATGCCACTAAACCTAATCAAAACAGTTGTAGTTTCATTTTTGTAACATTCTTCTTTTATGAAATTAGTGGCTGTAGAGAGTATACTGTTTACTGTTTGCAAAGTTGGTGTTCTGATATACTTCAATGTTATATTCTTTAACCCTTTGAATCCCGGGTATTTTTTAAAAAATATCTGCCAAAAATCTGTAACTATGGTAATTAGTAACATATTTGCTTGAAAGTAGTCTTGTTCTTTAACCCTTTGACAGATACTGACGTCACATAGGCCTCTAGTATCTAGAACCTTGTACGGGTGAGTTTTTGGGGGAAATTAAATGTGCCCCAAAAAGTGAGTTTCAAACTTTTTTTTAAATTGTCTAATGAAGTTATTTTCTTTAACCCTTTCAGTGCCAACGTCCGATTTTTCGGACGTAGAATAACCATAACTAAATTGCCAGCGTCCAAAAAATTGGACGTTGGCTTTTTAGCGCTAAATTGCCAGCGTCCGATTTTTCGGACGTTTTGTAAAAAAAACATAAATAATACAAAAATTATCTGAAATTAACATATGTTTACTGTTTTTTAATCAAGATAAAACAATCTTTACCATGATCACATTATATAGTGTCTAGGTAATATGACGTCGTCGTAGTTCGATTTCGAAGTTGGCACACCTGACTGATCAGTAGTCAGATGGCGCCAGTTGTGTTGCTTAGTTACTGTGAGTGTTTAGTGTGTTTTGTTTACTGTGTGCGTTGTTTTAGTGATTTATTTTTAGTAAATTGTTTTTATATGTAATAATTAGTAGATATGAAGAGATCTCTGTCACCAGTTAGTGACAATACAATTCTTAGAATTGTGGAAAATGAAGACCATCTCAGTGACGGTTTCTTGAGTGACATTGAAGATAATGTAAACAAATCTATTTTTTTATCTCATATCCACATTTTTTTAGCTATCAACTTGAAATTTGGTTTACATGTACATAAATAAGTGGAGAACATGATAAAATGAAGGATATTCTATTTAATAATAATTTTCTATACTTTAATGCATTTCAAACAGAAAAATCTTTTAATTTTACAAAAACTTTTAATATGTGTATGTATATTTTTTTAATATTTTACATAAAAATATTAGGAAAATTAATCACATCTTTAAATAATGGATCTCCTTAGTAACAAAACAAAAAAATAATTATTAAATTATTATTTAAAATAACGATTTTACAAAACTTTTTCGAAAACTCTGCAAAATATGGCAAAACAGCCTGGCACTTTAGGGACAAAATAGTGAGTCAAGGCCTGGCAACTTACAGCAAATTTACAAAATTTTGCTTGGCACTAAAAGGGTTAATAAGTTCATTTTTAGTACAAAATAAATGAATATAAACTAAAAAATTAAACACGTTTGTCAAAAAAATTAACTTATTACTTTGAAATATACTATTTAAAAAAAGAAACTATTTAAGGTAAATTAGTAATAATTCATCAGTTTACATATGAAAGAACATTTATTAGACTTAAAAAGACAACAAGTTATTTTATACTGTTCAAAAGTTGTGGTAAAGTTTATATGTGAACGCTTTGTGTGGTAAAGTTGAAAACACTCAGGAACGCAAAGCGCTACGACACAGTTCTTGCACATAAACAGTGTCTCTCGCCGCTTTTTTGGTTCGATTGTCAACCATTTACAACTGTTGCACTTCCGTTAGTACATAATGTTACTAATTAATACTCACTCATAAAAATACTAGATATGAAACAACTAAGCAGACGCAATATCAGAATGTCTGCCACCCTACGCATTCCCGCCAATAGCTCATACGAGTGCCACAGGCTGCACAATGAAGCAGCTCATTTTACCCATCGCACAGCGCAAGAACCATCACTCATAATTCTCATTGTACCTCACAGATGGCAGGACACGCCTATAACAATTAAAATACAGACGTGACATAACGGCGATACTGGTGAGAGTAAAACTGGGCGACGTCAATGTAACGTCATTCCCTGTATTGGCACTCAAGATGGGTGGATGTCAATGTACCTGGCAAATTGTGATTTTTATTCGGAAACCTACTTGTTAAAGTAAAAGGGTTAAGTCTCTAATTTGTTTATAAGGGAAAATATTTTAATAGATATAATAACCAAAATATACATATATCTACGTTTTTTAAATAAAATATTTGTTATTTGTTTGTTTTTGGAGTTAGAAAACATATACCATATACATATTTAGCTTATTGATTGTATTATATCCTAAAAGTAAATTTAATTATGAATAGATCCTAAAAATTTGATGAGTGTTGCATTAAAATTACTTAACTTATAAATAACATTTTTAAAAATGACTTAAGTGTTTAGAGGTGATTTATTGTACATCGCCTCCATGCACGTGTAGCATTGCGAGTTTTTAATAAATAAATTGGCAATTTTAATAATACTTATTAATTAAAAAAGGATGAAGAATAATAACACATGGTTCAATATATACAGTAATTATTTTTCTTTTTTACACGTATATATGCTCGAGACACTTAGCATGTACACCTTGTCCACCCTTTATACAAGCTGTGCAAGACCTCCGCTTTTCCCCTCAGAATCACTGTCCCCTGAACACATCCAAGGACATTTTACATTTCATTTAACACAACACAATGCACAATAAAAAACACATATAACCTCAAACCATTGACACTAACAATAATCAACACCAATCAAACAATAATTGCGTCATTAGGTGAACGGATGCCACAGCCTTTAAAATCAATGTTATGTTTTCTTTCAAGGTCGATATTTAACACGTGTTATACAAATTAATTGTAGTTTTTTCAATTGAATTAGATGTATTTATCTACTAACTTGTGGATATTTGACTTTATTTAAACAAAAAGTCGTAATAAATTAATTACGCGACAACAAAATATCACTGCATATCACTTTTCGGCCATACAGCCAACAGCGATATATTTTTGTTATCAGTTTTCGGTGAGTTTTCCTACAACGATAAATCCTTGCTTATCAGCCAAAGGATTAAGAAAAGTGAAACAAATTCTTTTCGAAGCCAATTTTGAGAACTGGAACATCTTATAAATATCATTAAACTTCATTTACATTGTACCTTTACCCAAAAATTTTTGTAACACTGATGACCAGCCACCCTGTATAATTTTTGCACAAGAGATTTAATTGTTTGGCCATAATTTGGAGTATGTGATTGGTCAGATGTGCTAGCATTGCAAACATACCAAGATTTGTTTGGTAACAACTGCAGCAGTTTTCTACCAAAGGATGCTGAAAGCAGCAAGTAATTCTTGACTTTGTGACTAAAGAACATAAGTCACACTCAGCCAGCTAAGCCCCATTTCTCAAGAGCAGCGTGTTTGGGCTTCAAGACTGTTTAAGACAGTAAAGATTTAACTGGCTGATATCATTGGCCAGTAGGAGAATTAGCGGAGTTTAGGCATAGAAGTGAGTAAAAACCCCTTAAAACAAAATAAAATAACAAATAATAATACATTTTTGTAAGAATGTTTTAATATAGATGTATAAATTTCCATATATTGTAAATCAAATTTTACTGATACTTCATCATATCGGCAAGCGTATTAAGCAGGCTGCATTGATGTGTCCCTAATGTATACTTTTTCTAGGTTCTAAATTATGGTGCTAGAAATTAGATGTCATATAACTAAGAGGTACATTTTTAGATGTTAGTTTTATTTTTTAATATTTATTCATTTGGATAAATTCAAATAAATTGATAAACAAGAAAATGTAAAGTTAATTGTACAGTTGAAACAATTACCTTAACAATTTTTGGATCAGTAAAAACTTCATTGAGCACATGAAGTTTATGTCTCAACTCCAATGTATCTATTATGTAGTCTTTGAGATGTGTAGATATTTGCATAAGACAAAGGAAGCCTTGGAATGATCTATATGAGTGGTGCTGAAACAGAAACAATCTACGTTAATCGAGAGGCAACTTATTGCATTTGTATTTTAGGCTAGCTTAGAAAATACTATACCAAGTTTTAATTGAAATGACACAAGAGAAAACAGCAAAAGGAGCTTTCATCAACTCATTAGAGTTTACCATGTTATTCCTTACAGGTACGATGCTACTTTTTACTTATAAACAGCCCTATTTTCTTATAAATATGCAAATGTTTAAATTATTTGCATATTAAAAATAAACAATATTTTTTTTCGACTTTGGGTGGCTCCAGGATTATAACAAAATATGTTATATCAAAGTTGAAACCCTCCCTAAGACTAAAATTGAATACTAACAAAATACAATCATTCTCATAATATACTCCTGTTACAAGCTACTTTTAAACATCAAGTATTACTAGACAAACTAATCAAAGGTTAATAAAGAGTGTTCAACTTAAGTTTGATTTTTAAGGCTTATAATTCTATTAAATATTGACACAAGACGGACATCTTCAATGGAAGACTCCTCCTTCAGGCAGGATTAAAAGAAGACAAAGGGAAGTTTAAATACTGTCTACTTGTAGAAGGGAGAGGGTGAAGAAGCTACTTAGATAACACAATTTCAGGCCTAGAAATATCCTAGAATAAAAAAGAAGAATGGTTAATGCTGCAATTTCTAAATTTAAGAAACACTGTTTGGAAGCTAGGGCAGTCATAAGATAAGGCTTGAAATTATTTTAAATTAATCATAATCTTAGGATGGAGAAGGATGTAGAAACATTAAACTAGTATATTAGGTAAGGGTGTGGGATGCAGCAAGTTTTTTGGGATTAGTTGCAGCGATGTGATTTTAAGAATTTTGATTTGATTCTATGCAACTTGATTTGATGCGCATATAAAGAATTTATGGTTTTTATTAAGTTTTAGAAGCGGTTGAGTAACAATAATACCTTTTGTTGCAAGTACTGTAGGTATATTGTTACTACAAAGAAAGATAATTTAAAACATACATTTTTCATCATGTAAATGTTAGCTAGGTTTTGTTATATGTATGCAACAAAAATATAAAAATTAACATTATACCAAAGTAAGGGCAGTTAAAAATAATATAAGGAATGTAAGATGAAGGGATTCACAGAATGCAGTAGGCCTAAAGCACAATAATTCATAATTATTTTCAAATAGAATTTTAGGGCTTAATAAATTTGTTTAGCACTAAGCATGCTTATGTAATTAAGGACAAATATAGGAAAAGCTAGTAATAAAGAAATCTCCGTAACTAGTAAAAATTCTCTGAGTCTCAGAGAAACCACTGAGGATGCCACATCACAGTATGGGTGAAACGTCTGGTCATCTTGTAAATATTGTTTAGTACCTTGACGCGGTTGTCACCGGAAAATGTAGATTCTAGTTATCACATAAGCAAAGATAAATAAAGCGTACTATATCACAGAATTTGTTTAGAAGAAGCATCATTTTAATTTAAGTATAACAATCCATTATTGTTTAGCCAATATATTATAAATAATAAAAAAATATCAACAAATTCAATAAAATGTAATTTATTGAAAACATTAATTGAGTTTTTATATTTATTCTAATGAAAAATATTTTCCAATAAAAAGGTCAAAAATATATGTTAATATAGTTGTTTTAATAATTAATTTTAATTATACTTTTTTAAATGCAAATAATCTTAAGTAAAGTATTTTATTACACAGTGCCAACAAACTAACTGAATCGAAATCGACAAATGCAAATTATTGGTAAAATACAACAATGTTGAATTTATTTATAACATCAGGTAACAAGATAATACTGTGCTTTGATTGGGAAACGTTATGTTAAAAGGATGGATAGGCCAGGACCCTATCAGACAGGAGTGATAGCAAAAGTCATGATAGGAGTGATGTTATCTGCAATATTCAACTGTTTTCAGCAATATTTTAACTATTATCAGCAATATTCAAAAGCACAGTTAAAGACATAATTTATTTCACTATTCCAACTATCTATTCAACAATTTGTATTATTTGTTATGAAATACAAATCCCAAAATAATTGCCGACTAACTGAAATAGATGGACTGTCTGTATGAGAACGTTCTACTAATTTTTTTAGCACTGCATGCACGTAAATTAAAATACCCATACACATTGCTTGATGGACTCATGTTCATATCAGTACGAGTTATCTCCTGGTCGAACTCTGTATTTGTTATCGCGATATAATCAAGTTTGCGTCAAATTGCGCTCATTCCTGTCTACACGGAACGAAAACAAACTTGAGTAATTATCATTTTACAACTATTTTACTGTAAAATATTTTATTTAAAACATCAACATAGTTCTATAATACGCACCAATAAAAATTAAAGATTAAAAAGGAACTTTTTCTTAATAATTTATAATTTTGGCTTATCAGAATGAATCTGAGACATCCTTATTGTTTTTGCATTATGACACTATCGATGCATTGACATTTTGACTAGTCATGAGTTGACTCGAACCGCATCAATTTTTTGATGCATCGCATATTAGGAGCGATAGGACATCAGCAAATAATATGCTTATTCCTGGCATAGTGGCCTTTAACCAAACCTACAACATTATAGATAGATATTGTTTAACTAGAATCTATATTTTCCGGTGACACCCACGTCAAGGTGCTATGTACATTATCTACAAAGTAACTAGACGTTTCGCCCATACTGTGATGTGGCATACTCAGTGGTATCTCTGAGACTAATTGGAAAATATAGATTCTAGCTATGACACCGGCCACTTAAGCCTAAGTTCTATGAAATAGTTTAGTTTCTTTATTAGGTCCTTGGTGATTTTGGCCAACATTACCTGTTAAAACAAGAATAAAAGAACATATATGTATACAATTTTAAAACTGAAAATACTGAATAATCAAAATTAGTTGAACACACTATTAATAACAGGCATGTTATTAAATTTGAAGATTTGTCTATTATATATATATATATATATATATATATATATATATATATATATATATATATATATATATATATATATATGTATATATATAAAGAAAAATCATGGAAAAAGAGAAATAAAATTTAAATTGCATTCATGATATTAAAAAAAGATGACTGCATTTCTCAGCCATATTTTAATTTTCATAACATATTTTTACCTATAATTAGACTAGAATTAGAAAACAGCATAATTCAAAACCTTGTTTTTAAATGTTAACAAATTATCCATCTATGTTATTCAATATTTACAAATTCTATATTTTAACACGTTTTATATTTTTGTACAATTTGTTTATTCTAATCTGAAGATGTCGTAACTGGCAAAAATGCATTAATTAAAAAATTGAAAATTGTGAAATTATTAATTATGTTTCATTTAGAAATCATTTAGTTTGGAATCAACTTTTGTAAAATGCTAAGTTAAATAAGGAACTCAGCATTCATTTCAGGGTGAACAAACTTATACAGCCTGCTGTAAGGAATATTTACATTTTTGACTAGTTCTTTTATTACAAGAGTGGATAGTATACTTACATTAATTTTGTCTAGATTTGACTTTTTATACATGGGAGAGTGTAAAATTATTAAAGTCATTAACCTGTTTGGTGTTATTGTTCAAGCCAAAGTGCTGGTTTTTGACTATGTAACACAACATAAGAACATGTCACTTGCTTTTTTAATAACTAAAGCATCTAATAAAACTATTATAATGTTCTTGGAGCTTTCGAAAAATATTCACTAGTATTGATATTGTTTAGTCGTATTTGTTGGCAATGTCATCTCAAACAATCCAAGATTTGTGTAGAAGTACTGACATACGCTATATAACAAGACAAAACATATTACCAAAAACATTTAGGTATATGGTACTGTCCATCATGTTTTTGCCAAGTCTGTTCCTTGGCATATGTCTATCAACATTTTTATGAGTGCAGTCGGCTCACACAAACAGTCGGCTCACACATACAGTCGGCTCACACATACAGTCAGCTCACACATACAGTCGGCTCACACATACAGTCGGCTCACACATACATCTGAAAGGAACCCTACCTAAACCTTAGGGTCATGAGTAGTAAAGAAAGGTGATTTTACATGTATTGACATTTTCATTATATTTTCTGACATAAAAGGAAAAAAACACTTCTAATGTCACTTTCTAACGAACCAAATTCTGCCCAATCCTGGTTCATCCCAAGTAACCTACGTCCCAAAGACAAAAGGTACCTAATTATAATGCTAGCAACAACAAAAATCATGATTTCTATATCATTCTCCATAGACAACATTTTGATCAATGTTGCACCATAAAAGTAGTCAGATTCCTCTGACCCCATTTCAATATTTCTAGAATAGAAAAATGAATAGTGATAGATAAATGATCCCGTCCTCATAACCTGCATCAGGTACATTTTTGTCTCAATCATCAGTAAAGTTCCAAACAAATACTATGTTAAAATTAGACTGTATTCTGTGTATGCTCGCCCACTCCTGTATCTATTGGTGACAATTTAAACAATCAGTCATTTTAAAGCCTGAACAAGTGAAATGTATTGTGTCTTTATGAGCCTTGTATTTGTGTTTAGCAGACTAAGTTTTTAGTCATGTTTGCAGATGCTCTCTGTAGGAGACATCAATTACTAACTTAGTGCCCTATAACCTATAAGCTAGTAAGAATAATCACTGCAACTAGATCAGGGCAGATGAATTTCCCTGAAAAAAAATCAAATAATTAACGTGAACTATTGACTTCTTTCTTAACTTTATTCATTACCTCTCCATAACTGACTATTTTAAAATGATGTTTATTTTAACTGATTTATGATTAGTATTTAAAGATATATGAAAGACTAATTTTGTAATGAACAAACCTCAAGGTCTACGGCTATTTCTTTTTGAGTTTTGAGGTCTTCAAGCAATTCCATTAGTTGTGCTTCTTCTGTTACAAATATTAATGGGGTTTCTTCAATTGGCTTGGGAGGTTGTGGTTTTTTACGTTCTAGATTTATTGTATCAATTTTTTCTTGAAATCTGTCCAACTCAAACTCATACGGATGGCTGTAACTGAAATTGAGAAAAACATAGCGTGAGTAAATAATCTAGATATAATATATATTTTTTTGACATTTTTCTTACTCAAATTCAAATGATATGTGGGTGGGTCCTAAAGGTTGCTACAGTTGCTGTGAGGTGCGATTCTCAACTGGCACCCATAAAAATACAAAGTACTGACCCAACTGCCCACCAACCCACAATACAATGGTACTGACCCACCCATCCATGGACATACTAAGGAAATACCTACATGTATGAGTAGGTACTGAAATTTGAACTAGGTACTCCAGACTGTAAGTGGAATGGATTTAGCCTTTTTGAACATCAATTCTCAGATATTGCCTTCTTACAGCTTGTGGCCTGAATATGCGTAACTGTGTTCCCGCCCATCCATATGTAAGATAGTATTTACTCACTTGCCTACCCATACATGTACAGTGATAATGACCCGCGCACCTACCTGTACATTTAGAGTGGTATTGAAATTGTATTTCTAAGATATTTTCATTTCATCTGACCAATTAGAGATGATCACAAATTGACTCCTTCCATATCCAAATTGTTATAGAAATGAGCATTTAAATCAATTCAAGCTTTTTAAACAATTCAATTGCTAATAACTAATAATAAGCGCAGATATATAAAAGAGATAACGATACATAAATATAGCATATTTGCCCAAGAATTACATCTAACATTTACATTATTATTAATCTTGCCAAATTATTTGGAGGAGATATTTATAGTTCGTAATCAACTTCAGTGAAGCAGAGTAATTAACTGCATACATTTTGATAATAATGCAGTCTCTTTTCGATAAATCAAACATACCAAGTAAAAATAAAAAATTATCATTATATCAAGTTATGCAAAATATACTAAGATTCAATAACACCATCATCTTATTTTCGAAATATAGATATAGCCTTGAAGAAAGCAAATTAATATAAATAAAGTATTTATTTATTTTAATAACAATTAATTATTAATAACAAATATTTAACGATTTATTTAACAAATATTTAACAAAGTATTAATAACAAATATTTCTATTGTTACAACATTATAGCTGAAAACGATCTCATTCAAAAAATTTAAGCGCAAATAAATCAGAACTGTTGATTTACTTATATGTACTAGCACACCACTAGCGACACAACACTTTTGGGAATCACTTTAGTTTAAAAACTGAATTCAGATTGTTCAATAGTAGTCTACACTATAAAATGTTATAGTGTAAGGTAAGGTAAAAACTACTTCAAGTACCTACAAAACATGTAGAACTGAAGAAAACAGTTTTGTTTAAATACTTCTGTCCGATTAAGCTTGTAATATTCAGAAGCAGTAAACAATAACAGGCTAAACAATAACATATTGCTGAATGGGGGTTGCAGATTTATTCGTAAACTTGAACATTTATGATTATTTGTAAATTACTGGTTTCCTCTCAAAATTAGTTTGATATCAGAGGTGGAGTTTTATCTGCCTTTGTGGTAAAAGAAGAATGACAGTTCATTTTGTTCATTATTTATTAGTAACACGCCGATTGCCAAGATATGTGATTGTGTGTGATGAATGAGTGTAGTCATTGTTACTAACTAAGGTTGACTGTTCCTCAGAAAGCTACTTATTAATAGCCAAATAGTCAGGGCATCTAAGGGACCTACAGCTTTACATGGAATCCGAACCACATAGTGTTAGTCTGATTTTCAGTTTACTGATTACTGATTTTCAGTTCTCTTCCCTACACATCTGAACTTTGACTATCATCCAACATGGACACACTGGATTTCTCTTGTAGTATGCACGCTGATGGCAACCATTGAGGAGGCGCCACGTCTGTATTAAGAGGACCGAGCATAGAACCTATCGCCTTCAATCTCCTCAACACTTTATCTCCAAGTAGCTGGGTTACAGCATTGGACAACTAGTAACCAGGCATTCATTTCTTACCATCAATGCCTGGTTACTGAAATGCTGAATGTTCCTTAGTTCAAAGTCAACAACAGTTTGTATGCTGTTGAAATAGAGCGATTTACGTTTCGAGAGGCAACAAATGGTGAAACTCATTAGCTCATCAAGTCAATGTCCATATTTAGGGTGTTATAAGAGTACAACTATTCAAAAGTATTATTGATATGTCAATGAAAGTAAAAAAAGTTTCATCAAAAACATCACGACTAAAACCTTGGATGTCTACAGCATTAGTGAGATCGATACGGACCAGAGATGCGATGAGCAGGAGATTGAAAAAGCAACCGTTTAATATTGAACTAAAAATTCGCTTTAGAAATTACCGGAACATTTTAACAACCTTGATTAAATCCGCAAAACATTTACATTATCGCAGGTTAATTAACGAATCGTCAAACAATAAACGAAAAATGTGGAAAACGTGGCTGAAGTCATGGGTTTAAACAAAAGTAAAGATAAATTTCCTGTGGAGCATTTTTTAAAAAACAGTGATATTCCAAAAATTGAAGGCATAAAATACGTCGCTGATACATTAAACGACTATTACGTAGGGGTAGGAGCCAACCTAGCCGGAGCTGTTCCTCCTGTATCCGAGACAGTGTTGAGCGACCGGGAGTTTCGAGTGGACTCCGACTTCCAGCTGGAACCGGTGACGGAGGAGGGACTGTTTCATATAGTCTCAAGCATGAAGGGTAATTCAGCCCCCGGCCCTGATAACATTCCGGCATCTCTAAGTAAAAATTTTTTTGAATTCATAAAACTCCCATTACTTCATGTAATTAATTTAAGTATAAATCAAGGTGTTTTCCCAACTATTTTTAAACTTGGCAAAGTGATTCCAATATATAAAGGTGGCCCAAAGGACCAATGTGTCAGTTTCAGACCAATTACTTTAACTAGTGTATTGTCTAAACTAATCGAAAGAAGTGTAAGATGCCAATTAGAAAAATATGTAACCGATCACAATATTTTGTTTCAAAATCAATTCGGCTTCCGGAATGACCACAATTTAAATGACGCCTTGTTTTTGGTTACAAAAAATATACATAACGCTATTGAGCGAAATAAAAAATCGTTAGTTGTATTCATAGACCTTGCCAAAGCATTTGATAGTGTGGACAGGGGTTTGTTGATCGAAAAGCTTGAATCCATAGGAGTAAGGGGCACGGCATTACATTGGTTTCGAAGCTATCTCAGTGATCGGTATCAGACAGTGTCAATTTATGACCAATTTAGTTCAAATAAAAAAATAGAGTACGGTGTTTTGCAAGGAAGTTCGTTAGGTCCTCTCTTGTTCTTAATTTTTGTAAATAATCTAGGTAAAATAAATTTAGCTGGGGGCCAAATATTTCTCTATGCCGACGATACTGCCATTTTGTTTGAAGGCGACAGTTGGAGGGAGGCTTTTGGATTGGCAGAGCGCGGTCTGCTCACTGTCAAGCGTTGGTTTGATCAATGTCGGCTCACTGTTAATATTTCCAAAACAAAATGTTTACCTATTTCCTTAAGAGCCGACTGCGATCCTGTAGATTACAATCTGCGCCTGCATACATGTGGTGGACAGCATGATTGTGTGATGTGTGAATGCGTGGAGCTTGTTAATGAATACAAATATTTGGGCATTGTTTTCGATAGCCGCATGAGGTGGTCGAGTCATATAAACTATCTGAGGAATAAACTCCGGAAATTCATATTTATATTTTCCTATCTTAATAGAGTACTTGAACCGGATTTACTAAAAACTGTATATTATGCCTATATACAATCTCAGCTTCAATATGGAATTATAGCTTGGGGTGGATGCTTCCAAACTATTCTTTCACCTCTCGAAATAACTCAGAAGACAATAATTAAATCAGCATTACAAAAAAATCGACGTTCCCCAACGGACTTACTTTTTGATGAGTTCAAAGTTCTAAATTTATCTCAACTGTATATTAGAAGTTTCTTGATGTACATTTTCAAAAATAAAAACAACATATTCAATCAGATTCAACACCCATATCTAACCCGTACTTCCACAAATCTCGGAATTAATGCGCCTCGATTGGTTAAAACAATAACGACGACATCTTCTCATTATATCGCAAATATCGTTTATTCTAAAGCTCCTTGCCACATTAAGAATCCTATACCATGTAGCATAAATGTTTATAAGAAATCTGTCAACCAGTGGATTGTTGAAATTGGTAGAGCGGAAATTAAAAGTTACTTTCGTTCTTCCTACACGTAAGTATCGCACAATAGACTACATTCAGAATGATGAAGTGCGCGCGCGTGTGTTGTGTGTGTGTGTTTGTGTGTTTGCGTGTGTGCGTGCGTGTGTGCGTGCGTGTGTGCGTGCGTGCGTGCGTGTGTGGGGGTGTGTTTTATATGCATGTCTGCGTTGTGCTTGTGTGGGTGTGTGTGTGTGTAAGTGTGTGCTTTTGTTAGGGTGCGTCTGTGTGTGTGATAGGGGAGTGATGTGAGTAAGTGCAAATGTGACTGTGAATGTGTGTTTGTATGGTAGGTGAGTGGGTGTGAAGTCTCTACTAATAATAGCTCCTGATACAATAAATATTAATTGCTTATTTGTCCCTTCTTATTGCGCATGCATATATATGATATTCTTTTATATCAAACTAGTTTTAAGTTATATTGTTCTTTATGTTATTTAGTAGTAGTGGCCGACAACATTCCGACTGTTCTGGACTCGTTTCCCCACACACAGGCAGCCGCCCATGTGGGGAACCAATTTCATGTAATTTTGTATATATTTCTTTGTATATGTTATAAGGAGGAAATAAATACATTTTTCATTTCATTTCATTTCAAGAAATGTTACCAAGGACCGATATAAATATATTCATAGACCTGTTTAAAACGTTATTTTTTCACCTCTCCTCATTTTTGTTAAGCTGAATATGTATTCTCAAATATTCATCAGAATCTTGTATCTTAATTTACATCACTATTAGTTAGATAAATTTACACAATTTGTAGAGTGTGACATTACTAAAACAATACTGATATGATAAGAGCTTGCAATATTAAAAAAAATTTACATGTTTAGTGAATCTACATTATTACAAGACATAGCAAAGTAAAAGTTTCTTCATAATTTATATTGGTTTAGTAAATGAGTTTGTATTTTTACCATAAGTTGAAATTAATTCTTATTAACAATAAAAAATAATTATTTATGATTGCTTTCCACAAATCCTCCTTTTTAAAGAAAATAAATAAATAACTATAACTCACCAGGCATCTTCGCCGGATAGATCTTCATATAGAATAGCAAGAGGTTTCAGAGCATTGGGTTTTTCCTTGATGCGAGGTTCAAAAGGGGTTGAACTATTGTCAATTTTATCATGGAATTTCGCTTGAGGCCTCTGAGTAATGCGAGCGTTTCTCAAAACTACTGGATTTGGTGAACTCTTATTGAGAGAAACTTCTTTCCATCTTGCCTACAAAAATAAAATAAATGTTTAATGTAGGGTACAACTAAAATGTGTTTTCTGTACTATTATTTTATATATATAATAATAATACTTTATTGACATCAATTATGTATTTACAATTTTATAGAATATACAAAAGTATAAAAATATAAAATACACTAATATAAGAAATTATAGTACTGCTGGATTTTTCTTCATTAGTTCAAAGATTTATTCAATTTCAATATAAACAATTTTCTGTTAAAATTTGTCTTAATATTGATTTGGAATTTTTGTAATTTAAATTGTGAATAGAATTTTTATTTACATAAAAATAATTTTAATAATATAAATATTATTAATTTTAATAATATAAATATTATTAGAACATATTCATCAAATTTCATACGGCAGATAAGTTAATTAATTTAAAGATAGCACAATACCTGACCAAGCAGGCATCTTATTAAGATATTCTTAACTTGAAATCAGAAAATGTTAAAAACAGTTATTTAAAACTATATAAGATTCATTGTTCGCTGAACTTTAAAATCAAAACATAATAATTACCGAGTTAGTAACATTTTTATTCCAGCTTCCACTGGCAGCAATAACAGGACTTGCTGCTATGTCTGCTATAGGCTGGATGGGATTTCTTCGAATGCCTGATAATTCATCAAGATGAGTACCCTAAAAAGAAATGATTTATTCAGAGTTCATGTATCAGAATACAATTCAAAAGCGGTGAGTTAACTCTGTATTAAATTTGATTCAGCAAGAAGTAATAAAAACTTATACGAACTTCTTGACTGCTCAACTGATTGACATAAACCAGTATTCTAGTCTGAAAACCATTTACTACAAAAACAAGAAGACTGTCTGCTCATATGGCTTCCAAGAAACCAGATTTACTGTCCAACGAAATTAGTTATTTTTCTGTATTAACTGAGATAGTGCCAGCTGTTTCCTTCTCTCTCTATCTCTTTATCCCTCTCTCAGTATACCTTCATTGCACTATGAAGTGACTAATAGTTGAGCTAATATTATACAAAACACCTGTTCTAGAGCATATTTGAAAACAATTACCGTTAGATAGCAGAACATGCATGCATCTACAGTAAATGGATTGCTTTTTTCTGTCTGTTTGTTTCTATAGTCAATGCTAAAACATATCCAATCTACTAAAAAAATAAATTTCTAGTAGTTATCCTAGTTCAACCTTTAAGAGTCTGCGGAGGTAAAATGAAAAGTCTATGTTGACTGTAGCGCTAGATGGGGAGGTTTAAGTGTGATAACAACCAGAACTATTGGAAAAGAATTTGGCTAGACGGAGAACATGTACACCCACAAAAATAACTAAAGAAAAGAAAACCAAAAAGAACCACGTCGGCAGTGGCAGCCAAGGAAAGATTCCTCGGGGGTAATAAAAGTGGAAGCAAACATTCCCTTTTCATTGAAGAGCCTTACGAATACAAACTGGCGTTGGGCTGCCACTAGCTCACAGCAACTGTTAGAGATGTGCCGGCTTAGAAATTATGTGCTCCCGAGTTTGAAGGTTGTTTTCTAAGGAACTAAAAGGCCTAAGAAAAATCGAATCATACCATTGTTTTCCGCGCTCGGTTGTTCGTTATGACATACATGTTTTAATAATTTTTATTCTAGTTGGAACAAAAAAGTACTAAAATTTTAACTAGGTTTCACTGTACAACACATTTACGCCGTCATTACTAAAAATAAAGTTAATGTATCGCATTTATATTTTAAAACCAGGTTCATAAGAATGTATTTTATAAATTTTAACTTTTCGAGAAAAAAGTTTGTATCACTTTCCTGAAAGTTTTCTTGGTCTTGTTGTAATCCTTATGACATGTATAGTTAAGATACATTACTTCCTTGTGTGTAAGTGCACAGTGAGTTTCAATCAATTAAAAATAACTTTAAATTTATATATTTCGATTTGAATCAATTTAAAAGCACTGAATTAACTTACACATATTAAAGTATGTATCGTACCGATACATATCAAGGATTACAACAAGACCAAGTAATCAATTTTACAACCTCTTGAAGCCAAGAAAACAATGTTTCAGCAAATTGATAAGAACTTTTTTTCTTGAAAAATTAAAATTCTAAAATTTATAAAACTTTCCAATGAACCAGGAGGTATTAACATATACATGCGATACATTAATGGTATTTTTAGTAATAACGGCATAAATTTTATGTACAGTGAAAACTAGTTAAAATTCTGGTACTTCTTTTGTTCCAACTAGAATAAAAATTATTAAAACTAGTAATAAAGTTTAAAAATTCAAATGTCACAACCGCACAAATAAACAAGGAAAACAATGGTGTGATTAAATTTTTCGTAGGCCTCTTAGTTCCTTAGAAAACAACCTTTAAATTCGTGTGCAGATAATTTATGTGCCGACAGTAAACTTATTGCTTGTAGTCAATTGATATTACGTTCATTGATAAAATTAAAATTGTATTATAGCCAACTCTGGATCTGAGTCTCTATAAACATTCGCATTGTAATATTAATAGTCTAATAAATTAAAATTGTTTGCTAATAATGGGAATTAGTTTAAAATTACTTTATCTCAAAACTGTACTGAATATTATACTAATAAAACACTATATGTATAAAACTGTAATAACATTTGTCTGCACTGCGAAGAATAGTGAACAGTTTACAGATAATTGTAACGTTTAATTTGCCCCACAGTGTGATTCTTATCCCAATAGCTTCATGAAGATGTTATTCTTTCATAGAAAACCGAGAGTAAGAACTATTTTAATTTAATAAGGTGTTTTCTTATACTTTACATTGCTAGTTTATTTAAATCTTAGGAATTCATCTTAGGGCTGTACAACTGGTCATCTAAGTTAGGTCTACAAAATTACCATGTCATTGTATTGGGCATGTTTTGATTTTATGAAAAAAATTATTTATTTTCTTTTAACTTTTAATGTCACTTGTGAAGCAATTTTGATTCAGATTTTTACAATTAAAGTTAAGGAATAATCCATTCAAAATATAATGATTACACACAGCTGCACTATCTAATAATTATGTAGTAACATTTGATCCCGTAGCAAAGGACGCGAGTAATCAGTCAATAATAAAATGGACTTTGTAAGATAAAGGGAATTGAAATAATAACTTGCAATGGTAGTAATCAGTTTTCTTTTTAATAAACAATAAATGGGACTAAAAAGATTAACAAGCTCCCGATGATGTGCACATACATCACATACTGTATTAATATCTACAATATATAAGAAAATTAAAGCTATAAATAATAAGTGTTGTAAAAAGATTTGTTTATAAATATACATAGTTTGTTTTATACAACTTTCATATTACCTATGTTACAGCCTAATTTTTAACAAAATTTAAGATATACTTATAATTAATATAACAGTTTATACAAATACAATATCTGTAGTTAACAAGTTCTTTATACAACTTATGATAACTATATCACAACCTCACAGTTTATACAAATACAATATTTGTAACAAAAAGTACTTTATACATTGTATAATTAACTATGTTACAACCTAACGTTTAATTTAAATTTACAATTGATCTTATTTATGAAGAGATTTAGCTAATATTTGCTTATGTTCTTTACCTTGTTGGGCTTCCTTTATCCTTTCCTTGCTCGCATCAATGATCTCTGGGATCATGTACTCGTAATAAAAGGCAGTTAGTTTTGGCTCAATTTCCTTGGCCCAAAATTTGTTGTCATGCTGAATGAAGTCAACCTTGAACCCTTTTGGAGACCAAATAGCAAATACGCAGTACTGTCTCTGTGTTATGTGAAGTTGCACCTGTATTTGGAAATAATATTTGTGTATTTTCTTCATAAATTTTGTTTGTTTTTACAGTCTTATTGTTGCTTCTGGAGTTATATCTTTAGCAGAATACGGACACTTGACCTCAACAATTCCATCTTCATCAATCAGGCCGTCTGGTGAAGCTCCCAGAAAAGGCAGGTGTTCATAGATTACTAGGCCACATCTTTTTATTGTTTTACCTAAGTAATTCGACAGTTTGCTGAGGCTTCTGATTCGTTCTGTCATCCGTATTGCATGGATGCGCAGTCTTTTAGGTGAGTATAGGCCAAAGTAAATGTGTCACGAGAGGAGCTGAATTAGAATAAGGGGTTTCTATTATATATATCTCCGAAATTTGAGGCTGTCAGTCTCATTCTACGTTCTGCGCGCCATAGCTCACTTCTGCTTTGATCTCTTGTCGACTCTTACAGCCACATCCTTTCTTCTTTTATACTTGTTAAACGTAAAAAGTATTCAGAGACCTTTTGCTTGTACAGATTTTGAACTATGTCTGGCTCTTCAGATAGAGGGCCGTAAAATTTGGAAGACTCAGAATTATTACAACTGACAATGAATTCTGGCCATTGCGCATCTTCTTTTTTTGCTTTTGTTATTTTTACTTTTAACTTCTCTTCGTACCTTTTTAAAATATTACCAGGACATTTATTACATATATTTTGTGTTGCTTGTAGTGAGGAAGTCCAGAGTTGTGTGTTACAACAGATGCTGCGCAACGAGCCTGATAATAATTTTTCACACAAAGGATTATTCTTTTTCCTCCTATCATTTTCGCAATGACCACGTTGTAATGATCTGTTATGTTACTATCTACATCCTGCATTAAGTGTTTGCTATTATCTGCCAAGACACCAACGGCACTTATTACCTATAGATACAAGCTACATTTTGTCATTTCAGGGATGTTATTTGTTTCAGGTGGCTCAGGCCTTTACAAAAGTAATTTAGCTCACCGAACACGTGACCGAGACCGAGGCGGAGACCGAGGCCGAGACCCAGGTGGAGACCGAGGTGGAGACGAAAGCGGAGACCGAAGCGGAAAACGAGACCGAGACCAAGACTGAGACCATTTATGATATTAATTCCTAATTTATTTGATTTTGATATCATATCGCCATTTTCTATGTGCTATTGATTTTGTGACTGATGCTCTTTATCGTAATATTGAGCTAGCAATAATTAATTTCCTTGTGTTTATGTGTGAAGCTCTGTCAATGAAGGTGCTCTGGTTTCGAATGTTTGTAGTTGTTATCCCTTTCAGCTTATTGCTGTAGTTTAGGAAGAGATGGTTTCTACACTCTACCTTTTCAACCGTGATGTCTTCATATGGGCGCATTTCAATAATTCTTTAGTAAACACTGCTGCCACCATCTGCCACAAGTTTTGCATACTTGACACCATACATTTCTTGACTTTTGAGGAACCCCTCAATTACAGCTGCTGATTCCATACTACTCGAGCTACCGTTCCAGTTTTTAAAACATGTGTACACGTTTTATTTGTTATTATAAATATTGTACCAGTTTTTAAAACATATGTACACATTTTATTTGTTATTATAAATATTGTACTGAAAACAAATCCTGATTGAATACCTCAGTGGATTTCATTTTTAAATGCCATGTTTTTTAAACTGCAGCCAATATGAATGCAGCCAATGCAATGCATTTCTGTGGTTAGACATATTTGTTATTTCACTTATGGAATGCTGAATGTCGACGATTTCCCAATCGCTTGTGTCACTGTTCTTCTCCATGATCAGTCCTTGAGTCAAATCTTCACTTGTGACGTCCATCTGTTCACTTGTGCAGGATTTTATTTTAGGTTCACTTTTTCTTGGTTTGGATAATCCGAAACTGTTGAAGATTCGCCACTCTGTTAAATATTGAGCTTGTCTATTCTTCTTGAACGGCCGTTGTTTATTTCTCTTATTTCCCATGATCGATTCACTAGGGCTAACACTATTTTAATGTAACAGATAATGTTTAAATAATATATATGAATGTAACTTTGTATTTAGCTATATTTTGAACAAAAATTAACTATAATAAAAAAAGTAGATTCACTGAAGGTAAAGCCAAGCACTGTAACATACCGGACGACATCCCAGTTGAGAAAGAAAGACTTAGGAGGAAAACAGCTGTGAAGGGCGTGTTCATTTTATAACGTTGTGAAGACCACCCCGATATTATAAAACTGTCCATCCAGACAGAGATCAAGTATGTGTTTGGTCTGTGATCCAGAATATGAAAACAAGTCAAAATGTGCCTACTACTGAATACGACATACACAACACTCCGCTGCATAGTCAAATATTAAATATGTACAGAACATATGGCAATGCCGACTATCATGCAATCGACAAAACTCAAGGCTAATGCAAATGATTTATCATTAGCATGACAATGCATTATCATAATGCAGTACTTTGTATAGCCAGATAAAATTGTATTTGTCACATTCGAAGCACTAAATGAGCACTAATTATCTTAATCGTCCAGTTTAAGCTAACCCATCTACTCGTAGTTTTATCTAAAAGGTTACCAACATAGTTGTTTATGTAATCTTGCTTTAGTTTGAACTGTTCCCATTACATAACTGTGCATTATGAACTAATCATAAAGAAGACAACTCACTTTTAACGTATGTTTTATTTCTACATTCATAGTTTAATTTAAAATATTTTTTGACGATATCTTGTTTCATTGCCAGAGGATAACATAACTAACATAGGCACTTCTGAATCTGCAATAATACAATAAAGACGCTAAATGTGCCAGGACAAAGAGGGCACAACTGGCCTCTGTAGTTTTTATGGCAGGACAGTCATGTAGTGAGCTTAATAGCATTATACCTGATATTGTCAATAACTCCGGAAAGCTAACTAAGAGTGGCATAACTACAAATGCTGCTACTTCTAAGCATATTATGCTACGGAATAAAATAAATTGCCTTGAAAAGGACATACATCAATACATTAAACAAATAGATGATCAAGGAGCTCAGATAGTGAGGTTCAAATGTTGCTTAGAGGAACAGTGCGGAAAAATTAAAAACTTAAGAAGCATGTATATTGAAGATTCCAACAGACAAACTCACGCAAAAAGCAAATATGGAGACATACATATTTCTCATGAAAAGAGTGGCCTTACTGACTCCCGATTTGAAATAACCCTTTTCTGCGATAGCCAGGGTCGTGATGTGTCGCATTATTTACAACATGATAATGTTGACAAATATAACATTTTTAGTCATGTCCAATCAGGTGCCCCCATTCAGACACTTTTTTCTGCCATCATAAGCAATAAAATAGACAATACCACTACCTATGGAAATAGGGACTTCATAGTAGTCATAGGTGGGACTAATAACATTGAAGATAGCAACATCAGAAACAATCCTAATTTTTTTAATGAAATTACAAAATATCTTGAAAAGCAGCTAGATCTACTCAAGAACACCAACGTGATCATGTCTACAGTACCATACAGATATGACGTTCGAGAAGACAGCATTATAAATGAAACAATCATGGGCATTAACTATATAATTAGAGAAATAGCTCATAGAAATAGTCACATCCATCTACTAGACCTTCACTTGATTGAAAGACGCTACCACACAAGGCATGGCTTACACATCAACAAAAAGGGAAAACAATTTGAGTCCAAGGAAATTTTGAAGATAGTAAAAATGTCTGAAACTTTAAGAAGTGGTGTGAATTCTGAGGTTTATGTGAAAGGTACAACAATTACGCCCAAATTAGACCAAGTGGCAAGCAAGTCAGTGGTGGAGACTCAGACTGTTATTGAGGAGTCCCCAATGTGTTCATCTGCAGCATCACATCTTCCATGTGAGGTGCAACAAACAGACTCTACTGGTGGCAACATCTCAACTCCAGATTGTGCTGTGATGGGGTCAATAGTGTCCTCTGCTCTTACATCTGGTTCCAGCACTCCAACAACTCCATTCCATGGATGGTCCTCTCCGGAAACTCGGAAACTGGACTGTATGCGGAAGTTAACTGATGATTCTACTCAAGACTCAGTGCTGGACACCTCAGTAGAAACATCTTTCTTCTGTGGCTTCACTGGTCAATCTATCTTGGACTCAGAGCGTAGACTGGATTCGCACAACACATGAACAGGAACAGACCCAAATACATGCTCTAACGGAAACAAACTCTTGCCCAGTAAATTGTAATAGTTTTAATAAGAATCCTTTAAAAAACATGGACATGCTTCTATTGAAAACAACAACATAACTTTTAACAATGTACAGGCCTGTGATCCCGCAATATTACACCTAAATATTCAGGGCTTTCTCCATAAGTTTGAAGACCTACAGATTTATGTCAATGATGTCAAAAATAATGTTTCCTTTATTTCCTTAAATGAACACTGGCTCTCTGAAAGTAATATTTCTAAAATTCATAAATTATACAATTTCACATTATGTGATTATTTTGCTAGACCTCAAATTGATCGTGGTGGGTCCTGTATTTTAATAAATAAAAAATATTCTGGAAAACCTAGAAAGGATTTAAAACTGTATTCACAACAAAACATATTTGAAGCTTCTTTTGTGGAAATTTCAGCATTAAAAATCTGCTAATATCCATATATAGAGTACCAAAGTTTGAATATGAGAGTCCTTTCCTGGGCTTATTGGATAAACTCTTGAATAAAATTAGCTCTGAATCAAAAAATAAACACATACTGATTGCTTCTGATCACAATTTCGATCTCTTAAAACCTAATAATAATGCTACTAAGATGTTGGAACTTTTTCAATGTTATGGTTTCAATCCAAATTTTAATGCACCTACCCGAGTCACACCTAGATCAAGCACATGCATTGACAATGTTTTTACAAACATGAGGCTTGATAAGTTGCATATAAAAAGTATTATCACCTTAACTGAATCGGATCACAGTGCCTTAATTTTAACTTTACCACCTTTGTTACAACCGAATTGTAGAAGCCAATGTAAATCTGAAAAAAAAAGGATATCTTGAACTTTTCTTTAAGTAATTTATCAGCATTTAAAAATGATTTAAATAATGTCACCTGGAAATTCAACAATAGGTTAATGGTTGATGAAAATTTTCATTCTTTATTACAAGATTTTGGTATAATTTTTGACAAACATTAAAAAAAAAAGAGGGTTGATGTAGCAAATGCCTCTATTAGATGGGCTACACGAGGTATAAAGATTTCTGCAGAAAGGAAAAGACTGTTACATTCACAATCCAAAACTAACAAAAATCTGTTTTTGCAACAATTTGTTAAAAATTACAAGAAAGTTTTTAAAAAAGCAGTTGCTGCAGCAAAAAGGCTAGCCAATGATAACTACATTGCTAGCAAAGACAATAAAACCAAATCAACTTGGACAGTTGTTAAAAATGAACTTGGGTTGAAAAACGCCACCAAAAATGTCATGCCTGATTTAAATCCTAATGTACCTAAGTCTATAGCTGCAAAGAAACTTGCTGATGATTTTAATAAGCATTTTTTAAGCGTATTTCAAAATTTAAGTACTAAACATGATTTGAAAAAAGCTTTGGCCCATGCTCGTTTCACACGCCCAACTAGTACGTTTTCTTTTAAAGCAGTCAGTAATGCAACATTAAAGAATGCCATATTATCTCTGAATAACATTAAATCGGTGGGATGGGACAAAATACCTGTTAGAGTAATTAAATATGTTGTTGATATCATTGTTCCACCACTTGTAAAAATTATTAACCAGTCACTGGAAGGTGGTATTTTCCCAGAGAGACTGAAATATGCACTTATTAAGCCTATTTATAAAAAAGGTAATCCTAACGATTTAAATAATTATCGCCCCATTGCAATTCTAACATCATTCTCAAAAATTTTTGAAAAGATTGTTTGTTTGCAGTTAAATGATTATCTTTTACAGAACAACATAATTAACTTTACCCAACATGGTTTTCGTAAAGGTTTCTCAACAGAAACAGCAATAGCTAAATTTGTTGACATAGTTCTAGTGGCCTTGGATAGGTCGCGGCGCATCTGTGGGGTGTTCTTCGACCTGTCCAAGGCTTTTGACTGTGTCATACATGAAATTTTGATTCAAAAATTAAAACATTATGGTATAGGTAATGCTTCCTTAAACTGGTTTGAATCTTACTTGGCTCAGAGAAAACAAAAAACTGTGGTCAATGCCAATGATATTTATAACTCATCAGATTGGGAAGAAGTTTCAGTTGGTGTCCCTCAAGGGTCAATCCTAGGACCGGTCCTATTTATAATTTATGTTAATGATCTATTTAAATTGCTGGACTTGGATCTTATTCAGTACGCTGATGATACTACTGTATTGTTTGAAGAACCTGATTATGATATACTGAGCTGTTCTATAATATCACAAGTGCCACTTTTTACTGACTGGTTTAACTCTAATGGTTTATCATTGAACATAGCGAAAACTCAATTTTTAACATTTCAATCAAATTATTTTCAAAAAGAGAATTTTGATTTAGTCATAAATAGTGCATTAGTAAATAGCCATAATAGTGTAAAATTTCTTGGCATCACTATAGATCAACATCTTAACTGGAAAGACCATTTAGATGAACTTGGGAAAAAATTAAACTCTGCTTGCTTCTCCATTAGAATAATTAAAAAGGTTACGTCTAAGGATGTACAGACAATGGTATATTATGCTTATTTTTTTCACTATTAAAATATGGCATTCTTGTATGGGGTAACTCAACTGGCACTGACCGGATATTTTTATTACAGAAACGTGTTGTCCGCATACTTGCTGACAAACCAATTAATTACCCCTGTAGAGCATTATTTAGAGACTTGAACATCCTTACCCTATATTCTCTATACATCTTGGAATTGGCCTGTTTTACTTTCAAAAATAAAAACTATTTTTTATCTCAGAAAGATATTTATGAACATTATACAAGGTACAAAAACAGTTTACCAACAAATCAACATAGACTGTCCAAGTATGAAGATTCTCCTTATTATTTGGGGCCTAAGATTTTTAATAGGTTGTCTGATACCTTCCAAAACATAACTACTTTCTCAACTTTTAAGAAGGAACTGAAACAATGGCTTCTGCAAAAAGCATATTATTCTCTTAATGAATTTTTCTGTTAACATTTTGTTGTGTGTAAATGTATGTAAGTCACTGGGTCTATGATTAAAAACAGACTGTAATGTGATGTATAATACAATAAATAAAAAAAATAAATAAATAATGCATCTGTAATTTGATGATAAATGAAATATGTTATAGATAAATAAACCCCTTTAAAATATCAATTAGAAAATTAGTACCGTTACATTTTCGTAAGTAGATTTAAAATCTCGCAATTAAGTCACTGTTTAGCGATCTTATAGTATTAGTGAACTAAACAACATTATTAAGTTCGTGACAAGCTGTGATGTAGATTCAAAGACAATTTTTAAAGCGGTATAAGCGTATTGCAAAGAGAGGTACTGTATATAGACAATCTTCTAACCCTTCAAAACATTTCTAAACAATGACTTATAAAGAAACATTGTTTGTTTTAGTCTCAGTTCTATCGCTTTACACCATTGTTACTAAATAAGAAATTATTTAAAACAGGCAAAACCTAAGTATCTAATGTACTAAATTGTGAAACTAAAGCTCACATAAATAAATAAAAGTCGTCAGTAATTAATATTTTGCTTGGCATTCAGCATAAATTTGAAAAATATTGGTATAAAATCTAAATGTAAATACCATGATTTTAAAATTCAATCCATAAAAGCAGTACAACAGCAATATTAATGGAACTGACAAGAATTTTATTCTTAGATAAATGAATTAAAAACACATTATTAACTTTGTTTTGCATTCTAAAATAGTTTCATTTGTAAAAAGGAGGCGCACGTTTAATGTCATCACAAATAATGACATTATCGTTTGCACATAATAAGCAAAACATGAACAAAATAAATAAATTAATAAGTAACATAAATTGTAAAACAAGAAACTCATTTTCTTAGCCATCAAACTGTTAAAACATCCTTCATCAGAATACTGCCGTTTGTTCTAGGGTATACTTCCCTCACTTTCACCTAGGCGCGCTGCTATCAATGGCTTGAAACTCTCGGGCGAAAATTTGCTGTACAACATTTAAACACGTGTGCTACATTTAATATAACGATTACCAGTTCTAAATTTTACAGGTCGCTTCACTATAAGTTCCTTAAGATAATCCTCATGTTTTAATAAAAAAAAAAAAAAAAAAAAAAAAAAAAAAAAAAAAAAAAAAAAAAAAACGGACTAGTAATGAAATAAAAAATAATAACTTTTGATTTATTAGTTTTTAATTTATATAAATATGCAAAAAATAAATCCAACTTTTAAAGAGTGGATGTAACAGTACATTTTATACTCGTTCAAACTATGTAAAAATTATAACTGTCCGACCAATCGTTAAGTCACAGTGCGAGTTCAAATTGAACATTGCTTTTATAGGAAATAAATCCAATATGGCGACTGCCTCTTCTTAACGAAAATTGCTATGAAGATAAATATATAAACTGAAACACCTAACCAAGCTCTTTGCCTGAACATAACTGCATAAAGTCATATCACTTTCATGCACACATGTCATTATTATTATTCAATATTCATTATTATGACGCCGATTGTCAAGATATGGGCAAATATGAGGGGCAAATAAGTGTGATGAGTGTAGATGAACGAATTTAGTCATTATTATTAACTAAGATCGACTGATCCTCAGATTTATTTATTAATAGCTCAATAGCTAGGACCTAAAGCTTTACGTGTAATCCGAACCACAAAGTGTTGGCCTAATTTTCAGCTAACTGATTAGCCTAACACTCAGTTCTCTTTTCTACACAACATCTGAACCTTTACCATCCAACATGGACACCCCAGCCTTCTCTAGTAGTATCCACATTGATGGTAACCATTGAGCGGACGCCGTGTAATTATTAGGAGGACCGAGCATAAAACCTATCACCTATAATTTCCTCAACACTTTGTCCCCAAGTTGCTAGGTTACAGCACTGAGCCACCAGTGACGACATTAAGATTTGGTAGTGTGAAGTAATCACTGAATTACTTGTCAATTAGCTGGTCTCCTGTGGAATGATAACCTCATTTTCTTTGCATATTAGGACTGCATAACTATACTACAAAATGAAAGAATGATCAGAATTTTTTAGCATTTTGTAACAAATTTTTATATTTTGTAGAAGAATGTACTACAAAATTAAATGTTCAAATAAATTTATTACTCTACAGTCAAAATAGTCTATATATCAACATAAAACAACAAAAATGTGTAATATAAACTATTGTATATACAATTTATCATATCACTTTCATGCACACATGTCATTATTATTATTCAATATTCATTATTATGACGCCGATCGTCAAGATATGGGCAAATATGAGGGGCAAATAAGTGTGATAAGTGTAGATGAACGAATTTAGTCATTATTATTAACTAAGATCGACTGATCCTCAGATTTATTTATTAATAGCTCAATAGCTAGGACCTAAAGCTTTACTTGTAATCCGAACCACGTAGTGTTGGCCTAATTTTCAGCTAACTGATAAGCCGAACACTCAGTTCTCTTTTCTACACAACATCTGAACCTTTACCATCCAACATTCCAACCCCAGCCTTCTCTAGTAGTATCCACATTGATGGTAACCATTGAGCGGACGCCGTGTCATTATTAGGAGGACCGAGCATAAAACCTATCACCTACAATTTCCTCAACACTTTGTCCCCAAGTAGCTAGGTTACAGCACTGAGCCACCAGTGCCGACATTAAGGTTTGGTAGTGTGAAGTAATCACTGAATTACTTGACAATTAGCTGGTCTCCTGTGGAATGATAACCTCATTTTCTTTGCATATTAGGACTGCATAACTATACTACAAAATGAAAGAATGGTCAAACTTTTTTAGCATTTTGTAACAAATTTTTATATTTTGTAGAAGAATGTACTACAAAATTAAATGTTCAAATAACTTTATTACTCTACAGTCAAAATAGTCTATATATCAACATAAAATAACAAAAATTTGTAATATAAACTATTGTATATACAATTTATCAACTACAAAGACCTAAGGTACTATAACTAATCGTGAGACAGCCATTTTGAAGGGAATATTATGTAAGCGTGATTTATTAGTACATTTTTTGGAATTAAACATGTTTTTCAATTCATACTTACACAAATCTGAAAAAAAAATTAATTATATTCTAACAAAGTAAGACCTTCTTTTTAAAGATATTTTTATGATATTATACAGCAGTTGGCAAATATATTTGAACTTGTAATATGTTATATTTAATAATTTATTAGTCAAAAATAATGAATGCAAATTTGTATGATATATTATTTTATAAATTTATTATTGTTGCTTATTGCTAATTAAAAAAAAAAAATTGTTTGGTGATTATCTTTAGCATGAAGAACATTGAACTTACCAACGTAATTTGGTTTTGATGCAGCTGAAACAGTTCTTTACAAGATTAAATATGAGTAGAATGTAATTATTCATTTTCCAATTATGCCCTTACAGCAACTGTTCAAAATGGATGTTATCAAAATGCTAACAGACTCGCACTATAAATTTTAGATGATCATCCACTGTTCATAACAGGTCACTGATAAGCAATTTCCTTTGTATTACCTATCTCTTTAGATTTCCACAATGTGATAGATATCATTAATTGCATTTTTACATTTAAGAATGAATCTTATAATTCTAATTAAAATTTCTGATACATTTTTTTCATCAGCGAAAATAGACTTAATGCATAGTAAAGTTGTAAAAAGTAAACAATTTAAAAACTGAAGACTTAATTCAAAACAAGAATATACTTAGCCTACTTAAATAAACAAGAATTGACCAGAAAAATATTTAAACTCTCATGAAAATATCTGAAATATGGTATTTATTCATCTAACTCAAAATCACAAACAGTTACTACGATATCAACAATTCATTGACTTTTTAATGCTTAGTTTTATGAAATAGATATTAGCAAAGCTTACCACTCTTTCTAGAATTTTATCATTTGTTTCAACAACTAGCTCATACTTCTCTTCTAAATCTCGTTTTCTAATGTCACGGTTAATGCCTTGGTGATGAAGGATTAGAGCTATCCTGGAAAATTGTACAACAAATGATAGTATCGCATATTATATACAAAGAAATGCTTCACAAATAGCTAATCATTTAAGTTTCCTTTACTTTGGTAGGTCTTTCTATAATCACCATTACTCTTTTTTAGGTAATTATGAAGCAAACTTCTTAATACAGATATTCCTTCAAAATTACCTAGCATAATAATTAACGATTTGACTTTAAATGTTTGTTAAGTTTTTGTTCCTCATTGAAAACCATGTTTTGCTTCAACACATAGGTCAAGCCTATGTTTTGCTTCTGTCTCAAAATATTTTGGTTGTATTAAATCAGTGCAATAGATCCTATATATAGGTAAGATAGTTTGTTAGTACATCTGATGTGATTATTCATTGATGGGACCAAGCCCAATTCAGATAATTGAATTTTCAGATAGTATGGTTTGTATTAAAAGCTTGCTTCTGGTTGGTTTAAATGCCTGCAAACGGAGAATGAGTGTCACAGACACCCACACACATCTAAACAGTGAGGGTTAGCATACGCTTTTTATAGACAGACACTGTACTCAATTCCTTATGAAAGCAAAACTTGCTAACATAATAACGCAGTATGTGCGTCATACCTAAAGTAAATTGAGTGAAATAGGAAAGTAACAAATTACACAGAATCAGTCATTAAAATGTACATAGTTAATTTTAAAAATATTTAGTTCACAAATTTAAGTCTAATTAAAACAAATTGATAATATTTGTTATATTTTACAAGTTATCTTTTAACATTTGTTAGTAAGATCAAAAGTGAATTATGAATAAAGTGCAAAACAACAAAAGTGCAATAACGAAAGAATCTCTTCGGCCAACCGCCGACCCAAGGCAACAACACAATTTGGAGCTATGCCTGTCATAGTTGTCTTACAGCATCCTTTTAACACTCACAATAATCATTTTATAGTCGATATGCATGCTTTTCACACTCTAGTAATGTATGAAACAATTTATAAAAAGTTGTGGTTGATATCTTAAATTTTCTGTGTTAAGATGGATCTATATCATTAACAATTGATGTACTAACAAAATAATTGGGTGTGCGTCGGACCACACGGTGGAAGTTATACTTCTTTGGCCATTCTCATACACCCACTCACGCACACAAACAGACAGGATATATAAATGAAATATAAGACATTTTTCAATATTATTCAATATATTTATCTTCAATATATTATACGTGACTTCATTATTATATTATACACCTATATTATCATTATCAGTAATTTCTTCGATTAAATTTCTTCGATTAACAATCGATTAATCGATAGTTCTTAAAAATTTGTTCTTACTTTTCAGCGTGACGCGGTTTCTCGACCAACATCCCATTCCAAAGTGTCTAACGGGCGCAAAGAAGTATAACTTCAAAAATTATCTGCTAAGGTACTTCGGCGACTGCATTCTGGATAAACGTGTCATCCCTAGTGTACTTGATCACAATAACAAAGAGAACTATATCTAAAATGACTAAATATCTCATTAACTATGCTATGCACTCTTTTGAGATATACTAAATTGTGTAAATTTGACCACTCGTGATAAAATTTAAAAATAAAATTATATTTATAAATGAAATCAGCTTACTGAATTACCTTTCATATTTTTAAGATATTGTCATTAAATAATCAATAATGAATTTGACTTACAGGTCTAATGATTTCTTTCCAAGTGAATCCATTGTAGGTTTGAATCTGGGTGATGTACACAGAAGATCCCATTGGTGACCTTTAGGCAAGCTATTTGAAGCTCGTATTGCTGGCATGAGAGCATCAAATCCTTGCTAAAAATAAATATGTTGTATACTGTTTCTAAGAAAAAAAATTGTTAGTTTATCTTACATGCATTTAGCAATATTTTTTGTCTAGATTATTCCAAAATTTATTTTAAACATTTGAATATTATTGAATTTTATTCAATTTTATTCACACTTAACTATTTTATACGCAGTCTTTTCTAGGTGCAACTTTACATACATTCAATTTAATTCTCTTTATTCAAATATTGTACAAGCACAATAAATAGCGTCAAAAAACATAAATGTTTTAAATTTAAAATACAGTATTTTAATTTTAAAGGACTTCATTAGAGAATGTTTATTATGTATTTCCACTCAAAGTTAAAACACTTAGAGGTTAAGTGGTAGAGAGGACTTATTTTTACTAAATATTCCTCTTAACAAGTAAAAACCACTCCACCCCCCTCCCCAAACTGCATTCAGTCTGAGTGCAGAAAAAATAGAGTAAGATTTGCTGTTTGTGTTTGATGTATCGTATGAGCATTCTGATGTTCAATCTGCTTCTCGATATGAAAACAGGTTATGTGTGTAGACTCTTTACTGATTGTGTAGTTTTTTCTTAATGTCAATTTGAGCATAGTCAATAGCTTTATGTCTGAACTAAATTATGGCTTCCAATACCAAGTACAGGTAAGCCTATTTAATTTGTCACTATAATGTGAGGTAATATTATTTTGGCCACTATTGTTGAACACACTAACAGAAAGGTTCTTCATGTGTTTTCATACAGCTCCAATCTTACTTTCAAATTAAGGATCACAAATTGGAAATAACTTATTGTCCCTAAACTGGAAACACGATACAAGTTCTAATTCAAAATTAATATTAAGTAAATCGGAAATACAGGGGACAATTATGCAATAAGGTTTGAGTTTAAAAACAGCCCAATGTGTTAAGTCATATTTTCATTGAAAATATACTGTACAGCTACAATAAAGAAAACGCAAAAAAACGGAAGAGCAATTGACAAAACAGAAAAAAAATCAAATGTAACAACTAATAAACTACAATACCGTAAAACTAACTTCACTTCTTACATATGAGGAGTCAACACGTTGTGTCGTATTTTGAGTGTATACTGTATTTTGTGTGTATGAATTGTGATTTGAGTGTAGGATGAGTGTGGATGATTGTAGTCTCGTTACTAACTGAGTTCAACTATTTCTCAGAAAGGGCAATTTATTAATATCTCAACAGCCAGGGCAACTAAGGGACCTACAGCTGTACGTGGAGTCTGAACCACACAGTGTTGGTCTGATTTTCAGCTAATTTACAAGCCTGATACTCAGCTATCTCCCCCACACAACATCCGCACAATGATTACCACCCAACATGGACACCCTTAAATTCTCTAAAAGTGTCCACGCCGATAGCAACCATTGAGTGGATGCTATGTCGGTATTAAGAGGACCGAGCATCCAACCTATCGCCTACAATCTCCACAACACTTTGTCCCCAATTAGCTGGGTTACAGCACTGTGGCTGACAAAATAAAAAACAGTAAAAACTAAATCAACTTGGAGGCTTACACAAAATATCCAGCAGTTAAAATAATAAATTATAGAATTAGGACATAATAGAATAATGAACTGACTTGTCTAGTGGGTGCAACATGTATTTATATGTGACTTAGAAGTTACTGTATGTTTAAACACCATACAACTATCACGTTGGCATTCAGTGGCATAGTGGTAGTTGCTTGCACTACAGTATAGTATAGTCGCTCCAAACAACTTTGTTACACACAGCAGACACTTGATCAACTTGTATACAATAAGCTAAGATCATGTGTTTTTAAGAGCATCTATTTTTCTTCAAGTTATCTGGACATCCAGATTAAAAGAGGCCAAATTAAGAAGGCCTCTTTTAATCTGGCAATTAAAACCCATACAAGAACAGTTGAATTAACCCAACCACCAGCCAAAACAAGAACAATTGCTATGGAACCCCTCCCCCCCACCCATACAAGAACAATTTACATTCTTCCATAACAATACCACTGTATGAGTATGGGTGGGCGGGTGGGTCAATACCACTGTACGTGTATGGGTGGGCGGGTGGGTCAATACCACTGTACATGGATGGGTGGGCGAGTGGGTCAGTACCACTGTACGTGTATGGGTGGGCAGGTGGGTCAATACCACTGTACGTGTATGGGTGGGCGGGTGGGATTATATAAGGTACTTAAAGCCGGGTTTTTTAATAAGTTTAAAAAACAATTGTACAGTGGTATTGACCCACCCGCCCACCCATACTCATACAGTGGTATTGACCCACCCGCCCACCCATACTCATACAGTGGTATTGACCCACTCGCCCACCCATCCATGTACAGTGGTATTGACCCACCCGCCCACCCATACACGTACAGTGGTATTGACCCACCCGCCCACCCATACTCATACAGTGGTATTATACACTGTATTGTACATATAAAAAATTACAGTACTTTTTTATATGATACTAATTTATAAAAAAGTACTGTATATAAATTTGTACTTAGTTGTCTACTTGCTAACAATATCATTTTTATTACAGGCTTACCTTAATTAGCCCAACAAATTCTTCTTTTTGTGAATTAGCAACTTTTTCTGCAGAATCCTGTTCTGAGACATCAGAAATGTCTTTCTCAGCCATGACTAAAATTTCACTGGACAATTCAATATTTCTACTCGATGGTGGAATAGAACAACATCCAGTGTTTGTTGATAGGTACACTTACCTGGCCATGTTTACTTTTAAGGTTAGAAAAATAAAAGAAAGAGAATAAGAAACCACGATATAAGGACTATAAAATCTAAAAGAACATGTGGTGTACCGTACTAGTGTGGAGTAGTAAAGAGCATAGAAGTAAAAAACAAAGGCCAAGAAAAAAATGTTACGACAATACAAGAAAAAAGAATGAATTTTATTCCAAATAAATTATATCAGCTACAATTTACAAAGAAAGTATTATTGTTTATAAATCATAAAAGAATTTGACAAACGAGTAATTTAAAAAATCTAGACATAAATCTTAAAGCTGATAAATAAATATTAAATTATGGTCCAAGGAATGTCCACCTGTGCGTCTGCTGAGTTACAGTTGGTCAGTTACTGTATAAAGAAGTATGTTCGACCTCATCATTTTGGTTGTTAAAAAAAGTGTTTTCATTTTGAAAGAAAAAATATTACTGTGAACATATATCAATTATAATACATATTCTATTCTATATATGTATAATAGAAAGTCTCTGTCATAACTATTTTCTCTAGAAATAATTGGTTTAGTTCTATTTTTTGTCTAAATATTAATAGTGTTAACCACTTTTAAATTTTATTTAAACAATTTTATGGTATGGAATTATGTCCTTGTTATTTTGCATCTTCATTTCTTACTGAGCGTTATATAATATATTATTAAATTATCAAAATTGTAACATGGTTCATGTCACTACACTTAACACTAACCTTCACTATATTACACTGAGAGGTATAAAATATAGAGTACCTTATTATTTGCTCACGGCGAATGAGTTTTCTCACGCTATTTTAGCCTAAAAACAATCACAGAATTAGTATACTGAATGAAAAATTAGTCTGGGCCGACGGCCAGTGACAACTGGACATAGGCGAGGATTGAAGAGGGGGCTCTTTTATGAAGACATGTTCTTCACAAACAGTTGTCTTGAAGAGATGTTGAATATTTTTAATAATTTAATTACTGTACTAAAGGTTAATATAATAAACCGCACCAAAGTACTCCGAGGACATTTTAGGCGTTGTTGCCATATCGTTTTTGAGAACTACCCAACCACATGTTTCATCTAAGACAAGTATGCATGTGTTTAAAACTGTCAATTTTATTGGTATTTTGTTTACAAAACAACTGTATGAAACTATTTAAAGAACTCTTAAAATGGTAAAATTAATTATGATATTTAACAATACAGAAAGTTTTTGTACAGATTTATGTTGATGTAAATATTTTATATTTTGTAGAAAGTACTATAAGAAATGTTTAACGAGTGAAATAGCTGCTTTTATCCGTAATTACATTATAAATGCATTCCATACAACAGTTCTTAAGCCCCATACACACGGTTAGTTCGAACTGACCGTGTGTATGCAAAATCCTTTCAGTCCGGCCTGAGCTCAGCCAACTGATGGACTGATGAAAATTCGTCAGTTCTAAGGTACAGTTAAAACTGACGGCTGGCCGGACGGACCGTGTGTCCTTCAGATCTAACTGAACATTCGAATTGTAGGCGGGCCGAACTGAACATGGTCCTTCAGTTCGGCCGGACGACAGTTAGAAAAACGAACGCTTCCGCCTCTTTTTCTTTGTGCCACTAGAGATACCACTGCACTGCAGAATAGTAATAGTTCTTCATTAGAAGCCATCTAATAGCCTATACTGGTAAGACACAAGATAGACTGTTGAGGCGAATGTAGGTTCTGACCTGGCCGCGTGTGGCTTGCACTGACATCGAACTGAACAGTTAGAACTGACAGTCCGAACTGGCCGTGTCTATGGGCTTTATGCTTAGTTATCGCTGTTAGTCAGCACTGTGGAATGCTTTTGATATTTATCTATAAGTCTAGATAAATTTCATGAAAGTTGAAACTAATGTTTAAATCACATACTATAGATAACGTTTGATAGGCATGGATTAGTACTGAAGAAATTAAATTTCCCTGGCCAGAATTATGAACCTTGTCAGTGCACAACTCTGGCGAACATAAAAATTAATTCTAATATATTTTTAACTCACCAAAAATCGACACAGAAAGAAATTAATAATTAACATTGTTGAACATATTTTTATTAATTAGAAACAAAATACAATCACATATTAAAGGAAACGTTAATTTAAATTGAATTAAAAGCTTCATTTAAATATAGGCCTACTATAGGCCATATCATTCAACTTCGCATATTTCATTTTTAAATTCGTCGCCATCGTCATCACTGCTGTCATTTAGGTTTATAACGATAGGTTCGATAATGACATCCCTGGAACACTGCGGCTGAAAGTCAGCTTCTTGGAGCTCTTCTGCGTGTATTACACGTTTGGCCCAGTCAGTTCGTGATACATTATTTAAGGCTTCTTCTGCTAGTTTTCCACGTTAGCCAGTTTAAAAGTGTTGTTTTTTAAGGCGACTTCCCTCTTCACTTGAGCCCATATCAACTCTATTGGGTTGTACTGGCAATGGTAGGGGGACAAGCGAACCATTTCGTGGCTCATTTCATTGGCAACATGATCAAGATAAAAATAAGCAATTTATTGATCCATTAAACATGCAGTTACATGCAATTGGATAGGTCAATACATAATTGAAGTACATAAAAAACTGCAATCAAGTTTAAATAGTATATACTACAACGATTATCTCAATAAGTAATAAAACATTATGTCTAAATATAAATATCTACATGCAGATATTGAGGCACACATGCTCAATTGTAGCAAAAAATATAATAATTTAAGCTAATAATTTTGGTAAATATAGGTACTTAATACATGCAAAGGTTACAGCAACATACATTCACTGTTCAAACAAAAAGATTAATTTAGGTGGATGCTCAATTAAAAAAGCCACTTACAGTTTCAGTAGGAAGTGTAAAAAATGCATTCATAGAGTAGAGAGGCCAAGCCAGAAGAAGCCTTCTCAGGCCACTTTAGAATTTTGAAAGATCTTGGTTCCTAGCAATACAGGGCAGAGCGTTAAACAGTCTAATGCAGAACATATCACAGTTCACCTGTGATTTTTTTCAATCTAACAAAAGGTACATCTATTAAATGCCTGTTTCTAGTATCATAGTCATGCACATCACCCCTACACGTACTAGATTTTACTATTACTATAGCTAGAAGCATGCCTACTTTTAAAATTATATAATGTAATAAATATATTAAAGCTGTAAACCGTCATTAACTTTTCAGAAATGAATATTGGCCGACAGTGAGCATCGTAAGCTGCTCCAGATATAAGCCTAATAGCTTTCTTTTGCAGAAGAAAAACATAGTTGATGTTAGATGCATTTCCCCAAAGCCTAAGACCATAAAGTAAAGTACTCTGAAAAAAGGCCATATAGGCAGTTCTTAGATAATCCTGGGGTACACTAGATTTTAGATTTCTAAGGAGGTACAAAACTATTGATAACTTAGTGCACACAGTTAAGATTTTAGAATTCCAGGTAAGTTTTACATCCAAGGTCAATCCAAGCAGCTTGACAGTATTACAAAGGTTTATATCAAGTGGAGGGATCTTACCAAGTGAAAAAATTAGCTTTTGAGTTTTCTCATGATTCAAAAACAAGTGATTAGCTTGGAACCAGGCAGAAACTGTATCTAAGGAGTGGCTCATGTCATCGTAAAGTGAGTTACAACTACGATTTGAGTGCACCAGAGTGGTGTCGTGAGCATAGGATGTTACACTGGCATCAGTATTATAAATTATATCATTTATCATTATAATAAATAATAATGGGTCCAGGACTGAGCCTTGGGGTACACCATAAGGGACAGCCTTGATCTGAGATCCCTGGCCATTAACAAAAACAGCCTGTTCAAGGCCACTAAGATAAGAGCGGAAGAAATCCAACTCGCTAGTACCAACTTTATAGTGCTGTAGTTTCTTTACAAAAAGGTCGTGGTCAATTGTATCAAAAGCCTTACTAAGGTCACACAGGGTGACCCCAGTAAGACTATGGGCTTCAAAACCATTCAAAATTACTCTAACAAGATTTTCAACGGCATCAATAGTGGATAAACCACTCCGAAAATCAAACTGGGTGTCCGTGAACAAACCATTCTCCTCAAAGTAAGTATATAATTTACCATGAACAATATTGGAAATTAAAAGTTTCCAAGCATGTGCCTGTTCATAAAAAAGGATCATTTGATCTTGTGAGCAATTTTAGACCTATAAGTATTTTACCTATATTTTCTAAGATTTTTGAAAAGTATGTACTTAAAAATCTTAGAAAATATAGGTAAAATACTTATAGGTCTAAAATTGCTCACAAGATCAAATGATCCTTTTTTTATGAACAGGCACAGTCTTGGAAACTTTTAATTTCTTAGGAAAGACACCTTCCATGAGGCAAGCATTTATACAAAAGGTCAGAGGGCAAACAATGTAATTAATGACTAATTTAATAAAGGAATTAAACAAACAATAGACATCTCTACTAGTAGAAGGTTTCATGCTACTTACAATTTCAAGTACTTTATCACATGAAGTTGGAACAAAACTGAACTTAGTGGCAGGTGAGGGAACGCTATCCATCATATCTAAAGCAGAGATGGTGGGAGTACCAATTTCATCTCTTAACTTTAGCACACTATCTACAAAATAATCATTGAATTGATCAGGAGACACATTACTAACTCTAGGCTGGGAATGTGTTGACTCTTGGCGAATTATTTTCCAGGTTGCAGAGCATTTATTAGCTGAAGTTTCTATGAAATCAGCATTTGACTTTAACCTGGTAAGCTTTAGATCAGTTCTGTATTCCTTTTTTAGCCTAGAGTACAACATTATGGTTTCAGGATTACAACTAGGATCACTTTTCATTTTGTCATAAATGAATAGTAACCATTTCTTCTTACGAAGGAGGGAATCATTTAACCATTTAGGTTTTTGTCTCTGCCCCTTTCAACTTACAGTTTTGGCAGGAAAGCAATCATAAAACAAACTTACAAACTTATCAAGGAAGAGCTCAAAATATTCTTCACAATTATTTGAAATAAGAATGCTATACCAGTTAATGTTTTCTAATAAAAACAGGAAATAATCAAGTTTGTGGGCTGGCAAAGGTCTCACCTCAATTAACCTGTCAGCCAAAGGAAACACGCTCCGATTGTGCGTTACTTCCAGGTAAACTCCAACATGGTCACTTAGAGGATAAGTACAAACATCAGCACAAATATCAGTATTATTAGGGAAGTCAGTGGCAATATTGTCAATGCAAGATTTACCATGAGTGGGCTTATAAATTAAGCAATACAAATTAAGAGATCTAAGGAGATTTTCAAAATATACAGTCTTAGGATCTTGCCTTAGCAAAACATTAACATTAAAGTCGCCTCCAACGACTACTCTATTATTTAACCTACAGTTGGCCAGAGACAGGACCAATTTCTCGAGAGCATCAAGGAAAAGCTGAATGTCTCCCTGAGGAGATCTATAGGCTACAATAAGTATAATACTAAGGCTTTTGAGCAATACACATGCAGATTCATGGTGAAATTCAGTGCAATAATCCACAACATTGATTTCCACACAAGTATGTACAAGGTCATTTGCCACAAATACTTCCACCCCACCATGTGTATATCGGGAGCGACAAAAGGCAGATAAGAGACTAAAATTAGGAATATTTTTACAGGCCAATGCTTCAGTACACAGCCAATGTTCCGAAAAACATAAAATATCGTATGACTCAGTGGCCAAAAAGGCTTCAATTTCAAGAGTTTTATTGCTAAGGGATTGAATATTATAAAATAGAAATCTACTGCTGTCTTAAGACCTCTTTAAGACCTCTTAAAGAGGTCTTAAGACTAACTTCTGGTCTTACATTGGATTTCGACACTACTTCACTGGTTCTTCGTGGGACGAGACTGTCACGTTTTTTGGAGACTCTGGGTCAGTATTAGCCTCTTGAGGTGGCTGCTTGAGGGCCTCTGCAAAGCTCTTGTGCTGAAGGGTTCTGGGTTCTGTAGGAATCGGCAGCGACAAGCAATCTGGCGATTCTGGGGTGCGTTTGGTTGGTCGTGTAGCGGCCGGTATTTGTCCACTTGATAGATTTCTCATCATTAAGTCAACCAGAAGCCGCTTCCCTGGGAGCCTCAGGTGCATACCATGCCTGGTAAACATCTGTATTCCAATGGTGTTGGAATCAATCACTTGAAAGTTCAGCTTTACTCCCAGATCGCAGATGAAGTTGTTGACCTTGGCTGTACGGTGATTGATCGGGTGTTGTGTATGAAGATCATGGCGGTGAGGCAGGGTTACTACCATCATCTTGGTCGAGCTGCTTCGTTTTGAGATGGTTTCTTCAATATCTCTGCAGAAGACCGCCCTGAATTCGCCAGCCCCACATCATTTGTCCCGGCTATCAGTATGTTACAGATTCCAGATGGTGGAGGACTCCCTGATACGACATCAAGGAACTTCGCTCCCGGCTTGCACACCCCACTCACTTATACATCGGAGCTGATCCTCTCTTGCATGATATTAGAAAGGATCTCTTGCACTTTTTTAAAATCATACTGCTTAACTGGAATAATTATACTAGGGGTAGTTAGAGTTCCTTTACTAGGCTTGCTTACAGGTCTGGGATTAATTTCTTTTTTCTCGTGCTTGCTGTTAGATTTTTTTTATTATTGTTTGTTTACTGGGTTCTATTAGAAAATGTCATTGATTTTATCTGGTTATTGGGATATAGATTATTTACAATCTATATTTATTTGCTGACTTTACTTCATTTATAGATATAGAAGTTCAGATTTTGTATAAGTGGGATCGTGTGGTATATTATTTGATACTAACCATTAAACAATATCGGTTTGTTCCATTTTGATTTTGGAACCTCGTCTTTGAGCATTGAATGGTAACTTGCATTGTCCATAACAATAAGACACCCCTCTTAAAGATTACATAGTAGCTGACCAACAAACCATTGCTGAAACAAAGTGCCATTCATCTCAGTGTGGTAATCACACTGCTGGAATTGTTTGCCCTCACGAAATACAAACTTCGCTCTTGGAATGCCTCCTGCAGCAGATCCTGCGTGTGCGATTATAAGCCGACCACCTTTTCCTATTGGTATTTTTAAACCTCCATTCATTTTAGAGTCTTGCCAAATGTAATTTTTTATGGTTTTGGGATACCCAAGTTTCATCTAAATATAATATAGCCCTTGTATAATTTGTTCTTAATAAAAGCATTTTCCGCAGAAAATTTGCACTACAGGCAGCAATATCGTGATGCTCATTAAGAATTTACGGCCATCTTTTGACTTTCTAAATTTAAAATCAAGTGATTTTAAATTCTGATTACAGAGTCTTCAGATCCGGTGTAATTTATTTTGTGCTCTAATTTAGTTAATATTTTTCTGGCTGTGGGAAACTCACCTCTGTCATAACATTCAAAAACTGTCCTTTGTACAACTTGTTTGTCAAAATCATCCAATTGGGGTTTCCTACTTTCTCGTATGTAGCGTTTCCTAGAGTCAAACTCATATTCTTCTTCGCTGCCTACTGACTCTAGAGTTTGTTTAATTCTTTCGACAGTTTTTGCAGATACACCGCAAGTCTTATTTATTTGTATTTATTTGAATAAATAAATAAATAAATACATATTTACATCATATAGAATGGTTTTTAACCTTACTCTGCCCATTCTCCAGTTAGGCCTGCTACTGGTCTATGAGAGGAAGTTATTCAGAGAGAGGGAGGGAGGGAGGGTGGGAGAGCATTAATAGAGAGAGAGAGAGAGAGAGAGAGAGAGAGAGAGAGGGAGAGGAGAGAGAGAGAGAGATAGAGAGAGAGAGGTGAGTGGTGAGTGAAGTGAGTGAGTGACGTGTTGAGGGAGGAGAGAGAAGAAGTGAGGAGAGAGAGAGAGATGATAGAGAGAGACAGGAGAGAGAGACGACGAGAGAGAGATGAGACGAGAGAGAGGAGAGAGATAGAGGGAGGAGACGAGAGTGAGAGAGAGAGAGAGAGAGTGAGATGAGAGAGAGAGAGGAGAGAGAGAGGAGAGAGAGAGGAGATGAGAGAGGAGAGGGGGTGTGTGTGTGAGAGAGAGAGAGAGAGAGAAGAGAGAGAGAGAGAGACGATGGAGAGAAGAGAGAGAGAGGAGAGATGAAGAGAGAGAGAGAGAGCGAGAAGAGATAGAGAGGAGATAGAGGAGTAGAGAGAGAGAGAGAGAGGAGAGAGAGAGGAGAGAGAGTAGAGATGAGTGAGATAGAGAGAGAGAGAGAGAGGAGGAGAGAGAGAGAAGGAGAAGAGAGAGAGAGACACGAGATGAGGAGAGAGAGAGAGAGAGAGAGAGAGAGAGAGAGAGAGAGAGAGAGAGAGAGAGAGAGAGAGAGAGAGAGAGAGAGAGAGAGAGAGAGAGAGAGAGAGAGAGAGAGAGAGAGAGAGAGAGAGAGAGAGAGAGAGAGAGAGAGAGAGAGAGAGAGAGAGAGAGAGAGAGAGAGAGAGAGAGAGAGAGAGAGAGAGAGAGAGAGAGAGAGAGAGAGAGAGAGAGAGAGAGAGAGAGAGAGAGAGAGAGAGAGAGAGAGAGAGAGAGAGAGAGAGAGAGAGAGAGAGAGAGAGAGAGAGAGAGAGAGAGAGAGAGAGAGAGAGAGAGAGAGAGAGAGAGAGAGAGAGAGAGAGAGAGAGAGAGAGAGAGAGAGAGAGAGAGAGAGAGAGAGAGAGAGAGAGAGAGAGAGAGAGAGAGAGAGAGAGAGAGAGAGAGAGAGAGAGAGAGAGAGAGAGAGAGAGAGAGAGAGAGAGAGAGAGAGAGAGAGAGAGAGAGAGAGAGAGAGAGAGAGAGAGAGAGAGAGAGAGAGAGAGAGAGAGAGAGAGAGAGAGAGAGAGAGAGAGAGAGAGAGAGAGAGAGAGAGAGAGAGAGAGAGAGAGAGAGAGAGAGAGAGAGAGAGAGAGAGAGAGAGAGAGAGAGAGAGAGAGAGAGAGAGAGAGAGAGAGAGAGAGAGAGAGAGAGAGAGAGAGAGAGAGAGAGAGAGAGAGAGAGAGAGAGAGAGAGAGAGAGAGAGAGAGAGAGAGAGAGAGAGAGAGAGAGAGAGAGAGAGAGAGAGAGAGAGAGAGAGAGAGAGAGAGAGAGAGAGAGAGAGAGAGAGAGAGAGAGAGAGAGAGAGAGAGAGAGAGAGAGAGAGAGAGAGAGAGAGAGAGAGAGAGAGAGAGAGAGAGAGAGAGAGAGAGAGAGAGAGAGAGAGAGAGAGAGAGAGAGAGAGAGAGAGAGAGAGAGAGAGAGAGAGAGAGAGAGAGAGAGAGAGAGATCCGCTAAAATTATGTCACTCTACCCACCGTGTTCTGAACGGGGAAACTAGCAGCTATAAATAAATAACAGCATCACGGACCATCCACCCTTGATTACATATTTTATATATGTATGCTAAGATTTGATATACTAAAATACAGTCTTTGATTTTATATTTTTCTTCTTTTTTGTGCTCTTTTTTACCGTCCATGTACAAACTTCAAACACTGAAAGGCTTTCGCCTATAATTTACATGAGGGAATGTCAGAATTTCACTTTAAACCTTACGTTTTTTACAGTGACATTTTCTATTGCTAAAATTGTGAGTTCAGCATTTCCTGTACTTTTGTAGAGTGCAATTAAGCTTTATAAGCCTGAATTTGGTTTGCCTCTAGGAACTGTTATGGGTATTGTTATTAACAATATTAATGCGACCCACAAGTATGAAAACAAATATTTATTGTTTGTGTTGATGCACTGCATATTTTCTTAATTTTTTGGACCTTTTTCAGAACACGCTCATTACGCTGAATGTGCACAATCCTAATCTCACCCTTACCACCTGCTACCACAGCTTTGCTCAGCCTAGACAGTTACTAAAGTACGTTATGCGTAGAAGAGAGAATTTGTGTACACTCAGCTATGCATTCATTGTATCACATAGAGACCAATACAGTAGTCTGAGAGATTATAAATATAATTATACTACAAGTGCATACAAAAGATATTTTTTACCCACGGAGATGCCTCCTGGATCATGGTGCCCAAGAAGATCGCTTCGGCCGACCCACTCACGCCAGGGGGGGCCTAGGGGGCCTGGGCTTTCCCAAACATAATTTTTTTTGTAAAGAAACAAATGGGAGCAACACTCAACAATAACTGTAATGGGCAATAGTTACTTCATCATTATAGAGGGTAGCACTTAATTCATAAGTGTAATCATTGGTAAGCTTAACTACTTATATGTATCATTATACATAATATGCAAATAAAGATTAATTGATTTTGATTTCTAGTTTGAATGGCTTTTTTTACATGTGTCAGTCACCCCCTCCAAACACTAACCCTGGGTACGCTCCTGCCCCACTCTACGGCCTTTGGTAGCTCAAAACCAAATCAATACTACATGGTGCGGATTCCTTGTTAAGCTGTAGGTCAGTAGGCCCCTTGATTGTTCTGACCATTGGCTATAATAAAATATAAATGGCCATTACTGGGGAATAAGTCAAACTCCATAACCAAACTACACATGTCATTTACACTCAAGTCATCTGTCATATTCAATCAAAAATAATTATTACAACCTGTGTCAATGTTTCATATCCGAATAATAACAATAAAAACTGACCAAAGGAAACATACGCATTTATTCTACAGTTTAATCCACAGTAGCTTCATTTTTAACGTAGTATCAATGACTTTGAACAAAATTCCAACGAGAAACATGAAGAGATTTTAGGAGACAGTTTGGGTCAGTCAGTAATGTATTAATTAAAGGCCAGTGAGCTGAATATGATTTGTATACAAAATTCAGCTCTATGTCAAATCAGTGGGCTGCTGCTTTACCAGGAAGGCAAAATTCCACATTCACTTTTAAATTAATAAAAAAACTATTAAAACCACAATGATACTATTTTTTAAAACTACGGAATTAAAATATCCACGAGGTGTAAAGGCCAGTTTTTACATAGGGTACCGTTCTCCTACCATGTCCATATCGCGCGTTTTCACCCGTAGGGACCGGCTACTGTTGTGCTCCTACTGTGCCCCAGTTGATCTTCAGTCTACCTTCACTTAGAATATAGAACTCACAAAGTTTCTAACTAGAACTCACAAAACTTAATCTAAACATTAACATATCAGTAAAATTAAAAATTACTTTAATACCCCTCATGTACATATGTTTATTAACTTTGATACTATATACTGTAATTAGTGAAAAATAATATAAAAAGAAAACTTAATCCAAACATTAACATATAGGTAAAATTAAAAAGTGTTTTAGCCGGGTCCCTACTGCTGAAAACGCGGGACATAGACACGGTAGGAGCACGGTACCCTATGTGAAAACTGGTCACATGGATATTTTAATTTCGTACTAAAAAAATAGTATCTATGTGTTTTTACATAGTTTTTTATTAATTGAAAAATTAATGTGGCATTTTGCCTTCCCGGTAAAATCGGCAGCCCAGTGATTAGACATAGAGTTGACTTGTGTATGTAAATCATATTCAGCTCACTGGCCTTCAATCAACACATGACTGACTGACCCAAACTGTCTCCTCTAATCTCTTCATTTTCTTATTGGTTTTTTTGTGTGTTCAAAGCCGTTGGTACCACAATAAAAAATGACGCTACTGTGGGTTAGAATAAACGCCTATGATAATTAATACCCCCGAGCAAATGACCCTGGTCCCATTACATAACTAGTGGTGAGGATTTGATCCTGATTAGAATAATCCACTGGGTAAAGGGTTGAGCCCCGTGGGATACATCGGATGCTGTAATGTATGTAATGTACTTCAACTTGGACCTCTTGGAACGTTACATCTTTCCTGCCGTCTCAACATTTCAATTTCACTCCTGCTGACAAGGTTGAACATTTCCTGTTTTAGTTCAACCCGATCAACTTATTAATCTTAATGGCTTAAATTGTATAGTGCCGGATAGTGTTTGACAAGAAAAACAAGTTCTTCGTCTATTTTGTACGTATGACTGGCGTAAAAGACTATCTGAATACAAAGGAACGAAGTTGAACAATTCAATCGATCGGCAATATTTGTAGTAGGTCGGGAACACATGAACTAGGAAAAGCCAGGGGTCGGGTGCCGATGCGGTGACGTAGGGGGTGACATATAAGGCATTTTCATCTGACATACCTTACTCAGGACTGCCTATCAACTGCCTACCACCACCAGTGATTTTTGCTGATTGTTTACCGAGTGTTCGCACGATATGAGTGAGTACGGTAGGAGCACGACAGGTCAAGTGAACATTGCAAACTGCTTTCCCATATAAAATAAATGCATTTGGCCATTTTTCGATTCCACATGACACGACACGGAAGGAGCATGGTACCCTATGTGAAAACCGGCTTTACAATACCTAAATTGTGAAACTATTTTGTTTTAGACCTCGGAGAATATGGATGGTTATCTGTATAAAAAAATCAACACTTGTTTTCAAACTGGAAAGTTTGAAAGATTCAATATACAATTTTTATATTGAAATATTTGTTTTGGTAGCCTTTGAACTTGGCTTAAACATGAAGTGGACATTAGGATTGTTATTGTTTATTTTTTCATGAGAGTCAAACAAAAGAAGCCAACTTTGTTTTGAAACTTTTGACTTTTTGAGGTTAGTTTAGGGTCAATGTGAACAATCAGAAGTAAAACTTTGGCTAACTAAATAGTAAGTATTAATTAAATAAGTATTACATTTTTATGCTAGTAAGAGTATAGACATAAAATGTTTTAATAATTATTTAATGTCTAGGGTCATGGAAGCTACCTAATCCATTGGTCAGTGAAATAAAGGAAGATTCTGGTCATTTGTTTTTTTTTATTTTTCAAAATTGGGGAATAAAGATAGAAGGAACATTAAACTCCTTTTAAAGTTTTGCCTTATTGGGAGGATACTGACAAATGCCAGTCTTGCTCAGGTTACGCCTATACTGCCACAATCTATCATTGGCAGTAAGCAGTCAAATTTATAGGAGGGTGAAATATTGCCTGCATTAATATACAGGATTAAAAAAAAAAAGCTTTGCGCAATTGTCATGGCTTGATTCTATGTATGAAAACAACTCATGAATGTTGACATTTAGCATTTTTTTTACCAAAGTATCGATTTTTAAAATTTTCCTCAAGGTATTTTCATGAAACCTGGCAGAACAGTTAAATGTAGAAAACAACTCATGAATGTTGACATTTAGCATTTTTTTTACCAAAGTATTGATTTTTAAAATTTTCCTCAAGGTATTTTCATGAAACCTGGCAGAACAGTTAGATGTATTACCAACCCAGGTATTTATGCAGTTTCTTATCACCAAACAAATTTGGAATGTGTTGCTTGAAATGGGTCTAGAATTGGCTGTATTTTCATGAGACATGCTTTTTATTCTGCGGAAATAACGTATTTTACAGAAAAATTAGAAAAAAATCAATGTCACAACTTTTAGTATTTTTGTCATATTTTCGTTGATTTAAATAGTATTTTAATCAATTTTAAAATTTTGATGTGTTTTTTTGCGCTGCATACAAATTTGAAAACTATTTTGGTCTATTATAAATATTTCTTGAGATATAACGGAAGAACTACTATCACGGCGAATCGTGATTAGCGGCCATTACGCGATCATTATATACAACAGCTATTAATAAGAAAAACCGAATCCATCATATTTCTGCTGGAGTGACGGCCGGTAGGCCATCACGGAGGCCAAACACTCGAATTTAACGCAAATTACGAAGTTTTGTTGAGAAAATAGACTATTAGGATAAGTTAGGTTATGTTTGGTTTTGTCATTAAAAAATGCTTTTTTCGAGCAAAAAAAATAATTTTACCACAAAACCAGTTATATATTTGTGTTCAGCAATAACACGAGAAATGAAAAAAAGTTGTTGAAAAATAACGATTTAAAAAAAGTTTTGTTTTCACTATCAGATAAAAAACTAGTTTTTCAATTTTTCGGTAAAAAACGAGTTTTCCGCGGATGAAATCAAACTCCTTAAGAGATGTAAACTCATGTTTCACCACTTTTTCAACATGAAATCGTATTTTCAGAGGTGGCAAGAAAGTGCAAAATATACGAATTTAAACAATATTTTATTTCAATGTTATTTCCAATTTCAAAATGGAAGCTATTAGGGCCTAAAATATTTTAAGTCAAAATCTACTGGGTTTTAATTGACTGATCTCGCTGGCTATGCTATAGGACCACTACAACCAATCCACTTATTTTTGTATTGCTCATACACTATTACTGAAGTAAGATGGTGTACTATCATACATAAACCACATGTTGTGATTGGTGTTTAAGGGCACATTTTCAATAATGTTTATCAAGTCACATTGAAAGAAGTGCAATTAGCTCAATTCAGTGAAAATGGTAAATACAACGGGCCAATAAATCTATTCCCAACAATAACTGCCCAAAAATGAAATGACAGTATAAAGTTAGCTGTTTACATTAGTAATAATAAACTTCTGATTAATTTTATTTTAATCATATGTTATAGATCTGAATAGTTGTATTTTTTACAAAAAATAATTTAGACGTTATTAAATAAAGGGGCCAATGATGTACAATTATACTTAGATATATCATTATGCTGTTTTCTTGATTCGAGGGTCAGTTTGATTATTACGACATGAACAAATACTCTTAGTGTATTTTTACGTTAGTGTAAAGCACTTAATACTTTTAACTGGATTAATATTTCCTTAGCTATGCAGACTACCAGTTAACACTATTAGAGTGCATTACAATTACTGACCGTTTAACCCTCTAATGGTTCACTAAACACTTGTTACACTTGTTTTGCTAATGTTGCAGTGTTTATTTAAAAAATCAGAAAACTATAATTTACATTAAAATAATATCAAGTAGCATATTTCCTTGTTTAGTATGAAGTATAGAATTAGGAATTGAATATTGCAACTGGTTTACTAAGAAATTTGTAAATAAAAATTTTCAGCTCTTAGTAAAAAAAGAAAAAAAAACAATATTCAAAAGTATGCATCCCCTCTAAAAATTACATAAACAGTTTATCTAAAGTTCCAAAATAGCCAAATTATAGTGAATTTAATATTTTTTAGAACATATAAATGCACAGCACCTTATGTAAATTTATGTACTTTCCATATATTTAAAACCTAATAATTGCACCAGTAAAAAATTTCTTTGCAATGTTGTATTAGCAACTACATTTTGTATAAAAATTATAGATATATACAAAGAGAACAAAATAAATAGTCTAAAGCGATAGATTAGGAACAGTTGAGTGGAATGATATATTATATACAATAATTACGGTACAAATAAGCCAGCTGTTGTTTATTTACAGCAATGTTTAGTTGTCGGAAAACCGATGCATAACCTACCAGACCTGCACATCAGCGTTGGAAAACCAATGGGTAACCATTTGAGGGTTGAAATGAAATGAAATGAAATGAAAAACGACTTTATTTTTAAGGCGAGGTTAGGACTGGACAGTCCTCTCTACCACCTAACCTTATCACAAATAACAAAACTAATCATAAAAACAACAAACAAAACTAATTATAAACCAATTGCAACAATTCCGTAATCAACAATAATAAAAAACAAAACTAGACATATCAAACATAAAAAATAACTATATAACTAACAAATGAATATCTACACAAAATAATACAAATCTTCAAAAACACAATCATCCACACTCATACATACCACTCGCAAACCATGACCACCAAACGCACCCGCCCGCTCCGTCTACAGGTCCCGCAAAAATAGGTTCTTTAGCTCCGCCCCGAAGCGAGGGCCCTCGCCTATAATTTTGATATTGTCAGGAAGCATATTCCATAACCGGCACCCGGATACAGTGAAAGATCTATTGTACAGAGCAGTGCGGTGAATTGGGACTGATAGTAAAAGGGCTCCCTGACGAGTATTTCTAATGCTTATTTCAGAAATGAACTTGAAACGCTCGGACAGATAGCTTGGAGTTCTGTAATTTAAAACTATGAAGAAGAGTAAGTACGTGATAATCTCGAAGCTGTTTCAACTTCAAAACAGATATTTGGCGAAAAAATGGTGTAACATGATCCTCACGACGTAAGTTAAAAGTAAATTTAATGCAGTAATTTTGTGCCATTTGAAGTTCGTCCGAGAGCTTAACAGTCATATCATTGATAACGGTGTCACAGTAGTTAAAGTGGGGCAAAATAAGAGTTTTAACCAACATCACTAGGGTTAAAGGTTAATGCACTAGTATTGGGATTTCCCAAGATTCCCCTACTCCGATAATAAACAAAAACATTCCTGGTCCCTGCACATCCCTTTCCGATATAAGTTCAATGTTTACTCACTCTTCTGTACTATTTAAACTGTAATGCTGCAAATATTGAGATGATGTAATATTTGATACCTTTCATAAATCTGTTGTATCATTAATTTTTCAATAAATTAATGTGTATTTTTTAAAATTGATTTTATTTCACTTGCAGTACTGTATTGAAAATGAAAATTAAACCTAGTTGTGGCTACTATATTTTTTAAGGTTGGCAAGCCATTTTAGGGTGTTGTGCAAGATGTTTTTTTTTCTTAAACATAAAAAATAGATTTAGTAAAGGATTCATAGTGTTGTGTATTTAGTATGTTCAGAAATGATATACAATAGTTTTCTATGCACAATTAATTATGTAGGCCTAGAATATCATATTTCTCATGCTGAAAAACATTGTAGAACTCAAAAACAAATCAAATGCCTAGGTATAGAAAAGGGCATGCCATTTAAAATTTACTTTTACTTATAATATTGTATTTTTATGATAATGAGATAGCCAACATACTTGAAATGTTATATAGTATGGTTTATGAAAATATACACATTTACTGAGATATTTGAAAAAAAGTTATAAGTCAATAATTATATGTGTAAAATACGTAAATAAAATCAGGCATTGTGTTAAGGTTTGCTATAAAAATTATACAACATATTTTTCAAACTAATTATGGAAGTGTTGTAGTTTGAATTTGAAAAGTGGTAAAACTAACTTAGGAATTAAATTTATTGATAATATATTCAACTTAAAAAAAGCTTCACTTATTTTAGTTGATTAAATTATTTAAACTTATAGGCCTATATAATAATTTAAATGTAATAATCATTATACTATTACATCTGTAGTCTTAAAACTAATTCCGGCTTTCTCAAGATTTACCTACAAAGTGAAAGTCCCGACAAAGTTTGTCTCTCCGAGCACAATCTCGCTAATAACGAATTCAAACACTTTTGTATGCTGGATTACACAATGTTGCTGCGTTCTGCAGGGATCATATGAAAAAGAGTGGAGTTTGTATTCTAGCGAAGAGTAGGATTAAGTTTAATGTTATTGATGTGTCCCAGTTCTGTTGTGGGGACATTTGTCAGATGGCTGCAATGAGAATTGAGTAGGAGTCTCCTAGTAATAGCTGTATTCAGAATTCCTGGTTATCATTGTGATCAATTCATTGATCTAATAAGTAATTGCTTGGATTCAGTTTCTCATCCTTCTCTTGATATGATTGTTCTAGATGATTTTAGTATCAATATATAAGTGAGGATATTCAAACAAGGAATTTTATTCATACTATATCTTTGCATGGATTGAGACACACAATCATGACTTACACTAGGGAATTTAAGCATTCAAACACTGTAATCAACAATATATTCACAAATTTAGATGAATGTTTGATTCGTAGTCAAGTGGTTAAGGCTGCTCTCTCGGATCACCATGCTCAAGAGGCCATGTTATTCCACTTGCTTGGTGCGTCCTAGCAGCAGGTTTTTTACTAATTCAAACTCAGTGTTTCCATGCATACCTCAAAAGGGAGAGTTGGGATAACGTTTTTAGGTTACAAAATATTGATGATAAAATTGAAGCCTTTCAGTCATGTCTAAAGCATTACTTTGAAATTTTGTTTTCGTGGGAAAAAAACAAAAATAATATAACTAAATCTATTATTAAGCCTCGTCTTAGTGAAGGAGACGAATATATATCTCACGAATATGAAATCTCAGGAGACATCAAAGACAAAGAAACTGTGATAGAGAGGAAGAAGAACTATGACATGAAACTTAGAAACCTACAGCGAAGTGCAAATGTACGCTTTATTGAATCTGCAGAAAATAAAAGCAAAGCTTTATTCACTATAGTTAATAATGAAAGGAAAGCGCAACACCAACTGCAGCCACAGATCCGAATTGTAATTAACGATGAAAAGATAGATAACCTCACTAAAGTTGCAGAACATTTTAATTGTTTTTTCAGCCAAATAGCCGATGTAACACTGAACCAAAACAAGAAAACACTAGAAAATTTTAATTACAATGAAATTAATCTGACCAGAACAGTTGACTGCCAAACATATCTTTCTTTTACCCCAACTAACAATAAAGAAGTGCGAGCTGTAATAAATTCACTTAAAACAAAAACATCCAGCGGGTTTGATGAATATTCATCTAAAGTCGTAAAATATTGTGCTGACGAACTAACTCCACCTTTAGTGAATATTATAAATAAATCACTCAGTCTTGGTATTTTTCCCACTGCTTTGAAGTTATCAAAAGTGTATCCAAAACATAAAAAGGGCCCTACAACAGAGGTGGAAAATTCTAGACCTATATCATTAGTTTCAACTTTCTCGAAAATACTAGAAAAAGTGGTCCTGAATAGACTCATCTAAGACAGCAACACCTGATTACCAAGTCTCAACTTGGGTTCTTGAAAGGTAAATCAACAACCTCCGCCATTAACAGCCTTGTTGACTACATCATCGAACAAATTGACAAAGAAAATTACATCTCTGCTCTTTTTTTGACTACAGCAAAGCTTTTGACTTCCTAGGACATGACATGATCTCAAGAAAACTATCGTCTTTAGGTATTAGAGGTACAGAAAACAAATGGTTTGTAAGCTATTTATCTGGGCGAAGTCAAGTAGTTGAAATACATAACACTACACAGCCATATATCCACAACCCAGTCAAACCCCCTCCCCGTCACACGGGGCGTACCTCAGGGCTCAGTCCTAGGTCCAGTCCTTTTTGTTCTCTTTGTAAATGATTTTCCAGCATACATCCAAGATCACGACACTACCTGTGTAATGTATGCTAATGATACAACATTACTGATCAAGAACACCACTGCTGAAGGTGTATATGCGTCTGCCTCTAACTCGCTAGAAAAGGCCTTGAGTTACTGCAAAAGAAATGACCTAGCTGTAAACCCAACAAAGACAATACATGTACATTTCAGTAGAAAAAATGGCCACATCCCTAAAATCCCTGACATTGCAGTTGAAACCCATGTAAAATTTCTTGGAGTCATCCTAGACAGTAACTTAACCTGGACTGAGCATGTTAATAAACTTTGTAAAAAAATAAACAGTGGCATATATGTTGTTCGGCGGATAAAATGGATCGGAAATGTAGAGGCAGCAAAAACAGCTAACCATTCACTAGTAGAAACACATTTGAGATATGGACTAGTGGCATGGGGAGGATCTTCAGCTGGAAACCTCAAAAGGCTACTAATTCTACAGAAGAAAGCTAATAGAATCCTCGCTGACCTTGAACCTCATCAGAGCTGCAGAAACGCTTCAAGTCCATGAAGATAATAACCATACATGGATTGTACTTTCAAGAAGTAAGCCTGTATGCTCATCAACGAGGCCTCCAAACAGGAAAAGATCTTCACCCCTACAATACCCGTCATGCAACTAATTATGTTCTATCCTCACACCGTACAGCACTCTATGAAGAAAAACCATCCTACATTGGCAGAAAACTATGGAACACACTACCAGCCGCAGCCAAAGGTCTGAAGCTATTCCGCTTAAAGGTCGGAAGCGTGTAAAGAATGGACACTTGACATAACTTAATTTTATTACACTAATGTCCATTTCAACTGTAACTGTCACTATGACACTATTACCATTCTTGAAAAATGTGTCAATAAAGAATATTGTCTATTGTCTAAGACCTCTTGAAGCTTAAGGGAACTCTTCTGTCTTAAGGGAATACAAATATCAAATACATTTTTCCTTTCTTTGAGGAGGAATACAGAAGTACCAGGCACAAGTATAGGAAGGCTATTCAAGCCTTGAAATCAGAGGCCTTTCTCACGAAATTAGATAATTCCTCAAATAGGGCAAAAACCTTATGGAACATCATCAACCATAATAAAATTAATGACAACAGTAATAACTCAACTATCTCTCTGTCATCTAAAAATGGTGTACTGATCCTTTCGCTATTTCTGACTCTTTCAACTCTTTTTATGTCAATATTGGTAAACAAGATAAACCACAAATTAATATTCTTACATTCAGTCTATGGGCCTCCTAAAAATATTAACTATTGTAAGAATTCAATGTTTTAGTCTGAAGTATCTGAGGCTGAGGTATCCCAAATAATTATGGGTCTTAAATCCAAGACTTCCAGTGGTTTTGATGAAATATCAACTATACTTCTAAAACAGGTTGTTGATTTTTATTGAATCCTTTGACTCACTTAGTAAATGTGTGCTTTGAGCAAGGGATTTTCCTTCGTTCACTTAAGCTTTGAACAATAAGACCTTTGTATAAAACTGGAAATCTATAGAATGCAGCAACTATAGGCCTGTTAGTGTCTACTTTCTCAAAAGTCTTTTTAGCTAGGCTCCTGAGTTTTATTGAAGATAATAATTTAATTTCTGGTTCCTAATTCAGCCTTGTAAAGGAAAGATCTATTGTACATGTTATAAATAGTTCAGTATCGTCTATTGTACAGGCATTAGACAGCGGTCATTGTTCTGTAGGTATCTGCTTTGACCTTACAAAAGCATTCGATATATATACAAAATTTTCTCATGCAAGTTTACAATGGTATAAATGATGGCAAGTATGTAACTGGTTTGCTTCTAGACATTAAAAAAAGCATTTGACACAGTAGATCATAAAATTTTGTTAAGTAAGCTTACAGATATAGGAATTTGTGGTACACCATATGATTGGCTTGAAAGTTATCTAGTAAACAGAAAACAATGTGTAAAAATTCAAAATTCCCTTAGCAGAATGGTGACTGTTCATCAAGGGGTCCCACAAGGATCAGTCTTAGGTGCAATTTTGTTTCTGGTATATAAATGACTTTTGTGATGGAAATTTTGAAGGAAAATTAACCTCTTTTGCAGATGACACTGCTTTGTGTTATACTGATTCTAACCTACATTCAATTGAGAGTCATCTAGTTAATGATTTAAAACCAATTAAGTGGTGGTTCACAGAAAATAAAATGTCTTTGAATGTTGAGAAAACAAAATTTATAAATTTTAACATAAGAAAAAAGTATAATTTTGCTAATGATATAATTTATAGATGTTCAGAGTGTTTAATGAATGATGCAAAATGCCAGTTATGTAGAAATGTAGGAGAAACATGTAGCTTAAAGTATCTAGGATTAACACTGGATAATGGATTGAATTGGACGGTCCATGTGTTAAACCTAAAGAACAAATTGAATGAATCAATGTGATACTTTTACTTTTTGAGAGACATCTGTGATGAAAAAGTTTTAAAATGTTATATTTTTCAATAATTCAAAGTAAGAGAATATGGAATTGTTTTCTGGTGCGGAACCTACACTTCAAATACAAATGTAATTTACATCCAACAAAAATGTTGTTTGAGACAAATTTCAAAATCTTCAAAAAGGGAACCTTCGCGTCCCCTTTTTTTACAATATGCAATCCTACCACTGAAAAATTTATTAGTTTTTAAAGTCTTGAAACTTTTTTACAATAAAAGTGGTTGCTTACCATACCAAATTAATCCCTACAAAGAGAAATCGAGAACATTTGAAAAGGCTATTGTTCCCAAACCAAACAATACCTTTTTCACAAAAACATTCAATTTTTTAACCCCTCGAATCTTTAATCAACTACCTGACCATATAAAATCTGTAGAAATTCCAGCAAAATTCTTTAAATTATTAAAACTATGGCTCTTGGAGATAGAAGATATAGAAAAATTATTCAACATAACTACTTAGAAAAAAAATGTATATGTGTATGTTTGTATGTATGTGAGTATGAACCATTTCTTGAACGCTCTTCTCTTTTGTAAATACTTATCAATAAAAACAATAAGGCAACCCATTCATTTCAGATAGGATTCAGTTAATATTTAACATATCTATTAAATGTTTCTCTTCTTTCTGATCGCGGAAGCTTTTTTAGAATAAGTTTTAATTTGAAGTATTGGAACCTCAAATCAGGCTTAAGCCTGTGAGGCCCTAAATTTTCTTTTTACACAAAATCATTTTTATTAATTTTTGTTTTTATTTTTAAATGTAAGTATATATTTAATTTCTACTTTTTTTGTACATTTTTATAGTTTTAAATTAATATAGGCAATAGTAATTTTTATGTAAAGTGTCAGGCCTGCTGGACATGAAAGACATTATTTTAGTTTTAGTTTTATTTCTATATTTCAAGTTTTTTTTTGAAGTCTATGTCTATTAGAACTATTGCTTTTGTTTTAGTTTTTTATGTAATAGTAATTACAATAGTGTATTTTGTTAATTTGCATATTTGTGTGAATAAGAAAATAAATTCTTTCTTTATTTCTTTATATGGTCGACCATGCAATCCTGTTGAATAAACTCCAGCTTATCGGAATTCGAGGTGGAACATATGAATGGATTAGTTCATATTTGACTGATAGAAAACAACTGGGCAAAATCCCTTTCAACGATAGTCAGGGTTGTACGCGATGGGCACAGTCTTCAGTTCTAAATGTTGACGTGGAGTACCCCAGGGCTCGATCCTTGGTGCCATCTGATTCATACTTTTTATTAATGACTTACTCTCCTATGTTACAAATGGTAAAGTCTGATTATTCGCAGATGACACCTCACTCTCTGTCTCAGCCCCCAATCGTTCAGAGCTTGAGGTGGAGGTGTTCAAGCAGGCTAATATTCTCTTACAATGGTTTAGTGAAAACGAACTACATATTAATGATTATTATTATTATTGAGTTCTTGATAAGTAATCGAGGGGTAAAAAACATCTGTCGAATGTTTTTAATGAAGAGGAACTCGATCCTTCTGATGGAACAACATTTTTGGGTATCAGGATTGACAAAACTTTAAAATTTAGATCACACATTGACTTGGTATATAAAAAAGATGGGTCAGGAATCTTTGTACTGTATTATAACGTTTTTCTTCTTTTATGGATAGTAAGACTTTACTTGCTGTATACTATGGGCTAATTTATCCTGTCTTGGCTTAAGAAATCCAAATATGGGGACATGATTGCAAAGAAACTAACTTTTTGTTTTGATTGCAAAAGAGAGCAGTTAGAATATATTCGGTAAGGGCAAGGATTTTTCTTGTAAGTCTCTCTTTAACGATAGTAACATACTTTCATTTCCATCAATTTACATCCGCAGCGTCCTCCTATTTGTCCATAGTAATGTTCACCTTTTTAAAACAAACAAATGTGAACATAAATAAGATATCGGATCAGGCATGAACATGAGAACTCTTACATCTATTATTTAACGGAATAAAACTATTTAACGCTTTGCCAGCCTTACTCAAAGCAGAATGTGATGTGAATGTTTTTTCTAAAAGGGTCAAGAGGTATTTGTTGTCGCATTGCTTCTATGGTATTGAGGAATTCCTGACGTGCCAGTCACATTCATAATGTTTAGTTCATTCCATGATAAGATTGGGGTATATCTTTTGTAATTTTAATTTTAGTATTGACATTTGTTACCATTATATTGACACAATTATGCAGTAATGTATTGTTAAAATAAAGGATATTTGATTTGATATAATGAAACATATATAAATATGTGAAAAAAATAATGTCCCTCACATCGATTGACTTATTCCTTGAGTTTTGACATTTTTACAATTGAATTTTATAAATCAAAGAATATTTTTACTATCATTATAGTATGTTACTGTATTGATTAGTAAATATAACAACTAAGTACAACTATTTTATAATCAATTACTCAATATATTTGCTTATAACATGTTCACAAACACAATTCACACTAATTATTCTATAAATCGTTATAACCACATGATATTACAAACACTACTCTCCATTTCAAAAGTATGTAAACCCGAGTTTACAAAGACACCGTACCTAGACGAATAATGATAGTTACATGACTCATTCTTTATACTATAGAGAATTTAGTTTTGCGTTGAACCATGTCTTTCAAATTATTTTTATAACTCGTTAACAATTTTTTATTAGCGATTGTTTATAAAAAGTACTGTTTTTTTCGCAATTTCTAACAAACCATCAACTTAAAAAAATCATAAAAAATTGAATTAACGTTTGGTGTACAAGAAACTTTTACCAAACCTTTGTCAATAGTTTTCAAACGTTACCTTGAAGTTTCAAAATTTTAATTTAATTATTTTTTAAGTTCTTGTAATTTTTGTGGATTAACTTTTATTTGACTGTGAAAACTAGAACTCAGTATAATTTGGTACTGTTGGTATTGGCTTGATTCTTGCAAACCAAATAAAATGGTTTCCAACCATAAATGTTGATCAGCGATTTTTAATTGACGTTTATTTGATAGCGTTGGGATGTGCAGTCAGTCGTTAATGATGCCTTAAATTGCCTTGTCCGCCCGGCATCAAATCTCTACGACGTTACCACGTCTTCGCTCCAATGGCACGAATTTAAATCCTTCCATTGGGTATTTTTTAAACCTTTTTTTAAACTATTTATGTTGTCAAATGTTTGAGAATGGCTTTAGATTGTAAGCCGAAATATAACATTTTTTTAAAAAACTAAGTGATGTGTAGCTTTTTAAACTAAAATAGTTTTTTAAACCTAACACTACCTAGCAAAAATTAAATAGGTTAGGTTCGGTTACAATCTGACTGCCACTATGCAATCTTTATGTAAGAAACACCTTTGATCTGTTTCACCTGATCTCTGGAAATCATGTATTAAACATGCGGAAAAAATTGAAAATGACTACAAGGAGAAAGATCATTTAAAGGAAGAAGTAAGTTTAAGCCTGTAATAGTGAACTTTGAAAGCTCTGATTCAAATGATTTTAGCGATTTTTCAGATAATGATTTATAGACTGAAAGTTAATTATGTTGTATGTATTGCACATGCTTGTAAATATTCAAAGAGCCGTTAAGATATTGTAAATAATGAACTGTAAATAATCGACAATCCCTATGAAACGGCAGCTACCATTTTTAAACCTGCTGTTGGAGAAAATGGGGATGGAAAATGGTTGATGAAACTTAAAAGAATACATCAAGTGGGAGTTTTAACAGCGGCAGTCAGACGTGCCGTGCCGCTAGAGCTTGAAGCGGAGATGTGGTAATGTTGCGGGACTTTTATGCCGTGTGGGGAGGTGTTTGAAGGAGTCATTAACGACAGACTGCACATCCACACGCTATAAAATAAACGTTAATTAAAAATCACTGATCAACATTTATGGTTGGAAACCATTTTATTTGGTTTCATGAATTAATTGGATACCAACAGTAACAAATTATACTGAGTTCAGTTTTCACAGCCAAATAAAAGTTAATCCACAAAAATTACAAGAACTTAAAAAATAATTAAATTAAAATTTTGAAACTTCAAGGTAACGTTTGAAAACTATTGACAAAGGTTTGGTAAAAGTTTCTTGTACACCAAACGTTAATTCAATTTTTTATGATTTTTTAAAGTTGATGGTTTGTTATAAATTATGGTTGCAAAAAAATGGTACTTTTTATAAACAAACGCTAATAAAAAATTGTTAATGAGTAATGAAAATTATTCGACAGACATAGTTCAATGCAAAACTAAATTCTCTATAATCCAAGAAAAAGAATCATGTAATTATCATTATTAGTCTACGTACGGTGTCTTTCTAAACTCGGGTCTTCATACTTTGAAATGTGGAGAAAATTTGACTCACACTAAAAATACAAATTGATCAACACAACTTAAAATAAAACCGTACATATCGAAATAAATAACTAAATTCAATGGGTGTAAACACTGACCAACATCTGGTACAACATAAGCTCAGCCTGTTGTTATAACAACACCAACAAGAATAATTATTGTTCTGTAATAATCATCAATTTCATTAAAGACATATCTGGTATTTAATTATTTAGAAAATGGTAACTTGCTAATTTCTGTTTGTTGTAGCCTACTGTTGCAGTAAAATTACGAAAAGAGTAGAAGCATGCTTTGGTAGTGAAAAATCATCTCGTGTTATAGTTAAACTCCATTATAGTTAAACTATATTATATTTAACTGAATAAGACAACAGTAGGAAAGTATAAAAAATTCAAATAATAACAGAATTAAGTATTATGTATAACAACTATAAGTACTACAGCCACTAATTAAATTTTAATACATAAACATATATAGAGTATAATGTGTAAGTATACTGCATCTTTCTGTAAATTAATTCAAATGAACTTTTGCATAGGGCCACAAAATGTTCCTTCTCTTTGTAAAATTATGTATATATTAATTTCTATCACATTTTAGTTGTAGCCAGTAAATATATGATTATTTTTCAAGCTACTCATTGACAATGAAGCGGGGTGCTGGGACATTAGAGCCATGGTCAACAAAGGAAAAACTCTGTTTATCATCAGCTGTATTGAGGAGTGGCGATCAAAACTGGTATGTTTAACAATTTTACTTTATTTTTCATTTCTACAGTTACATAAATTTTTAATTTTTATTTAGTAAAGTATACAGTTTTGAAAAATTAACTAAAATGTTATGCAACTAAAAAGTTAGGCTATATCTTATATACTACTAATTACTTTTGAAGTTAATTACCTCTACTTACAGCTATTAGCTACACATCATCTTATAGTAACAACATTTACAACAGATATTATAAAACAACTTGGGCTAAATGTTATTTATGACAAATTATTTTAACAGTTATGGAGAAAATTATTATTTTATATATATTTTGAGGACAACAGTTGTTAGCTACACATCATTATAGAATTAACCTTCAATGCACAGGATGTCTGTCAGTCGACAGCTACGAGTATTTGGAGAACAGGATCGGCCCCCAGAGTGGTATTCTCAGAAGCAGTGTGCGTTGCAGTACGAGTCTTTGCTAAATAATGTGGGCACATCAAAACGCAAGAAAAGGAGTGAAAAGGGAGTGGAAACTGTGGATTCTCCTGGTGAAAGCATCGTCAGAAGGCTGATGCAAGGTAAATACTGTGAACTTTTTCAGCAAGTACAGTCTGATTTAGTATAACCCTTAATTATATTTTTCTGTACTTACAACCAGTATTTCTTGTAATAGAAATATTTCGTCAGTAATTTGTTAGTTTATGTGATCTACCTCTACAGCTGGGTTAAACTCTACTGCTGGTATTACATTTACACGATACTACACAAGCAGTCCATTATGGGCCTCATAAAATTTAGCATCGGATGAAATATTTCTGGTAGAATCTATTCTAATAAGCATACATTCTAAACACCTGTGTGATTGTACATTGTGTTCTGAAAAAGAATAGTTTTAGTAAACTGTCAAAATAAATAACTTATTTTGTTACAAAGAAACATTGATTAGAATAATTATGAATTGCTCACAGTAACACGAGCAATGAAGTTGAATTTTTGTATTGTGTAATGAACCTAATCAGTTCTGTAGGTAGTGTAAATAACTTTAACACATTGAATGCTAAAAGACTAGATAATTACATACCCCAATGGCTAGCCACAAAACACTATCACTTAATACAGTCACTCCTTTGACAAAAATGATGAGAATGGAAAACAAACTTCTATTGAACAAATTCAAAAATGGCACAGGACAAGCGGCAATTGACAAAACTTTCTCCAGCATTAGCTAAACTCACACTAAAACAATTCATTTGAAACAGGAGCGATTTGTAATCCAACGTAGGCTGCCATGTGTGCCACTGCCTTCGCTACATTAATTAACGTAGGTCGCATTCAACGTATTAACTTCAACCCCTAAAAAGTAATTATTTTGTGAATAGTTATGATAATGACCCTCAGTCCTATTAACATGGGTGCTTATACCTACCCTTACATGTACAGTGGTATCAACCCACTTACCCTCCCTTACACATATACTTGTATTGATCCACTCGCCCACCTATGTATATATATATATATATATATATATATATATATATATATATATATATATATATATATATATACAGTGATATTGATCCACTCATGTACAGCTATATTGAACCACCCTCCCATCTACTCTTACATGTACAGTTGTATTGATCTATCCACCGAGTCATACATTTACACTGGTATTGACCCACCCATCCAGCCATATATGTACAGTGGTATAAACCTACCTTAATACGTACAGTATCTATCCACCTCGGCACTTACCGGTACTTTTACAGTGGTATTGACCCACCTACCCTCTCTTACATGTACAGTGCTATTGAGACCTCTTGTAATTCTTGAAGTGTGTAAAAATATACCAAGATTATTATTTACATGAATAAAAATGCTTGATGGTCAGCTTAATAAATTCAATTAGAGTAAATGTTGGACAACAGGAGGTTTATTAGCCTATTATTTCTAAAATATAAACATCATGTTCTTTTATTTTCCTTAATTTAGATTTTTTTTACAAATTTTGTGAATTAGTTTGTAGTGTATTTTTCCTATAAACATAATTGTAATGTATACATTACAATTGTAATGTTTGTTTGCTGGTCTATATGTGTAAGTTGTACTTATTTGAGGTATCCATGAATAAGGACATTCTTACCAAGTTTAAGTAATTAGCAACATTATTTTCCTACTACAAACTAAAGCTTCAAGTAACAACTGCGCCAAGGTGTTATTTACAATTTTTACATCACCAAACGATTTGCCTAGACTGTGATGTTGCAGTCTCAGTAGTATCTTTTAGGATGCCAGATTACAGTTTAGGAAAAATATTTGGTAATGTAAATATTATAAATAACATTGTGACATGGCTGTTAACAGAAGCCGTAGTTTTTAGTAATGAAACCAATCACATTATTTTGATATTTATTAAATATCATCTTTTCTATAATAATCAGGGATAATAATTGTATAACGTTACTAATGTTAGAAAACATATATTGGAAAATAAACGTTGTAAAAAGAAAAATTAGAAATAAGCAAATTTAAAATGAAGTTGTTTAGTTTTACTCATCATCTGAAAAAGTGGTCAATGTATTGATTTTTCTGCTTGGTGCATGTCTTTTTAATGTTGTTTTGAAAGTTCTTAATTTTGTTTTCAGAAAGATTAGAAGAGTTACGTTTTCTTATAGAACAAGATAAAAAAGATTATATGCGTATAAAAAAAGAAATGGAAGAGATTGAGAGTGGAAAAGCTGATGACAGACTAGACGAGTTCGAGAGAGAAATAGAGGAGTAAGTTTCTTGTTTCATAGGTTAAGATTTGATAATATTTTTGATTATTATTCAATTTATTCATTCTGATGTGCTGAACTCAATTGTAATATATTTTTTCTTTAGTAACATAGTTAGGTTTAGTGTAAATTCTGAATAAGGACTACATACAATATGTATTAGTAATTAGCTGATCGTAGAAATATGAGCGAATATGAGGGGCGAATGAGTATGATGATTGTAGATTAGTCTTTGTTACTAACTAAGGTTGACTGTTCCTCAGTAAGAGCTCTTTATTAATAGACCAATAGCCAGGCAACTAAGGGGCCTACAGTTTTACAAGGAATTCGAACCATGTAGTATTGGTCTGATTTTCAGCTAACTGACAAGCTTGATACTCAGTTCTCTTTCCCACACAACATCTGAACCCTGAATACCATCCAACATGGACTCCCCAGACTTCTCAAGTAGTGTCCATGTCAACCACTGAGCGGATGCCATGCCGGTATTAAGAGGACCAAGCATAGAATCTATCGCTTACAATCTCCTCAAGACTTTGTCCCCAAGTGCCTGAGTTACAGCACTGTGCCACTAGTGCCGACAGTGGCGCAAGTGTATAACATATTATACAAATTATCATTACTAGCATAATATGTTAGGTATTTATTACAAAAGGTAAGGCTATATGTTTGTAAGTTTATAAATATTACTAATTTAGGATGGATCTACAACTACAGTTCATATATTAAAATACTCTTCTATAGAATATGAATCCTTATAAACAAATATTTCTTAGGCTTCCTGTTAAAAGTATTGACATTTTGGTCTGCTTTAATTTATTCAGAGAGAAATATCAAACATTTGTATCTAGAATATTTTTGTTTCTTGCAGTAACTTTGTGCTTTGTGGCATTTGGTATTATAACTGTTAAAATATCTTTACAATGTCAGATAGTATAACTTTTGTTCTACATTTAATTTAGCTATATATTATAGGCTACATTACATAAATATATCAGTCAGTATATTTGTAATTAGAAAAAGTGCTCCTTAACCAGGTTTATGGTTCAAGCTTTAATATTATTTAATTGGTCAATACCATAATTGGTTAGAGCTCAACTTTATAAGCTAAAGTTTCAAAGTCAAAAGTCTAAGTCAAAATATCCTTTATTGTGGTAACCTAACAGTTGCATACGATGTGTCAAAGTTAAAAATTACAATAAATGCTTATAAATACAAATAAATAAATAAATGCAGGCATACAAAAAGTTTTTTCCATTCATTCCATCCAAACAGTTGAGACCCACCAAGGGTTTTAAATCTCCTAGTGACCACCCCTGTGAACTCTTCCACAGAATAGAAAGCCTTACAGCTAAGTAGTGCTTCAGTTTGGTTTTGAATTTGCCCAGGTCTTTTACATTTTTGATCGAGTCCTGGAGGCTGTTGACAAAAACTACATCTGCTTATGAGGGCAAGTGTTCAAATGCTGACGTACGGTGTTGGCCAGTGTGATATTTTTTTCTCTAGTTTCATATGTATGTATCTTTTGTCCCCTTGTTAGGTAAATTTTGACAGACAGTAAGTGGTTGTCTCAAATATATAGAGGCAGGGCAAAGTCAACAGCCTCAAATCAATAAATGCAGACCTACACATATCTCTATGATTTAGACTTGAGACTGCTCGTACCGCTCTCTGAGACCCATCCTCCACCAAATAAAGCAAGTCAAGCTGTAATGGGGGATGGCTCAAGTCCAGCAAGTGATAGGGTCATAAGCGGCACTCGGAGGGTTAAAACATAACTCGCCAGCTGGGCGGAAAAGAGGATTTATTGAAAAAAGTAATTAAAACCCAGGAAAAAAAACAGAAATGAAAAAACAACATATAGGCCTAACATATCAACAAAGAACAGTAATGCCTATCTGCAGAAAAGCCAACAAATTAAAAAAAGTAATTTTAACAGATATAAATGCTTAAAAATATGGCCTATATACAAATTATTTGGCTGTGGTGAAGACAAAAAGTTTAAATAAATTCATAGGCAGTTTGTAGGCCTAGGTCTATGATTAAAATCTTCAGCACAATGATGAATAAAAAGTTCAATGTTCCACCCCCAGCTTGGCCGCCGGGGACAAAGAGAACGAACTGACCTGAGGACAGAAGAGCATCCCAAAGGTGAAAGTGGTGAGCGACAAAGAAATATAACTCGTATTACAAGGTCCCCAGGCCAGACCAGCACAGTCCAAGTGGCAGATGGTCGGTCAGCGGCAGGCTGAGAGCAAACGTCCTACATGAGGACCCTGTAGACGAGGAGTTTAGTAGAAATTAGTCTGGCACATTTGCAGGAAAGAAGGTGGCAGAAAAGTGAAGACGACAAAAAAACAGGCCAACAAAACAGACCGGGAGCCGGAATCATGGACAGACCAGAGTCCGAGCCATCGGCCACAAAAGTAAGAAGCAGAGAGTCAATTATGAATCTCGGACAGCCTTGCAAATGAAAGTGTAGAGTAAAAATAATGTACCGGTCAAAAGACCCGGTACATCTCGTCTGGAGCCTGAGCAGCGTGGAGAACTCTAGATTTGCACAGCCTCCCCACACCGCTTTCCGTAACAGAGATGGGAATAAATGAGCCCATAGTAGACCATGAGGAGAACTTTGGATGGACAAACTTTTGAGAGCCTCCTCAAAGCAAAAATGACTGAGTATACCATAGAACAGATGTAGTCAATGTGATTTCTCCAGGTGAGGAGCATCTGTCAAGATGTATCCCTAGAAATCTAACTGAAACAGCTTCACCTAGAGGGACATCACCTAGCATGACTGATGGGTCACATTCAGCATTATTTTATCTCAAATGGAAATAAATGTAATTTGATTTAGATGCATTGATTTTTAGGTTGTTTTGATTAAAATGCTGAATACATTTGTTCGTTCAATGTATGTTTGCATCTCCAGTTTTTCTTTTGTGGATGATCTAAATATGAGAGTCATGTCATCTGCATACTGCACGGCTTTACCCTGCAGTAGAAATGAGCCAGTGTCATTCACATACAACAAGATTAACAAAGGACTTAATATTGACCCCTGATGGACTTCATAGGCCAGTTTTTGAGAGGATGAGTTTTTTTAGACCTGGACAGCTTGGTGTCTATCTGCTAGAAATGATCTAACCCAGAGCAAGGGAGAGTTCCTCGAATACCAAATCTTTCTAGTTTTTCAAGTAAAATTGCATGGTCCACACAGTCGAATGCTTTCGACAGGTGGAGGAAGACACTAAAAACCTGTTGTTTATTTTCAATGCCCTCCACAACCATGTCAATCAGACTGGCAAACGCATCCGATGTGGACCTACCTGCTCTGAATCAAAATTGGTCAGTAGACAGTATATTGTGTTTTTCATAGATTAAAAAAATTGATTTGGGAACATTTTTTCAAATACTTAACTTAACACAGGAAGTATTCAGACAGGTCGGTAATTTTGATCCCAATCAGAGTCAAAACAAATTTTGAAAGGTGTAAGCTGATAACCATCGTCTGTCATTGAGCTATTGATTAATAGCCCAATGACTTTCTAAGGAATAGTCGACCTTAGGCCGTAACATAGACTAAAAGACTAAATTATCTCATTTACATTTACATTTATTCCACTCATTCAATATCCACATTTGCCCATATCTTGATGATTGGCCACTTAGGAATAAATAAATAGATTTTTTACCACTTAAAACAGAATTTAAATTATTAAATGAATGCAGTAGAATGTTATGTTTTACAGCAAGTACAGTAACTAATATAGTGCACTACAGTAAGTAATAATATTATACACTTAATATTATTATAATTATTAAGTGTATTATTATGATTATGATTAATTATTAATTAAGTAAGTAAGTAAGTAATTATTATGATTATTAGGTGTATCCCAAAAAGCCACTAAACAAAGTTTTCCATAGTTTTATTTAATGAAAATAAATGAATCCATTGTAATCCTCTTGTATTAAGATGCAGTATACTCACGTGAAGAATGTAAATAAAGTGGTTTATATGGTAGTAGTAAATAATAATAAAAATAAATTCATAAACAAAGAATGGTATATATTTGTCTATGATATCTTCCAGAAAAAATATTTGCTTGATGATAAAGGGCGGGAGTAGCTCTCACAACATGATCTATGTATCAGATGATTCAGTTAGTTGTGCTTGGTGTCATTATATTTGTCAAATTTCTTTTGGACTTGTTGATCTTTATTCTGTGATTTGTCCGTCTTCTTTCCAAATGGCAAAACCATTGTATAAAGATACACAGTGAAGAAATATATGTTTAAATATTAAAACAGTACTTGTTATAAAATATAGTAACATTATCAACAGCAAGCCTTAGTAATTAAACTGGCATTTTGGAGTAGGACATGGTTTTCAGTTTCAGGTTATTTTTGGAGTTTCTATTACTGTTTTTAATTAGTTTTTATTTCTTCGAGAAATTAGAGATAAAATTAAGCAAAAAGGATGTAGAGTGTATTGCAAAGAAGGAAAAATTAAAAATACTGTATTTATGTTCTACAAACGCTCTGATCAACCTGAATTGTGTTCTGTAGCATGTTTTGATAAATTTATCTCAAATTACACTAATTGTGAAAAAATGTTACAAATGGGCCTGATAATAGTAGTGTTTAATCTTTTTCATTTATTTTACTTAATTCCCTATATTACTTACTGGTTTATTACAAAATAAAGTGCTGTACAAAATCTTAGACATTCATTTTTTGGCAAAGTCGTTCACAAGGGGCTGATGGCCGACTAGACGGCCATAAAAAAAAAAAATTAAAATTTTTAAGCCTTTCTCATATAAAGATTACTTCTGATAGTCATAAATTGACACTACACAATCACAAAAATGATTTTTTGAAAATAACACTTTCAACCATTGGGGTAAGTTTTTAATTTATATATGTAACCACACATGGTGAAAACGAAAATACGGCCTTGCACTGAATGTGTTAAATTACAATAACAAGAATAAACTTCTATGATAATACATTCTGAAGACAATAAACAATGTATCATTAAGAACATATGTCAAAAATTAAAATTGTCACTACAAATTATCTCTATACTGACAAACTAATTAACCATTATAATATAATGATAAGCATATGGTACGCTTTTTTTTTTGTAAGGGAAATGGAAAGAGAAGCTGCAAGAGCCTCCATTTTGAGGCAGCATGAGGAGAGGAGTCGACTAGAAGGACGGGTGACACCTCACCCACCACCTCCTTCGGAAAACATCTTAGAGGTAGGTCTTCTTGTATATACTTGTGTTGAAATGTTTAAATATGTATTTTATATGAATAATGAATAAATGAATGTATTTCCGAAATAGTTCTTACTCCCAAAAAATTAACCCTCCCGGCGTTACTTGTCGAATATTCAACTGCAATTGCGGCGCCCTGAATGATACATGTCGATTCGTTGACATCAAGCAATCGTTCAGAAACTATAATGTTAACTCGGTTAGTTTTCATAATAATACATCGTAATTTACATGAATCGATAGAGGAGATTCTGCTTTATATCGCATCTCCTTTGTGCAACAAGATTTCCTCTATTCGTTTGTGAAACAAAAAAATACAGCTGATTTATACCACGCAGTTGTTGTGTTGACAATCTGTCAATGAACAGTGAAAGTGAAATGGATGCTGTGTTATTGTTTTCGTTTCGATGTTATTTGTTGTGTTTTAGTGCAAAATGGATGGCGATTTACGTGATAAATCAAATGATGTTTGGGAATTATTATGCGGAAATGTTAGTGACATTGAGGTCAAAGAGTTTCCTACCATGTTTCTCTAGAAGACTTTTCCATTACAGCAAAATGCAGCATATAGCTTACATAGTTCATATTTATAAGATTAACTTTTTTTACTGTAGTAATAAACCTTATAATGTATATATTTTCTTTTTTTGTTTAAAATTTGCAACAAAAATCTTGGTTTTTTATATGTGGTGAAATAACTCTTACTAACATGGTGTAAACTTTGGATAAAACTTGAAGATTTTGATTCTTTACAATACAATCAAGGATAACATCAACAATATTCAAGATATGTAAACAAAATATTTTTCTAATATAGATTATTTTGTCTAATTTACAATGATATATAATACTTTAAGGTTCTTTTACTTATTTTTGTGTATTCTGTAAATTTTTCTATAAAACGTTGCAAAGTAGCTAAAAAAGGCTGGACATTATGGTGTGGCCTACTGGACGCTGGGAGGGTAAATACAACATTTATAATTCTTGGAAATTGACTGGCCACGTATCAAGTAGTGTGGCCAGTTTATAAAAATAAATAATATCCTTTAAAAAACATAATAAGCAATAATAGAGTCTAGCATCTAGATAAAAACAAAATAACAAGTCTTCACCTGCAGCGTCTACAATGCTGTATTAAAGTTGGTTAACACCAGACCTAGTGCACTACAATTATAGAATAATAGAATAGAATAGAATAATTTATTTCCTGCAAAAACATACTACATATACAGTTTCAATTTAACATATATACAGGAATTTCTAACCATCGCTGCCAGTAAAGATGGTTAGTACATCAAAATTATATATTGTTATAAACTGGAGGGTTAAGAACCCAATATATTTTTACAGAGCCATACTCTAATTATTGTATTTGTAACATTTACTGACAAATCACTTTAAAAAAATTAACATCAAAACAATATTTAACTCTTCCTGTTACTTCATTTTTACAACATGCTATTATAAAAAAAGAACACATTTTAAAAAATTATTCCACAATTTTTTATTCAAATAGCGCTTTCGCCGATTAAGGCATCATCAGTTTTAATGATGTTGTTTTTAAACAGAAAAAACATATGTTTAAAACCATATAAAATAAAATATGAATAAAATATAGACATTTTAAAAGAATTTAAAACTTAAATGGATTAGTAGAAAGTAATTTTAAATAAAATATTAAACTGGAAAATATGATTTAGAATTAATTATTATATGTTTGATTTCTTCTTTAACTAAATGTAAGTATATGTTACTAAAATGTATAGATGGTTCTGATATACATTTTTCTTTTATAACAGACATGCAGGCACTTTCAATTTGATTCCTTTTGGTCCATGATGATTCTTTAAATTTAATACTGAATGAGTCAAATTTGATGTCATGATTTTCATTTAGAGCGTGTTCTACTAATTTTGATTTTTCTTTATTTTGTGTTTTGTAATTATACATGTGTTCTTTGACTCTTGTACTTATAGGTTTGGCCAATCTAAGTTTTATTACATTCACAATCAATTTTGTAAATTATATTTTTAGATCCTTGAATTTTGTTCTTAGGTTTTAATTTTGACTACGAAGGTTATTAGTTGAACTAAAAAAAGTACGGATATTGAATTTTGAGTTGATTTTTCAAATTTTGTCTGAAACGCCTTTTATATATGGAATTGTAATTGTAGTTAGAGACTTGGTATTTTCATTGTGTCTTCTAGGTTGAACTTTATTTTTTAATTTTGCCTTTTCAATTATGTTTGTAGGGTAGTTATTATTTATAAATAATTTTGTAGTATCTTGTTCTGCCTTTAATTTATCTTCATCGTTTGTTACTAAAGTATCTATTTTCTTAAATAAACTTTGAATCATTCCAATCTTCACATGTTGAGGGTGATTTGAAAAATAATTCATGTACTGTCCACTAAACAGAATTTATTTAATTAGTAATTAAATTACTAATAAATTCTGGTGAATATTCACAATTAAAAAAAGATCCTACAACAAAAATTGAAAGAACTATTAAAATTAAACTTAAACATTTTGAAAATGAACGTGGAAAACGTCTTGTCATAAAACTAAGTCCACAATATTCTAAACCCCCTCAACTTTATGGACTTCCTAAACTTCCTAAAGATTTAATTCTCCTAAGACCCATAGTAAGTTTGATTGATTCATCTACATATAAATTATCAAAATTGTTGTTACCCATCCTAAATTCCTTATTTGGCAGTTCTAAATCTTATTTAAAAAAATCAGAAGACTTTATTGAGAAAATAAACAAAATACAGATTCATTGTCAAGATATTCTAGTCAGCTATGATGTAACTAATTTATTTACAAATATACCTGTTCCAGAAGTGTTAAGAATAACAAAGAATTTATTAGAACAAGATGATAATCTCAAAGAGAGAACAAAATTATCAGTTTGTTGTATATTAGAACTTCTGACCATATGTGTTACAAACAACTACTTTCAATATGAAGAAAATTTTTATAGGCAAATTTCAGGTTTATCTATGGGTGGAGTATTAAGTCCAATACTAACATTTTTATGGATGATTTTGAAAAAAATTGCATTTACTAACTGGAATCCCAAACCAAAAATTTGGCTCAGATATGGTGATTACATTTTTTGCATATGGGAAGGTCAAACTGATATTCAAAACACATTTTTAAATCATATAAATAACTTGAGACCAACTATAAAATTTACATTAGAAAATGAAAATAATGGACAAATTCCTTTTCTAGATGTATTAGTTTCAAAATCAACAGAAAATAAACTTATTACATAACTATTCCATAAAAAAACGTTTAGTGGACAGTACATGAATTATTTTTCAAATCACCCTCAACATGTGAAGATTGGAATGATTCAAAGTTTATTTAAGAAAATAGATACTTTAGTAACAAACGATGAAGATAAATTAAAGGCAGAACAAGATACTACAAAATTATTTATAAATAATAACTACCCTACAAACATAATTGAAAAGGCAAAATTAAAAAATAAAGTTCAACCTAGAAGACACAATGAAAATACCAAGTCTCTAACTACAATTACAATTCCAAATATAAAAGGCGTTTCAGACAAAATTTGAAAAATCAACTCAAAATTCAATATCCGTACTTTTTTTAGTTCAACTAATAACCTTCGTAGTCAAAATTAAAACCTAAGAACAAAATTCAAGGATCTAAAAATATAATTTACAAAATTGATTGTGAATGTAATAAAACTTAGATTGGCCAAACCTATAAGTACAAGAGTCAAAGAACACATGTATAATTACAAAACACAAAATAAAGAAAAATCAAAATTAGTAGAACACGCTCTAAATGAAAATCATGACATCAAATTTGACTCATTCAGTATTAAATTTAAAGAATCATCATGGACCAAAAGGAATCAAATTGAAAGTGCCTGCATGTCTGTTATAAAAGAAAAATGTATATCACAACCATCTATACATTTTAGTAACGTATACTTACATTTAGTTAAAGAAGAAATCAAACATATAATAATTAATTCTAAATCATATTTTCCAATTTAATATTTTATTTAAAATTACTTTCTACTAATCCATTTAAGTTTTAAATTCTTTTAAAATATCTATATTTTATTCATATTTTATTTTATATTGTTTTAAACATATGTTTTTCTGTTTACATTAAAACTGATGTTGCCTTAACCGGCAAAAGCGCTATTTGAATAAAAATTGTGGAATAATTAAAAAAATGTGTTCTATTTTAGAACCAACATTATTCCAACAAGTGTATGCAACAGAACATGCTATTATAGGATATATCTATAAAATCCAATGTATGTTTGTCTGCTTGTCTGTCCTTTATGCGCTACCAAACCGTCCAGCCGATCGCCATGAAACTTGGGGAAGTTGTTCTATATACCCCAGGGAAGGTTTCTGTCCTATTCCCGTTTCTTTAATCCCTCAGGGCTCCGTCCCTTGGACTTCTAAAGTTTCAATGTTAATCAAATAGCAGGATGCATGAAGGTATAATAAGTCAAATATAAAAAGAATATCAGCTGTGGGTTTTAAATATGTTAAAGTTAAATTAAACCATGTCTTAATTTTTTAAACTGTTTATATTTTTATGTTTTGATTTCTTGTAAATAATCTAACTTACACGACATGTTAATTTTCGATTAAATGTTTGATAGCGAAACGATTTTTTTATGTTTAATTAGATACTGTTTTTTTAATAAAACAATGTAAAATAGATTGGATGTAATCTTAAGATGTCTTCCTCTGAAATCGCAGCAACGCGCGACGGGTACGCTAGTTATAGGATATAATATTCATTATTATTAGAAAAAACTGCTGTTTTCAATCTGACTTAAACAATATTATAACAGTAAACAAGTTAGGCTATTGTGTACTATGACAAAAACATATAAAGTGTTATCCCATTCATAACATCCTCCCCACCTTGGAATTTTGTTATAAACATTATAAAAATTTCAAAGAATTTAAATAAATAATCATCATTTAAACAATTCAAATATATGAACAAAACATTTCAAACATACTATTTATAATTTTAATGCCAGTTTTATGGGAACCTTAATTTTTCTACCCCTTCTTGTTTTCTTTGTACAAGTGTACTCAACATCTGGTTTATCCGATTGATGTTCATCCTTTAAATCTGTTTCCATAGGATTGGTTGAAATGCTACATGCTGATGACTAATGTGTTGTTCCATTGCAATCATGGTTTTAATAGGTTGGCTTGAAGGTTCTTGATAGGTTGAAGAGAATCGGAAACTTGAAATGTTCACAGTCGTCATTCAAAATTATTCTTGTCTTCACTCTCAGAAGTCCTTTGTTGTCGACAAACACCGGTAAATTCTTGTAATTGTTCGATTTTTCTCAAAAAACGTCTTGCTGAATACAATAAACAACCTTTTCTTCAGCTCTTAGAGTTTCTTCCGTACTCAAAGATTCGTTATTTGATTTAAGTCTAGAAACTGAATTTTAAGAAAATCGTAAGATTCATGCCACTATTCTTACCAGTTTTAAATATCTTGAAAAATATGTCAAATAACTTGTAAAATTCTTTTCTTTTACTGTAGCTATGATTGTTTTCTCTTTTCAACAAAAGCATCTGAGTTTGGTTAGACATATGCCACTGAGTTCCATCGCTTCTAAGCCAAACTGACCTTCCAACATCACTGTGACTCGTATAAAGTTGTTGCCTTGCATCCTTTTTACGAGATCGGCAGGATTATTTTCTCCAGATATATGATACCAATTTTCTTTATTTGTGATGGTACATATTTTCTTACATCTATTGTCTATGAATGTACCCCAATCTTCCTTTTCTTTTATCCAGGTAAGAACAATTGATGAATCCGGTCAGAAATATGCTTTACAAGTTAATATCAGTGCACCTTGAACTTGCGAGTATATTCGGGCTGCTATAAGTGCCGATAGCACTTCCAAACTGAGTATGGTCACGTTTTTGGGGGCTATCCTTGATTTGGCGTATGTTAGTTGTACTGTTAAATTTTCTGAAGATTCCTTTCTAAGACAAACACAAGCTTTAACTGGAGGCTAGCTGACTGGCATCGCAAATTATATGAATGCTAATAGTGTCTGACATCAGTTGCCTAGAAGATTCAATCTTCTAAGAATTCAACAACAATTAGCTATGTCAGCTGGTAGTGGATCATTCCACATTATTTTCCTCATCCAAACTTTTTGTAATATTAACTTTGGTAATAAAGTTACCAGGAAAGTAAAACCTACTACAGCAAATATTCGCTGGGCGACAGATAATATGTCTCGTTCGGTCACCACCTTAATAGGAATTGAAATGGATCTTATATCACAAAATAGCTCATCCTTTTCTCTAATGCATCGAACAAGGGAGGAAACTTCGTAGTCATACTATTCTCTTTAATGACAGCAGAATGTGGGAGGCATTGAACCGATGTTGGCTCTGCTGTTTCTGCAACTTTTTCAATTATAACTAACTCTAACTATTCGTGAAACACCTTATCATAAAAAATTTGTTAAGAGTAAGCAATCTTCTGGTCGTTGACATGAATCTTCGTTCAGCAAAATCTTGATTATTCTGAAGCTTAGGATGACCTTCTAACCATGGCAGGCAGACTTCATACCTATTTTGAGAGTTAACTTTTACATTTTTCTTGAAATGTACAACCTCAGTATCAACGGAGTCCCTCTGCTTCCCTTCAACTGGATCTTTAATTCCAATGGTCTGCAGGCTCCATAAATGTGAAATATGTGGTTTACCATGACAAAATAAACTTAGCAGTGTGCTCTGATGGTTTCTTTCACACGGCTGTTTCCCCATGATGGTCCAGCTACGGTAGGTGTCCATAGCCACTAGTTTATCATCAATCTTCTGAGTCATTCCTATAAATAAAATTGCCTAAACATCTGCACCGAAAAGTATTTTTACTTCTCGATATTTTCTCCAACGTTGGTCAATTCAATGGTAATTTTTTTCAAAATAGAAAAACATTCTCGACTCCTAGGTCTACGTACATAGTAACATATTACTTTTTGGTCCGTCAAAGTTATAGAAATCTTGAATAAGTTATTTACATTATGCAGTATTATAAGATAATTCTTATGAAAGCTTGTTTCATATTTCCATCTCCGAACAAACTTTATTACCTCAGTACCAACCTTGATTAGGCCTAGTTTTTCCAATCAGTCCTTGGTAATATAGGATCTCTTAGAACCAACAAGACCTTGCCAAATATTCTTTTTCTGTGTTATCAATAAAACTTAACTAAAAGGGTATGTAATATTGTTTCCTCAGAGCTAGGCCTATTTTCAAAATTACTAAGAACTTCAGCTTTACTTTTAAGTTGTGAATTTCGCTCATACTTAGATGAAGCATTTTCATATTTCCTCATAACCAAGCCTCTGCACATTATTCCATAGTGCCTTTTACCACAAAACAAACACTGACATACTCTTTACTGGGTGTTCTGGTTTTAAGCAGGCACAACAACAATTCTTTTTAGTAGCAACATCTTTTCTTTTATATAATGTAAGGTTTAAAATGCAGAACAATCTTGGGTATTACGCCCTACTTTGGAACAGAATAAGCAAGTCGAATTACTCACAACCTTCTTTGGATGTTCTGTGACAGTACTTAGTAGTTTCGCTGCTGTAGGTAGACGTGGAAGCTCCTTCTGATGAACTGCTGACTTATTCCTGTTAGGACAGTTATTGTTCGGTCCACTGCTATCATCTCGAGTAGTTGTAGTTTTAAAACTGGAGCGAGCCAACTAATCTCTCTTCACTCTCCACCTCTGCTTTTAGAAAATTCAGAAGGTACTGCATTTTTTAGTTTTCCTGCACTAGAATTATTAGTTTTATCTGTTGATTCACTGCTTTCAATGCTATTCAATAGCCTATTAGAAGATCGATGATGCTCCCAGGCTCACAGGGTATACTCTGGTAGCGCTGATTCTATCAACAGATATAGTATGGATGCATTTTTATCCAAAGTAACTCCTAGTGTGTCTAATGCCCTCAACTGAGTTTCTATTCTAATTGTTTGTCATATTAGGTTACTTGATGTTCTTCAAAACTTGGGTATAAGAAATCATGCACTTTCTTGGTTTAGGTCATACTTACTTGACAGATCGTCTTATGTTGAAATGAATCATTTGAAATGTAACAACCTAAGAACATTTAATTCACTTAAGAGCACTTTACGTTATGGAGTCCCTCAGGGATCTATTTTAGGACCACTTCTGTTTTTATGTTACATTAATGGACTTCCCCAGTTTTTAAAACCGAGTGCTAGCTGCAAAGTCACTTTATATGCTGATGATATAAATTTAAAATTGTCCAGCCAAAAATTACAAGATTTAGAAATTAATGCATATTGTAATCTTACAGCTATTCAACAATATCTAGCAAACTTAAATTTTGTAATAAACCCTAATAAAACTAAATATATTACATTTACTGCAAATAAAAGAATATCTAGCAGAAGTGATACAAATATCTTTATAAATAACAATGCTTTAGAAGAAGTAAATGAACTTAAATTTCTTGGATTACAAGTTGATAAATATCTTACTTGGGACTCGCATGTCAATAACATTTCCAAAAAAATATCAACTGGACTATTTGCTCTTAGAAAATTGGCTCGGCTTTGTGACTTAATTACACTGAAATCTGTATATTTTGCTTTTATCCATTCACATATTTCTTTCGGAATTACTGTATATATAGGAACATCAACTGAAAATTTAAACAGAATTTTGAAAACGCAAAAAAATGCAGTTAGGATTATGCTTAAATTGAAATGGTTTGAGTCGGCCAAGCATCATTTTCCTGCTTTGGGAATAATGACAGTTTTCAGTGTTTATATATATCAGTTAGTATTATCAATAAAATGTAATAGTACTATACTTCATACTCTGGGACATCATCATAGTTATAATACGAGAAATAAATTCAATATTGCTTTCAATTCACATAAATTAAAACTTTACGAAAAAAACTAACTATGCGGGAGTCAGATATTATAATTATTTGCCACAATATAAAAGATATTACAAGTTATGACAAGTTTAAAAAAACTAAGGATTTTAATGATTAACAAACTTCTTTATTCATTAGAGGAGTATTTATATTAATATAATATTTTATTGACATATTGAGGTAAATGATGATACTAAGTGTTTATGTTTATAATATATAATATAATATGTTCTATGTACCTATAATATCTGTTTTAAATAAATTTTATATGATGCCATTCTGTACGCATATGTGCTAGCTGAATAAAGTTATTTTGATTTGATTTGATCTAACTTCATATAATCTACAAAGCACTGTGCTAGTTCCCTGAGTTGCTTGCTGCAAAACTAAGCTAAGCAGTTCTCTTACATACACCTCAGTTAGGAATTCATCTCGTCCAAATCTTGCCTTAAGGTGCTCTAGAGCTTAATTTTTACCTGTTGGAGGAAAACTCTCAACCAGTTCTCTTGCAGAAGAGCCTGGTTTTAACAACTGAATAAGGTATTGGAATTTATCCTCAAGTTCTATATGTATGGATCCTCATGCACCTTCTTATACTGCCCCCAAAACCCTATCCAGTTTTTTACATTGCCATCAAACTGATTAATTTTTAACTTGGGGAGATTGAAACGTTTCTTATAGGCTAGGCCTATTTGAAAACTAGAATTTGCCATAAAATGGTCACTTCTATCATAAAATGGTCACTTCTATCATAAAATGGTCATACTTAGCTCGGGTTGTTATTAACATGTCTATAGGATTTGGCAGAATCAAATTCAGTCTCCAAGTCCTCTCTTTAATGGTTTCATCTGAAAATAAAACCTCATTTACGTCTTCATCTTATTTAAAGAGTCGCTCAGCTTTGTCTTGAAATTATTGAACTCTCTTTTAATAAAAACTTTATCTTTAGTGTCTTTACTTAATGATTTGTCCAGTTCGTTTCCAATTTTAGTAAAATTTCTTCGTAATTGGGTTCTTTCTGATTTTACCGACTTAAGCTTATCCATTGTGAGCGTAAATATAAGCTTAGCTGTCTAAATAGATCCTGTCACGTTCGCCACTATATTATAAACTGTAGTATAAAGAACCCTGTAGTATATATTCTTACAAAACCATACTTTAACTACTGTATTTGTAACATTTACTAACAAATAACTTAACAAATTAACATCAAAATAATATTAAACTCTTCATTTTACTCCATTTTTACAACATACTATTATAGGATATAATATTCATTCTTACTAGGGGATACCCCTGCACGCTTCGCCCCATCACTCACTACGCTTGTTACACCTCGGCCTCCGGCTTCGTGCAGTAAATTTTCACTAAAAATAATAGTAGGTTAACTCTATAATGTAAAATCACAATATTAAATTTATTTACAATATCTCACTCACATTACTTGCATTGCTACTTAGTTCTACGTAAAAACACCCAATGACATTACTGAGCCTATTTCAAATGTGTTCATTACATCCTTCCCTGGTTTATCATTTTGAAATATATAACCTGCTCACTATTACAAACTCTTTGCTTACATTCCAACAGCCGTTAAAACCTTTTAGAAATCATCATTTACATTTAAACAACTGTTCTGTTCGGTTAATTAAATCTCTCCCCATGTTATTTTTATGGCCAAAAAACGTACTTTGAGGGTATCCCATGCCCTTCAAGGTAAAAATAATAAAGAATTAAGACTTTATTGCACAACTACAAACAGAGGCAATTTTTTTGAAATCTCAACCGTTTAAATTGGCCAAGAAATAAGGGAGGAGTTGCGTTGACAAAAAACGGCTTCATATTTTATATAAAGGATTCTAAAAAACAGCAGATATAATATTCATTATTATTAAAAAAAAACAGCTGTTTTTAATCTGACTTAAACAATATTAAAAAAGAAAACTAGTTAGGCTACTGTGTACTGTGACAAAAACATATAAAGTGTTATCCCATTCATAACATATACATTAACACTTGACATTAGTATTTACGAAGTTAGCTAAAAATATACATGTAAAAGGGAGTCCTAAATCACAAATAAAAAAAAAAATTAAAGATCAAGAACATAGGAAAGGAATATAACTTCAAAAGGAGTGTAAGTTATGATATATATTTACATACATTTAAATTCTAAATCTTTTATATGTACTTTTTATTTTCATATATGTAGGCAATCTTTTTCAGGGGAAAATGTAAGTTGATTCATATGCAGAGTTAAAAATTCAGTTTTGAAATACATCCAAATGTTATGTTTTACATCCAAAGAAAAACATTATATGACCTTCCATCACCGAAGCTTATTGATCCGTATTCAGAGAAAGGGGAGCATGACCTTGAATGTCTTAATGTTGTTCTCGTTACTAGTCTGTATGAATTTTCTAGTATTTTTCTTGTATTATATTTTTTATAAATATTAATTTGTGTATTTGTGCATGTTTCAGGTTAGGATGTAGGTAGCATGTAATATTCATTAGGGGTTTTTAATATAATCTTATTGGTGGATTTAGATTTAGTATTGTGATTACTTGTGCACTTTAGTTGTGATTTTCTTACATTGTAAAATGTAATATTTCAGCAACCGGAGACCAAAGTGCCTACTTCACCTCTGTTGACAAGCTTACTGCAGAGTCCCACCAGCTACCGTGGAGCAATGCACAATCTACTTACTCCAACACCACCACTCTCCAGGGTCAATGGTATGTTCTGTAAACAGTTTCCATTACAAGAATAATGCGGATATTTCAATCAATCCTACCAAACTAGATAAAGATGAAACAATAACATTCCTAAACTAAAACTAAATAACTGAAAATTAGAGTACTGTGATAAATGAAAAATTGAGGCCTTACTATCAACAAATACTTGACTTGAGTGAGACAATTACTACTACTTGCAACGGGATATTTGCCGGTATTCATATTCTGAAGGGATTTGCTTTATCTTCGCCGTTCGTACCAAATTAATGCTGGTGAAGACCTTGGTGCTAACCCACTTTAACTACTGTGCGGTTGTAACTAATGAAATGACTGACAGCATGTTGATGCAGTAGTACTATTTTAGAATAAAAATTAACTAAGAAAATGTATTCTGATTATAATACAAAGATATAATCATTGTATTAAAATATATGTACTTAATATCATTATTTTTAATTTTGTCTATGTTGTTATGAAAAAGCGAAAGGATTAATGGTAATAAACCTTAGTTAAACCTATTAATTTATGGAGCAGTAATATAAGAGAGCAATCATACCTAAAATTGTGTCACTGCTTTGGCTAAAAGCTCAAAAGGATCATAAATGTTTGTCACCCCAAGCATACCAATCTATTTTTTAAAAGCACTCGAAGAAGCAGGCAGCTTGACCAATCTATTTATGCCATTGAAATATATTTTAAATTGACTTCTATGGCCTGATTAAGGAGACTCAAATATCTGTTACCCGAGAAATATTTGTTATACTTAAGTTGTTTACAAAAAGGCCCTTTCAAATCCTGTTATACAGGCATGTAAGAATATTTTCAGACTGGCATGAACAAATTAAAAAAAAGAAAAATATCATTTTATAGGTTATAGTAATGTAGCAAAATTCTAGAAAGATTGCTTAGCTGAAATTACCACTTCTCTGCACTGAAAAAAGTTTGGAAATAGATACTCAGATTGGAAGGATAGGGATATCCTACATTTTGACACACTCAACGTTAAGTACACGCTACTTTGATTTACACATACCTACATTTTACATTTACATTTTTATGTTATATAAATGAAAATCAACTAAAAATGGTGACCCATGTACAGTTGGAACTGTGCAGTCTCTCTCCCCTCATTCAATGATAGTCTTAATGATACTTAAAATTAGTGCATTGTTTGGCATCTTTATATTTTTTTTGTTATGTTGTGTAAATGAATATAGATTTACTGATGCTCATAACTTTTACTATATTGATTCCTGTTTTATTCCCTATAACCCGAGGGTTTTTATGTAACACTTTAAGTAGTTATGTATAATATTTCAAATTTTTAGCCATTGTATTGTACTTAATATTAACAGCAGAAAATGTTTGCAATCATGTGACAAAATGGGATTAAAATTTAGAATTGGAATCTAATTCCAATTAAATTGAATTTAGCTAAAATTCAAATTAAAAATGAAGTCATATAATCAGAAACTAATTGTGGAAAAAACCACCAGAAATGTACGTACTAGTAAGTAAATTATGTGTTAGTTTCCTTAAAGTTCTAGACTGTTACAGTATTTGTAGAAAATGCCAGCCTTTTACTCTGTAAAAATAGCCTGTAAAATATATGTTTATAAATGTTTTAACTGTAGCCTACGTCTTTTCTTCCTAGATTCACCAACTCTATCAAGGCTCCTGGAGTCACCTGCAAAGCAACTTGAGCCTACTAAACTTTTCACATCACCTGTAAAAAAAGGTAACCAGTATTTCCAGATAAAAATAGTGTAGTGTATAATAAGCTCATGTTACTAATTTGAAGATTGAATACTAATACAATTCTTTCGGAGGAGTGTTTATTTCCAATTTTTTTGCTGCAGATGTTTAGTAAATATAACATTTATTTTAGATTTACATTTAATATATTCTGGCCCACTTATTCTCATGGGTTCAATTTTAAATGAATAATTCACTCATTAGAGACAACAAAGCACTCTAAAATATGACATTAAGACATGCTTGGTTGAGATCACAAATTTTATAGCTCTTGCACATTTGATACCGTCGGTGTGTCACAACATAGTTTCATCAATTATAACATACTAGTGACTGTTTGATACTACGATCATATGTCAATGTTAGAGATCCAGTTTGTGAATGATAAGCCTTGTAATATATGGTATTACTGTATACCTTTCTGCAGTAGCACTGTCGGACCTGAATAATATTAAATACTCAATTGAGTGCAGCATAATCATTACACTTCTTGCTAGCCTAGTGGTTAGCACTTCTTGCTAGCCTAGTGGTTAGCACTTCTTGCTAGCCTAGTGGTTAGCACTTCTTGCTAGCCTAGTGGTTAGCACTTCTTGCTAGCCTAGTGGTTAGCACTTCTTGCTAGCCTAGTGGTTAGCACTTCTTGCTAGCCTAGTGGTTAGCACTTCTTGCTAGCCTAGTGGTTAGCACTTCTTGCTAGCCTAGTGGTTAGCACTTCTTGCTAGCCTAGTGGTTAGCACTTCTTGCTAGCCTAGTGGTTAGCACTTCTTGCTAGCCTAGTGGTTAGCACTTCTTGCTAGCCTAGTGGTTAGCACTTCTTGCTAGCCTAGTGGTTAGCACTTCTTGCTAGCCTAGTGGTTAGCACTTCTGTCTGAATGCTGAGAGTCTTGAGTTGAAATACTGGGAGGTACAACAAATTTCACTAGTAAGGTTTGGGACTGTTATCTCAAAAAAAGTTATATCTATACTTTAAATAATAACACAGCATTGAAAGATAAAGAGAAAAAGCAAAAACACAAGCTCATCTTCACAAACAAAGGAAGTGAAATTAAAAAAAATATATGTAAAAGAACCTTGCCTATATCACTGTTTCTCAAATTTATTTATATTGTATAAAATGCTCACTTCAATACTAATTTGGAAGATTATCAGACATTTTGAAGCGTTTAACTATAATGTATTATAAAATAGTTAGAAACAATATTGGAGTAGCTACAAATTTCTTCTCTAGGATTTTTGTGAGTGCAAAAACATAATAATTAACATGTATACATCTTCATTTATTATGATTATCCAAATCTGCTTGATATTGATGGTACCACAGCCAATATCATACAAATAGTAGTAGCACTTCCAAAATCAAATGGTTGTTTTGTGTGCACATGTATGGTCCATACATGTTGAAGACATGTATTAGATACTTAAAGATAGATTTTCTAGATAGTAATCTGTGCAAATTAGAAGTACAGTAGAACCTCTTTAATCCGGCACGTTTGGGACTCAATGCTTGCCGGATTAAAGACAATTCCAGACTATGGAGGTTTATTTATAAAATTACTGGAGGTGTTTTAAAAAATAACACAATTTGCACAACAAACTTTTACTGTATGTATTTATTATTTAAACATGGGTTATTTAAACAATATAAGTAATCAACCAATCTAATACTGTACAGTGCAATCGTACAGTAGGTACAATACGAAATTGTTTCCACTAAAACACACTCACTTGTCAGTATGTATGTAAATACAGTACAGTATACAATAAGTAAATTAAAACAATAAAATTAAACAAGCTTCACTCACGTACAGTACTTTACTGCACACTACTCAGGATGATAGAAGCAAAACCACTGACTGAACAACAAATATGGCGTGGCGTTCGGCGTTCTACTGTACTGCAGACACGGAGATGAGTGGATCCGAGATTTGCCGAGCAGTTATGATGGTTAGCCCACTCAAGTTTACCACTAAGAGCGTGGTGCTTTGTGGCTCTTGAGTGTTAGCGGTAACTGTCGAGTTGCTCACCTTACAATGTTCATTATGAAGGCAATTCTATAATTTGTGTCTTTGCTGTTGACACCAGATTGCAGACAATTCCGGACTTGGAATGCCGGATTAAGGAGGCTTTTACTGTACACATCAAAGACGCTTTCTCCATTGTGTGTAATGTGCTGAGACACCTCTCCCCTGATCCCTCCACATGCTCATAGTTAAAAGAAATTTTCTCAGATGATTCAGTTGTACTTTCTAATAATTATTTTTGTTCTATAATTTATTATTTTGATGTTAAGTATGGCTAATATCCCAAATCTTAGATGATTTGGTGGTAATTCAATATAAAGTCAAGCTAGGGAAATCATTTATTATGTTTTGAAAAGTAAAATGATCCATAGTCTTTTGTAGTTAAAATTACCGTGAATAGAGTAAGACATTAAATTTTACTTGGCAGAGGAAACAGGCAAAGCTACTAATGTAAGTCAGAATGCAGTTCTGACTATTTTTATTTCTCTCAGGCTGGACCCTACCAGTGATGTCACAGGACAGGGTATATCACTACGCACCAATCAGCTGCTAGCTTACTTCTTATTCTCTTAGATCAGTGGATAGGGGAAGAGATCTGTGCTCAAATTTTACAGTCTATCTCTCTCCCTCTCTCTCTCCCTCTCTCTCTCCCTCTCTCTCTCCCTCCCCCTCTCTCTCTATCTCTCTTTCTTGAATAAGGTTAAAAAAAGTCTACCGTCTAGAAAATCGATCTCAAGAGTTTTTGTTTATTTTTTATTTATTTTTTTAAAATAAAATATAAATTTATTTTTTTACTTTATTTCCCTGTATTAATTACTTTTTTCACTATTTAAGAAATTTAAAAAAATGTTTATAATATTTCAAAAAGCATAACCAAGTAATGTATTTTTCAGTATGTATCCAGTTCTCAATGTGATATTATTAACATAATGAAAACAGAACATCAAGAAAGATTTCACTGTCTTGAAGATTTGTTTACTGCTGTTGTACTCTTCTTCTTTTGTATATATTTATCTGTTTTGTTGTTTTAGACTTACTTTTTTTATATCTTATGTGTAAATTTTAAAAATGGAACAGAACTTGGTAATATAATAAATATGTTTTTTTTTTTTATTATCAGTTGTATCATTGTAGATTGTTAAATACTTTAAATTAATGTAATTTTTGGGTTCATTACAAAGCTTGCTATCAAAAGCTATCTCTTACCAAAGGCGAGCTTGGCACAGGCTAGAGGTACTGAAATGCCACAATGACCATTATTGAATTTACTCTCTATCAGATTGTGCAATAATATTTGACCACATACTACACAAAGTTGAGCAGTTCTTCAAATGTTGCTGTGTCAATATACACTTTTTATCTAAATCAGTATTTAAAATAACCTAAAGAATTTCCATTATTAGTGAGTGTCACTTAGTTCTATCAATCATTTATGTTTTGATGAGTGCATAAAATATCAGAGATTGGATCCTGTTTTTTTATATTTTCGCTCTGTTTATTTCAAGCATTAGGAGTACAGAAAATATGACTAAACTAACTTTATCTCTGGTATCGATGGCTTGCGTATTTGTGTCAATTAAGTTCATAATTATTAAGTTCATAATTAAGTTCATAAGTTCAATTAAGTTAACCGACAGAAAAACGCATGTGCCAAATGGCGGCATGCGTTTTTCTGTCGGTTACACTGCACACAATTTTATTATTTACTATATTGCACATGTTGACTGTATTGATATGATTTTTTCACCTCTGCAATAGTTGAAAGGTGCAGATTCGGTGTTATATTTTCATTGTTGCTACAATGTGTTTCCATTGATCAAGAAGTAGTAAGAAACACCAATTTACTACCCCAGCCTAAACAGTGATGGGCCCTTAAACCTTATTACCCCAGCCTAAACAGTGATGGGCCCTTAAACCTTATTACCCCAGCCTAAACAGTGATGGGCCCTTAAAACCTTATTACCCCAGCCTAAACAGTGATGGGTCCTTAAAACCTTATTACCCCAGCCTAAACAGTGATGGGTCCTTAAAACCTTATTACCCCAGCCTAAACAGTGATGGGCCCTTAAACCTTATTACCCCAGCCTAAACAGTGATGGGCCCTTAAACCTTATTACCCCAGCCTAAACAGTGATGGGCCCTTAAACCTTATTACCCCAGCCTAAACAGTGATGGGCCCTTAAAACCTTATTACCCCAGCCTAAACAGTGATGGGCCCTTAAACCTTATTACCCCAGCCTAAACAGTGATGGGCCCTTAAACCTTATTACCCCAGCCTAAACAGTGATGGGCCCTTAAACCTTATTACCCCAGCCTAAACAGTGATGGGCCCTTAAACCTTATTACCCCAGCCTAAACAGTGATGGGCCCTTAAACCTTATTACCCCAGCCTAAACAGTGATGGGCCCTTAAACCTTATTACCCCAGCCTAAACAGTGATGGGCCCTTAAACCTTATTACCCCAGCCTAAACAGTGATGGGCCCTAAAACCTTATTACCCCAGCCTAAACAGTGATGGGCCCTTAAACCTTATTACCCCAGCCTAAACAGTGATGGGCCCTTAAACCTTATTTCCAGTTTCATCTTGCTACTAGATTATTCATTTAGGAAATAAAGAATAGTAAATGTTTTTAGTGGAATTTTTCTTTATTTTAAAATGTTGTAGAATAAATTTTCCAATTAAACTGTATGTAAAGTTATTGCAAATTGGAGTGAAAATAATGTTATCATTATTTTGGTTAACCTATTAAATATAACAAATATAATTAATTTACCCTATTTACTACATTTAAAAGCCAAAGTACAGCGAAATATATATATTATGCTAGCAATATGAATTTTAAAACTAATTACAACTTTGTGTAATAGAAAATTATCTATTAATTTTTGTATGGTTCCAATGGTATTGAATTTTGTGATTTATACTTAGGGTTGCCATTAATCACAGTAAAATACGGATACCAGATATACTTGGGGGTCTGGAGGGAAGGGGGGGGAGGGAAAACTGTCTTTTATGAATTTTATTATATGCGATTCGGTTTGTTACGAAAAATAATTATTGACTTAGTGATATATAATATTAATATTGTAACTATATTTTAATTTAAGATTACAGAATATTACAATATTAACAGTTATATTTTGTTTAAGTTAACTCGGCAGAATTCAACAAATTGTCATAATTGTTCAGGCATCTCTTGTGCTAGTGGTACTGGTTGAAGGCTGACACTAGTCATATTTTTCTTGAGATATAAATTTTTTAAGTAATACATGACATGTCATTGTTAACTTTGATGCTCAGAACAACTTTGCTCTTCTCCACCGACAGAATAATTCGATTGGGTGTCCAGACATTTTTCATTAGAATAAAACTCGATCATCTGGCGCCAAAGGACTGAGTAGAGAAAGAACAAACTCCAACACTCTTTAAAAATTTTCACACTTATTTTTGGCTAATTTCAAGAGTTGAAAAACTTATTTTTTAAAGAGAGGGAAGTGTATGGTATTATAATAATAGAGTATAGTATGTGAGATATTATACATCTTCTCACTAGAGTTGATTGATGACTGCCCGAAGTAAAAGTAATACATGTTTGTATTTTTTACAAAATTAAAAATATTAAAAAATGAAAAATACGGACATTTACCTGGTTTCCCTTCTACGGTATGGACACGGACATTAAATGTAAAATACAAACAGTCTGTACAAAATATGGACGTATGGCAACCCTATTTATACTACACATAGATTATGAAATGCAACCTTTTTTATGTACATATCCTTATATATTTCATATTTCCTAAAACTAGATCAAATTTGCTACAGTTTGGCTATTCTAGAATTTATAATTTATAAATATTTCATATTTTCCCAGACATACCCTCCACCCTTATTTTTGATGAAACATTTATTATAAATTTCAGTAGTAAAAAAAATACACACATATTATATAGTACACATTTGTGTATATATATGTACAACTTTAAGCCTTATTTGGTTCTATGGCCCATTGTGAGTTCAGGGATGTATAACATAACTAGGTTTATTTCATTTTACTAGTTTTTTATGAATTTCATATTAAACATCTGCAAAATTGCCAAAACAGCCTGGTGTTTTTGACAAACATAGTTGCTACTACAATCAATTTGATGGTTCTGTAGACCAGTATATTGCATATAGGACTGTGTCATTAATATACAATCTATATACTATAAAACTCGATGTAGTAACTCACTCACTGACTGACACTAAATGTTGAGGCACTTCCCGGCGTCCTACCCCTATAAACTTGAATTGAAGCTCTCGGTCTGAAACTTCCAGGAAAATTCACAAAAGTTAACTTTTTTCTCTCATAAACAAGATATAAGGGTGGCTCTTTTTTACCCCAAAACTGTCCCAATGTGTTTCTTATGGGAAAATCTCAAAAACGTTTTTATTACCTAACTTAAGAGAAAGCTTGGGTAAAATTTTCAAACCCTTACAATTCTATATATGTAACAAACGTGCACCTTATATATGAATTTCAGTGTAAAAAATAAAAAATTTTAGGTATTGGGGGTCCAAAAATGTTATCTACTCAACAGTAGATAACAGTAGATGTTATCTACTCAAGTGGGGTATCAAATTAAAGCTTTTTTTCTCCTGAATCCAAATATACCATCAGATTTTGAAAATCACAACAAATCTCCTAAAACAAAAAAAAGGGTAATACTAAAATATAAACTCCCAAGTGGGGCATCAAATTATAGGTATTTATCTCTTAAATAATGTAATACCATTATATTTTGGAAGAGACGACGTTTATAAAAAAATGCTCCAAAACCCAAAATTGGGTAATGCACCCAAATGGGGTATCAAATTAAAGGCATTCTTCTCTTAATTATTAATATACTATCAGATTTTAGAAAAGACTATGTTTATGGGCTCCACTGCCATAAAAACCAAAATTCATAGAAAACTGCTTAAGAATTCTGGTTAGGTCGTAGGCCAATTTTTATTTTTATTTTATTTATTCATAAGACGCCGATCGTCAAGATATGGGCGAATATGGATTTCGAATGAGTGTGATGAGTGTAGATGAGCGAATGTAGTCATTGTTACAAACTAAGGCCGACTATTCCTTAGAAAGTGTCATTAATTAATAGCCCAATGACAAATGAACAGCCGGTGGTTATCAGCTGATCCTTCTCAAAATGTAACAATCTTTCTCACGAGGCAACATGTCGAGATCCGAATATGTGACTGTAGTAGAGTGACTTGGAACTGTCCTCTGCGAGGCCGTATTCTGAGTTTTACAAAGCAGCCTGCAGCAGGGTGTCTTGGCGAGGTCGTAGCTTCACCACGAGGCCGCAGGCTGAGCTCCTCCCATGAGGCTGCAGGCCGAGTTCCACTACAGGTCTAATGGTAGAATTCCCAGGCGAGGCCGCAGGCCAAGCTTCCTTCATGACCCTAGCGAGTTACCACAGGGTTGGCATGTGAAGCACGCAGGGGTGTCCCTAGACTTAATATATAAAACCCAAAAACAGACCCACTAAGAAAGGATTTATAAAAAATTCCATTCCTATGGAGTAAAAACAGCTGCTCAACCTGTCCATATCTCAAACAGCTGATAAAAAAATTTTTGGTTTTCATTGTAAAATTTATAAGGTAAATTCTACTAACTCTAACATGATTTCACTACTTTGCATCTCTCTAAAGATTCTTAGATATGAGACGGCGACACAACTTTGTGCATATTTCAAGGCGAATACAAATGATTACATGAGCAAAGGATAAGTGTGGATGGCCTATGTAGTCTGGTTACTAACTGAGTTCGACTTTTCTTCAGAAAGAGGCATTTAGTAATAAGCATCTTAAGATTAAAATTATTCGGAGTAATAATAGCCAGGGCAACTAAGGGACATACAGTTTTACGTGGAATCCGAACAACATAGTGTTGGTCTGATTTTCATCTAATTCACAAGCCTGACACTCAGTCCCCAATTCCCTACACAACATCCGGACACTGATTATCACCAAACATGGACACCCCAGACTTCTTAGTAGTGTCTGCATGCAAAGCTTTTATATTCTATTTGTTTGTGGCAAAAGAAAAGAGAAATGCCAACTGATAAGTATACACAGGCACTTAATAAAGCAAAGTTTGTAAAATGTAAGTAAAATGAAAGTAAGCCCCATAAAGGGCATAATTTAAATGGCTTACTTACTTACATAAAGTATGCAAAACATCTCAAAATGTTTATTTTATTGGTTTATGAACTTAATTTTGTAACATTTTCCACAGAACCTATTGAAGAGGAACCTTGTCAAACTCTGGAAACTGACCAGACTGCTGATCCCTTGCCTATTGTGACTGATGGAATTTCTGAAGCTATTGAAGAAGTTCAAACTCATAGTCCTTTGTTGGTAGAAATAAAGAAGGAAACTATAGAAGAAAAAGAAGAATTAACAAATGACCTAGCAAAATCAGGAGAAACAACTGAGGATGTACCAGGTAGTTGAATTATTATTCTTGAATAATTTGAGGTTAAATTTTGAAACATTCTTTAATCATCCATATATAATGTTTAGACAGAAAAATATATTTTTTCAAATTGTAATGATTTGCGGTAACATTCTTAATATTTCCTTTTAGAGGCTCAAATACAAGAGGAGGTTGAAATTGTGCTTCATGCTGAAGAGGAATTCAGATCAGCTCCTACACCGACAACCAAAACTGAAATTGAGGTAGAACTCACTCTAATTGATTTGTTACCCATAAAACATTAGATAGAAAAGGTTAGAGTTTTTGAGACATTTGCGAAGATCGGTTTGGTAGTATACATTGCATTACGTGCTTTAGATTTAACCTTTTATTTTATTACGAGAACTAGTAGTTTTTAAGTACAGTAAACTCTTGATTTAACAGTCAAACTCCCTCCCCGTCACACGTACCTCAGGGCTCCTAGGTCCAGTCCTTTATGTTCTCTTTGTAAATGATTTTCCAGCATACATCCAAGATCACGATACTACCTGTGTAATGTATGCTGATGATACAACATTACTGATCAAGAACACCACTGCTGAAAGCGTATATGCGTCTGCCTCTAACTCGCTAGAAAAGGCCCTGAGTTACTGCAAAAGAAATGACCTAGCTGTAAACCCAACAAAGACAATACAAGTAAATTTCAGTAGAAAAAAGGCCACATCCCTAAGATCGCTGACATAGCAGTTGAAACCCATGTAACATTTCTTGGAGTCACCCTAGACAGTAACTTAACCTGGACTAAGCATGTTAATAAACTTTGTAAAAAAATAAACAGTGGCATATATGTTGTTCGGCGGATAGAATGGATTGGAAACATAGAGGCAGCAAAAACAGCTTACCATTCACTAGTAGAAACACATTTGAGATATGGACTAGTGGTATGGGGAGTATCTTCAGGAAATCTCAAAAGGTTACCAATTCTACAGAAGAAAGCTATCAGAATCCTCGCTGATCTTGAACCTCATCAGAGCTGCAGAAACGCTTTCAAGTCCATGAAGATAATAACCATATATGGATTGTACATTCAAGAAGTAATCCTGCATGCTCATCAATGAGGCCTCCAAACAGGAAAAGATCTCCACCACTACAATACCCGTCATGCAACTAATTATGTTCTAACCTCACACCGTACAGCACTCTATCAAGAAAAACCACCCTACATTAGCAGAAAACTATGGAACACACTACCAGTCGCAGCCAAAGGTCTCAAAGGTCTGAAGCTATGTGTGCTCAAGAGAGAACTTCACGACTTCCTCATAAACCATCCATGCTACACTCTTGAAGAATTCCTGGAAGCGTGTAAAGAATGGACACTTGACGTAACTTAATTTCATTACACTAATGTCCATTTCAACTGTAACTGTCACTCTGACACTATTACCATTCTTGAAGAATGTGTCAATAAAGAAAATTGTCTATTGTCTACTAAATGGGGTAGGCTCTAGTCCGTTAAAGCCGATTGTCCATTAAATCAGGGTGAATTCACTCCAAGCTGTTATGATATTGCCAAATGATTAACCTATAAGGATAAAGGGCTTTACAATATACTGAATAATAATAATAAATATGTATAAAATATTTGAAATTGCTTTAGAAAAACTACAAGTTTTATAAATTAGATTTTGTATAAAACTTCCTTTAGTGGGGGTACATTATACATCAATTTAGATATTGTAATACTGTCCGTTAAATCCGAAGTCCATTCTATCGGGGTCCGTTAAATCGAAGGTTTACTGTATTACTTTACCTGGACTAATTATTGAGCTATAAATAAAAAAAGGTAGAACTTGAATAAATAAGCGTATTTTAAAGGAATATAATTTGTTTATTCCAATTGTATTTTAGGAAACAGATGGAGAAAAAGAAGACCAAGAACACTCTTCTCTTACTAATCTGCAAGATTCAGACACAATGGAAGAACAATCCATGACGGAGCTTGATCGACAGATGGTGAACATGATCGTGGCCGGAGGAGGGGTTTGTGATATTATGTTTTTTGATTATTGATATTATTTATTTTCTTAACTAGTGAGAATTTTAAGTAATTAATTTTGACTATCTACCTTTTCAATAATAAAAATAAAGACATAAAGAGTGTTACTCTTTTGTGTTGGGCAGATGTTTGTTCTACTCCGAGTTTGTAAGGGTATTCTCTTTTTCTTTAAACTTAACTCGCCATTTCACATAGGCCTGCAGGCCTGTGCGTGAACGTTATTCAACTAGTGAAGTACCGACTGATTTCTCAGTGGGGTTTGGAACCTTGGTCCCTGCCGTCCGCAGTCCTGGGCTTTTGCCACTGAGCCACTACGCCGGCACTAAAATACTCGTGAATGCTGGAATGGATGAAACAGTATGTTTTAGAGTTTTATTCATTACAACATTTTTCAGTGCTAAACAACTTTTCCATACCATCCAGTATATAAGAAATTCATCAAACAAAACTCAAAAGTTGATCTTAGATCAACAACAAACGTAACTTGAAAATTTTAGAGCAAACATAACTCTATAGGGTTACGACATCAGACAAGCAAAAAAACTGTAAAAAAAAAAAAAAAAAAAAAAAAAAAAAAAAATCAAAGCCTCCTAGCACTGACAATATAATCTGTTATAAAACATAAAATGCAGAGAAGCCTGAATTATATTTTAAGTTACATGTAAACTCCTTTCATTTATCTTTTAGTTTTTAAAACAAATTACTGTTTTATTTATTTACTATTTGTTGTTTTTTATTTTATTTATTTTGACCTTTATCAGACTGTTATTGTGAATATTTGTTATCTGTCACTAACAAAACAATGTGCTACAGTGGTTAGTTATATTCCAAAAATACTTTGTAATTATTATTGTTGTAGGAAGGAATAAAGGCCATTTATTCATCTATAAATTTAAAAGTTAAAAACCATTGACTGAAACTTTGCACAAATATTCTGTATAGGATTTTATTTGTATCCCCTAGATACTAAAAAATATTTTTAAATGGTGCAAAGTTATACATTACATGTATAGTGATTATCCTGATACTGGCCATTAAGAGCCTTTGTTTCCATTCACCATGTTTATGAGGGGCGTGCTTGAGTTGCGTGCAGTGCCAGTGCCAAGAGGGCCATAAAACTGGTGTTCGAGTTGCGCACAACAACCTGCAGCAATACCATCAACGAAATTACTAAAATACAAATATGAAATATTCTAAACATTAATTAAATATAAGTACTAAATATAAAACAATTCACAGTATGTGAAATTTGCAATCAATTCTAACAATTAGTATTGCACAAGTGAAATTAGTTGTCGTTCTGAGGAATTCTAATAATTCGGCATATAATTTTCACCAATTAATTTGACTTATTTTTGTTTGTATAGTGATACATCATTAATAATATAAGGTAACTAAAGGTTAAAATATGTTTTGTATACAACGGACATAACATTCAAATTATAATTGGAAATAATTACATTCGCATTCGTCTTTAACACTTTAACTGCCATGTCAGTCAAATATGACGGACAGTGACTTTCCCCCCATGCTAGCTCAATATTTACTATCTTCCCACACATGTCAGGCCACTCAAGCAGAATGCACAAACTTTCATTTTGTCAGTCATATTTGACTGACAGCAATTTTACTGCTCACGCCATGTCAGTCAATTATGACTGACGGTTAGGTTTTTAATTTTTGATTAAACTTCTGATATTAAACTTTGATATTAACTTCTGACGCCGCATCAGTCATTTATGACTGACATCAGCTGATAGTATATTCTTTTTTTTGACATCCAGACGAGCAATTCGGTATAAATTACGTCACACTCAGGTTAGTGTAACCTCCGATAGATGGTGCGGCGTGAGCGGTAAATCTCTCATATTCTCGCCTGGCGGTGAGCTACCACACCACTGTCAGTCTTATACGACTGACATGGCGCCAATAGATTAGTTAATAGTCAGTCAGAAATGACTGACGCGGCGATTACGGAAACTGTTGAATAATCGACCGGCGATTAAAGTGTTAATTACCTTAAAAATACCCTTGATCCTCTAGAACTGTCAGTAAGTGAACAATTATGCTGAAATATGTCAACATTCACCTTCCACGAATACCATCAGATGTTAGAGCTCCTATTTCCTGTTATGTGAATACCAACATCTCACCCTTCTTGGGATGTTATCTAATTCAAACTTTCATGTTTTGCTGATTACATTGTCGAAACCTACATAGATGAAGACAATTCCACATTTCCACCACAACTATGAGATTCTTCTTCATCCGATTTGTGGAGAACTAAAAATGCATGTAAGGCCTTTCATAGTAAATTTAACAATTGATGTCCATCACCACATCCAAACATATTTGTTTTTGTTAAATTTTGTTGGCAATTCAAACAGTCACATACATTTTATAAAACCCAAGTGGATATGTTAGAAGCCAGGACAAAAATATACGAAATAGAAATAGATTCATCAGTAACAAAATTACTCAGTACCAGAACAAAGTCATCAGTAAGCTTGATTTTATGACATGTATAGGTTTGAATGTATTTGTGTACATGTATAATGGAATAATGATTTTTATTTAATCTTGATTTTTGACATAAATTTTAAGTATAGCATTCAACAAATGTATGTCCTATTATTGCAACCTTTTTACTTGTATGAAACATAAATTATAAACTAACATTATTCTTATTTAATGAGTATACTTATACTATGGACATTTTAGAGGATTTTATACTGTTCTAATGAGCTTTATAACTTATAGACTATAAGTAAAAGTGAATTAGTTTAATTGTTCAAAATCATTCAACATAACAGAATATTTTAAACGCTTCTCTTAAAAATGTTTTGTTTTCAGATATCTTAACCCTTTCCACTCAAGTGGCGGGGCAGCCCCGCCACGCAAGTTTACCGCACTAACTCCAATGTCGGGCCGGGCCCGACGTCACTATAACAACGTTCTATGGTTGTATTTGGACTGATGTAGTTACATTATTGACCACTAGGGTTGTTGTTTGATATGTGCTGCTATCTGTAGAATTTTTTCGGAACCGTTTGAGTTTAGTTTTTATTGGTAAACAAACCTCAGAAAATGTAATGTTTGTCGTCTGTGGCTGCCCTGTAAACAGCTGGCTGACTGCAATAGCGAATCATATGTTATTGTTCGTAGTGAGCTTATAAAACGCATTGTTGTTGCTAGGTTATCGTTGTTGTTTTACTGTTTATTCATAATATTTTTATTTTTACGACGATGATTCATGTCGAATAAAATGGATGAAGACGACGGCTGTAGTATTCTACCAAATGATGGAAGTGGCGACAGAATAGTTTCGATTTCGAACCTCAGTGATGACGGTATTACCAGCTTACTATTTGACGAGGATTTACTATCCAATTTATTATCCAACTAGTTATGTGCCTAAAACATTTCTTTTCATCTTTTACATTTTCTGTATGTTCATAAGTATTTTTACCATAGGCCTATGTGTAACAGGTATGAAAATGAAAGAGCGTTGCAAGTAGGCTATTAGATTTTGTCTGTATTTATTTTTAGCTGATAACATGTTTTGAATTATTGAAAAAAGTTTTACTTAAAAATTTGGTCTAAATTATGTACCTTTTGACTGTTGCTAAGCAATAAAATAAAATTTATGGAGCAATTGTTTACTAGTTGCAGTGAAAAATTTTTTTTGGTAAAAATGTTGTTTTTTATAAAAACTCGGTTTTAGTATTATATATATGTATATTTTATGTATAATTTAGTCTAAAATATTTGAAAATGACTTTTTTTGTTTGTAAGAATACAAACAACAGAAAACAAACAACAAATACTATTCTTCCTATTTAAAATTTTTCAAAAATTCTTCTTGTGTCCGTTTTTTGTTGTTAGAAATTCAATTTTGTTCCAATAAATATATATAATTAAAAAAATTTGAAAATAAAAATATATGTTTTATTTTATATTAATCTATACTTTAGTCATAGAAGAAACAAAGAAAAAATACATCAGCTTTTTGGAACTATCAGATATATGTTTTTCCCATTGAACAAATGTAGTAGGCAATCTTTGCTTAAAAGTAAATGGAGCTGATAGGGAAACTGGGTTCCCAATAATTGGAGTGGAAAGGGTTAAAAAAATCATTGTCTCATCAATAAATTTACTAACGTATATGAACGTTCAAGGATGACATGTAACACTCCTTCAAGATATTGTAAACAATCTTGTAAAGAAATGATTTCAGTATCTATAAAAAAAAGGGTGAATGATTATTAATATGTTTATTTTGTATTTGTAAAATAACTTGAAATAATGTAAAGTAATACATTTTAATTTATTTAACAACGTTTTCTGTTACAAAGTAAAAATTTTCAAACAGAACTTACCACTTAATACTAAACTCTGTATATAAGTTACACCAATAACCAGGAAGATATCTGTGGTATAAGTTTAGTGCTATTTGGAATCAGACCAGTGACAATTCAAGATATTTTTGATGGGTTGTGATATTTACAGAAATATTTCTGTTGCACAGCTTGTAGTTTATAGTTGCATTTTTGAGCGGCCAAGACTGGACGACCTACCTGAGATCGGTATTGTGTGCAACTCGAGCACTGGTTTGGGGCATCCCTGGGACACCACAATTAACGTAGGTAGGATTGCGCGCAACTCGTTAATGGCCTTTATGAGAGCTTAGGAAAATGCAAGTTGACATGAGAGGTGATTTTTGAACAATGTAAGTATGAAACCTGTAAACATATCAAAATTATGAATTGTTAAATTAATGTTTGGTTGCTTAATTAAATATTAGCTTTTCTTTCTCAGTACTGTTTTGCATTACTTAAATGAATTTTCAAGAAAATGATCAATATCTCATAGTGAAACAACGGTATTTCCAATATTACCGGTATTACCAATGGAAAGTAAGGAAAGTAAAGTAAAAATCTGTATTTATAAAATTTGTATCAATACAATAATGGCACCAAAAATTAATATGATTGATAAAAATAAGGTGATGGGAAATTTAAATTTACAAAAATGAGTACCCAATGAATGATTTGTTGGTTTTTTCTTCCAGATTATATTATGAGTTTACTATATATCTTTATATCCAGTGTTATAGTTATGAGTTATAACTAGCTCTTTATTTTTAACTGCCTCTCTTGCTATACAAAATTGTTTCAAATATATATTGCCCATAAACTGTTGAGATTTGTAGATTTTTAAATTGTGATTTTACAGATTCATCATAATTGAAATGTAAAATGTTTGTTCTGTATAGGTCAGATTTTGTTTAAATTGTATTTAGAAGTAGGTCCTTACAAGATACCAAAACATGGATGAATTGTATCTCGTACAGTACACATTTATAAACTACATAGATAGGTTAATGAGGAATAATGATTTTAAGATGTTGACGTATTCATTATTCAATTTATGGTGATACGAGGTACGTCCAGAAAGTACAGTAAGTTCCGTTTCCATTTATATCCGCTGCAGCGCTGCGATCGCAGTTCCGCGCATGCGCGGCAGACGCTCTGTATCAAGGAGAAGAAACGTGCGCCATTTTGAGATCGCTGTCAGTCACGTACGCTTTGTTGTGCTTGTTTAAAATGTCGGTGTTGATCGAAAATCCCGCCGCTTGTGAAATCAGATCTGTGATTCGTTTTCTGAATGCTAAGAAAGTGAAACCGATTGACATTTATCGGCAAATTTGCGAGGTTTACGGACAAAATGCGATGAGTGATTCAATGGTGAGAAGATGGGTCCGACAGTTTAATGAAGGACGTAATGAAGTGCATGATGAAGAACGAAGTGGGCGTCCATCTTTGATTACAGAAGAACTGGTTCACACGATTGATGAGAAGATCAAGGAAAACCGTAAGTTTACAATGAGTGCTCTCGCTATGGAATTCCCCCAAATCTCACGATCATTAATTCATGAAATTGTTACCGAAGAACTGAAATTTCGAAAACTTTGCTCACGTTGGGTACCGAAAATTCTTACTGAGCAACACAAAACACAACGGATGGGTAGTGCACTTCAGTTTTTGAACCGTTATGATGAAGGCGGTGAAGATTTTCTGTCACAGATAGTCACAGGAGACGAAACTTGGGTTTCTTATGACACCCCATAAGAAACTTCAACACTTCAACGATGACGAAGAGCTGAAAGAAAATGTTTCCAAATGGTTGAAGACACAGGCGGCAACCTTCTATGAAGAAGGCATAGAAAAACTTGTGCCACGCTATGACAAATGCCTGCAAAATTTTGGCAGTTATGTAGAAAAGTAGTTTAAGAGTTGTAGATTTTAGTGCAATAAATATTTTTTCTGTATCTGTAGACAAATTATTTTTATTACCAAACGGAACTTACTTTCTGGACGTACCTCGTACTTTCAATAGTAAATATGGAAATGCAATTGAGTTGTCATTTACATTTTTGAAATAAAAAGTAACTATGCAACATTTTATTTACCTGTCCTTACTGAATTATTATGTATAAAAGTGCATTTGCTAAGCATAATGTATACTTTGAATTGAATGTTCTATTTTATGACACCATGATTGATAGGAGTTATAAAACTATCAAACAGACTTAGTTTCATATTTATTGAACGAAGTAGCTAAGGAAGGAAATGTTTTACATTATTTTTTTCTCTTTTCCATTAAACATATATTTTACAGGTAATTTCAGTTAGCCATGATACATCAAGTGAACACTTGGAAGAAGTCACTTCCTCAGATATTCAGCACAAAGAGGATTCTGAAACTGCCGTAAGTTCTTTCTTTATTTTATTTGCTTCGTAACTATGGTGAAAGTAAAAAACACTGAATCAGTTTGATCACAACCAGTCTGAGTTGATGTAACGCTTACAACTAATTATCAAGTATAAGCTAAATATGGAAATGCTATTTGTGGTTCGAATAACAATCGAATAGTATGTTATGTGATTGCCTGCTAGAATGCTAAACTATTGTGTATGGAGTAAAATTATCTCCTTCCAGTTTTTCACTAATCATCTTACTCCTTGTCACTAACTAAAACAATTTATATTCACTAATTTTTTCACATTATTAGTGAAAACAAAGATCCTTCCTCGTATCTGGAAGGATGCCTTTAATATCTTTAAAAAACTTTCATTCACAAAAAACAATTCCTAGGCATAGCTTTCAACTATAAATTCTGACAAACCAAAAATATTCTCAAAATTTTTGTCATTTTATAAAGTTTTGTGATCCTAAACTAGATGACAACAATTTACTCTCATAATTCTTTTGGTCAGTTTGTCGCATATATAGTTACTGCCAAATCTGAAACCACATCAATTAGCAAATCACATCAGAGTGGCCACAAAAACTCTGATTGTGTTAAAACTTCTATTTCGTTCCTATTTCTAGAATTGCTTACAGGCACGGAATTCATTTGAGTTGTTTATAGAGGTGGCATTCTTTCACTGTCTAATATTGCTATTTTGCACTTTAAGCATGATCTAAGATTTAACAGCATGAACATTAACCACTTTATCTCTATCAGTGCTTATTATCACTACATATTTGGCTGTCTACATAGAACTACTGTGTCCATGTTGACCTGGATCATCTTGCATAAAGCATCTTACTACGGTAGTTCTGTTCCATTGGAGATTTATATAGTATGCAGACGTGTCCTTACCACAATCATTACTGGAGTTGTCTCACAGGCAAAGACAGATAATCTTATAATATTGTTCATCAAATTTAATCTCAAGTGTAGCTTTGGGTTTTGAATTTCTACCAACTGCTGTATTTCTATCGGGTACATGCCTACCTGCTGTATGATGTAAATTTTGTGTTAATAGGATATCTTAAGGATATCTTAATAGGATATCTTAATAATTTGTAGGTTATCTTAAGCTCTATTCACATGTACAGTGTTCATTTTTTAATTTTATTTTACATGTCAATGGACATCATTCTCCATTTTTTCATGGGCACTACAGTGTTGTAGATTTGGTCCAATATCCTTGACAGAGCGTCTCTTTTAACTTCTGGTGATTTTTGCTGCTCATATACTTTCAAAGTTAACTGTGCTATGTGTGGTAGCATTTCTTTGCAACATTTTTTTGTATGGATTATATTGTTAAAATATAGTTACAACCAAAGAAATATGGTTGGTTTTCTGGTTGAACATTGAAATGGTACAAATTACCCTATATACAGTGTGGTAGCTTGAAAATTTACCTTTTTTTTTGATTGCATAAGTCTTGAAGTCAAAAAATAAAAATGGAGTTTTCCTTGAATTCTGGTTCCTTAAGTCAGAAAAATAATAAAATAAAATAACAGCGTGTAATTGTGTTTGTTTCAGTTACACAATAGTTATCTGTTACATTAAGATAATGTATGCTTGTGTGATCAGCAATATTTAGTTTCAGTTCAGGCTTGCTTGCTGTGTCAGCAGGTGTCAGACCACTCACTCTAACTGGGTCAGCTGTGTTGACTACTACCAGTAGTCATGTGTTGTATTAGTGTTTTAGGATGGTTATGCTGTGAGCTAACAGTTCTTGATAAATGAGTTACTCAAAAGTTAATGGTTTCTATTTTGTGTTAATGATTTGTTTCAATGTATTTGTTAAGATATTGTTGTGTTTGACTGTTAGTTAGAAAAGTCTCTTGGTATTGAAAATGCTCTCTCAGTTGATAACTAGGTCAGCTCTATGGTAATAAAGTTTCAAGTGAATTACTTGCTCTTACTTGAAGAAGTGTTGGACTGGATTTGGATTTACAGTTCTTCTAGATAAGTTGTAAGTAAAGTTGGTAAATGTATGTTAAATTGTAACACTAAAAACAAATTGTAACACTAAAAACTACATTGTCTAGGAGTGATTACATTAAAAGTTATTGTTGTCAGTCAGCCATCTTGGTTCTCATGTTTCATCAAAGTCATCCTATGTCTTAGGCCATATTTATTACCTTTATTCATTTTGGTCCTAAGCCAATCTTGTAATTAACTCGCCATTCCATGACGAGAGTGTCTTATTGTGGAAACGATACCACTGTCATACTCTGATGGGACTGTAATCACTTGAGTGTATTACCGACTTCATTTGATTATTTTCTGCTTGTAGCAGCATAAATCAGTAAGCAAATAAATCTGTAGTTATTAAAAAGACTATTCAGTACAGTGGAACATGGTTAATTCAAACTACCATAGTTCAAAATCTTCTTTAATTCGAATTTTCTCTCTGTCCCTAGAATTTTACATAAAATCAATGCTTAAAAATCGTGGTTAGTTCAAAATATATTTTGAATAATTCGAAGATTTTACGCAAAAAAGTCGGTTGGAAGCCGAAAATGTAGGCCAGAAATTCCTAAGAAACAAGGTTGTCCAACTAGAATGCGGTCAAAATCTCTTATCTGACCTTTCGCGTGAAAGACTCGTAGCTCCAAGGTCATCGCACCCATCCCTCCTCCCCGCCGGCACTGGCCACCCTGATCCGATGTTTAGCCTGCGTGACAACTTTCGAAGTCATCGCCCAACCACTTCCACCTTCCCATTATTTGGCAACGCTCGTCATCCACGGGACTCATAACAGTGTGATCCTTATGTGTCCTTAGGACTTGTGTGATAGTGTGTGCTGTTTACTTCGGTATTCCGAGTGATTTTTTTTAGATTGTGGCCAAAGTTAGATTTCAACTGTGATCAAAAAGTGTTTGTGCGAAGCAAAGATATCATCATCAGTCTCGGGCTTCGTACAAAACTTTGACTTTAGCAGAGAAAATTGTGGCAGTCAAAGAGATGGAAAAAGGAAGTAAGAAAAAATCTGAAATCACAAATGCTTTCGGGATTCCTCCAAACACATTGTCAACTTACTTAAAAAAAGACAAAATTTTAGGAAGTGAAAGTGTCCAAAACTGAAAAAGGTTACGGGAACCCGAAAACCCAGAAGTGGACCAGTGCGTTTTGAAATGGTTAAAGCAAACGAGAGACATTCCTATTAGTGGTCCACTTTTAAGAGGCAAAGTTAAGCAGTTCGCTGCAAAATTAGGAAAGCCAAATTTCAAAGCTAGCACTGGATGGTTAGATGGCTTCAAGGAAAGAAGTAAAATTTCATTCAAATTTGTTTGTGTTGAAAGCGGGGCTGTTAACCAGCAAGAAGCTGATCAGTGGAAAAAGGATTTAGAGGAAATGATACAAGACCAAAACCCAAAGGACATCTTCAATGTTGATGATATGGGTCTTTTTTTGTAAATGCATGCCAGACAGAACGCTTACATTTAAAGACAAGAAGTGTCACTTAGGAAAACTCAGCAAAGAAAGATTAACATCTAGTTGGTGCAAACATGGGTGGAATGGAGAAGCTCCTTCTATTGATGGTTGGAAAGGCGAAGAATCCACGTTGCTTCAAAAATATTAAATCAAAACCAGTGGAATATGTCAATAGCCCAAGATCGTAGATGATTTGGAAGTCTTTTTGAAAACTGGCTATTAAAATTGGACAAAAAGTTCACAAAAGAAAAACGAACAGTCATCCTTTTCATTGACAACTGCACAGCATATAACGCTATACCGCTCTTGGAAAACATAAAAGTAATTGTTTTTCCTGCAAATATGACCTCCGTTATTCAACCGATGGACCAGGGAATAATCAGGAATCTGAAACACTTTTATAGGCGTTTGTTGGTTGAGAATATCCTAACTGGGGATTATGACACTTTCAAATCAAAGCTTGATGCTCTTCACGCTTCTTGAATATGTAAACAGGCTTGGGACCAAGTGACTCCAGAAACAAGCGAACTGTTTCAGAAAAGCAGATTCGTAAAAAAAGAAAACGAAAATGAAAGTACTGTCAAAACTGCAGAGGAAACTGTGCCTTCAGTTGACGGCTGGGATGACATCATCGCCGATCCTGCCATCTCGTATGAGGACTTCGTCAACGTAGATTAAAACGTCGCAGACAGCAGTGAGCTGACCGACGCAGAAATCATCGCCGATGTATATGGAGCGCCGAGACACAAGCAACGATGTATCTGGTGATGAACTTGTGGTAGACATTTCCGAAAAATGTGTACCAAGTGCAGCTGACGCAACACAACACATTATAGAACTTAGATGGTTTTTGGAAAGTCAAAGTGACGTAAGTGAATCTGTTTTCTGGTACTTAAATTTGGTAGATTCTTTTGTGATGACAGGAAGACTTAATTGCAGAAACCAGGTAAAGATTTAATCTTTTTTGAGAAACAGTAAATGCCATTAAGGCTAACTAGATTACTACTGTCGTTAAACTGGCCAAAAGCACTGTACATTTTTGTTTTGTTTGTAATTTTATAGTTTTGAGGTTATTCAAGATACTGTACTTTATACATTATGTACCATTGTTCGTTAATTTGCTTTGTTCAACTGTATTCATTACATGTTATACAGTACTTTACATGACATTATAGCCCCTACACATCTTAAAAACGATGTCATATTATTTTCAATAAATGTTTTTCGTTAAAACATAAACTTTAAGTATTTTTTGCTACCCTTTTCAAATAACTTATTCAATTCAAATTTTTTTACTAGTCCCTTGAGGTTCGAATTATCCAAGTTCCACTCTATTTTCATGTTGATACTACTGCGTTATAATTGATTTCTGACATCAGGTGGCTAACCTGACGTATTTTTGTTTTGATGTTGTCAACTCGGCATTAGCGAATATAAACATTGCAGAAAACCTTCTATGCTTTGAAAAACAGCTAAATTGATCGTTAAATGGGCAACGTCAGATTTTTATTGAGTGATGAAAGTAATTATAGTGACGTGGTTATGTCAGATGATGGTGATGATGTGACCTCTGAAGATGATGGTAATGAAGTTCTTCCGCTACATTTTGTGGGCATAGGTCATGTTAGTGATACTGAAAAGAAGTGATTCACAATGTTTCACAAAACACCACATATTGTTGATAATTTAGAACTTTGTTGTTTTTATTGTAATATTTCTTAAACATAGGACGTAAGTTACTCTGGTTAAAACATTTTATTTAGCATGACTATAAAATGTAGGAACAAACAAATTTCTGGGTGTGACAGCAATCCCTTTGAGAAAACGCATATCAATGGGTTAAACTATTGTTTTGATTTTGAGATGGGCTATTTTTGGAATATAGTTCTAAAGTGTTTCTGGAAGTTTTTGAACCTGCTTTCTTTCAAAGTTCAAGAGTTTCTTGGTTTTACTTTTTAGGATAAATATAATTATTTGTCTTGTTTCTAGTGTAAGTGTGATCTCTTTTTCACGTAGAAAACTAGTAAATTTAAATTCTGTTAGGTGTTCTTGGAGCCATAGTTGTTTTACCATGCTACATCCTGGACCTCATGGGCCTTACTTGGAATTTGATCTGTGGTCTGTTTTTCCTGCCAGTTTTGTGACATCCCTTCCTGGATAGAAACCATCTTTGGCAAGGGCTTTCTCTATCCTTTGATTCCTTAGTTCTTTATGTCATTATTACTTTTTTAATGGATTAGAGTTTATAAAGCTATAACCAAAAATCTTTCAGAATATTTTTAAAAATCCTAGGATTTAGAAAAACTGAACCATAATAAATGGGAAGTTTATATCTTCTTACAGTTCAATAGACATTCTAAATAATTTCTGTTGATTAATGTTTACCTGAAAATAAAATTAAGAGATTCCAGTCTCTCTGTTATGATTATAGAGTAGTATTCCTATAATTAGATTTCTCTTTGTGTCCAGAAAAACTCCTTTTTGGCAACTCATTTCAGTTCTCATCCAGCCAATGGCACATATCACATTGAATTTTCACTTTAGATGGAGAAGGAGTCGAATAGAAAATAATAAATAATTATTGGATGGGAAAAGAGAGATCTTTTGGTTCATTACCAACTCTTGGGAAGGAAAATTCCAGTTCCCTTCTGGTTATGGGATTAATAACTTACCAGTAATTTTGTTTTGAGTGTAGTTTTGAAGATGGAAAATGGTCTGAATGATACAAATATGATTTGTCAGATTTACTTTTGGGATGTAGAAATAGTGATTAAAAAGACTGGGAGAAATGTCCAAATAGGTTTTGTATGACTTTGTCTGCAAGACCAGATTATTGGTTGCATAAATGAATCGTCGTATTATCAAAGATAAATCAGAATAATCAAGCAAAAGTTTATTTGGCTTTAAGAGTACTATTGGGGGCTTTAAGAGTATTATATTTATTGGCCGTTTTGGTAGTTAGAAGAAAAAATGGATAGTTCATTTTTTGTTGAGGTAAGTCTTTTTGGAATTGTTTTGATTTTGAGTTCAACTGGTTCTGACTTTTGACTAAATACTAAACCGATTTAGAGTCAACCCATCCAAATTGCTAAAAATTACCTTCTAAGTAGTGGAGTGGCATAGGCTACACACTACTATAATGGGGTATGTTCTGAGCGTGAAAACACCTTGGTAGTAGCTATAAACTTGCCCATACTCTAGAAAACATAATTATTCTCTGGATGGCCGTCATAAATTACTTAAGGCAATGTTTTTTAGGTTAGGTTAAAGGGCACTAGGCCAGGAATTAGTATATTAGAGAGATAGGACATCAGCAAACTTACCTTAAAAGACAAGTTCACTAACATCAGAGTTAAGGCAATGTTTGTGAGTGTCTGAGTGCCCTCACTCTAAACAAATCCTTGACAGTTACAGGAATACTATTTAAACCACCTACAAGTAGCAAATTGTTTTCTTGTTAGCTCAGTAATAAAAATGTCAGTTTAGGAAAATATATGTAAAAGAATGCAATTCTACAAAAGAGAAGAACTGGAAATAATAGAATTTGATTTGGAAATAATAACCCTTACCACATCTTTTGTAATCATTGTAACTGGTTCCATTACAACTGACAACTGTTTAGACATGAAAAGTACTATACCACCTGATCAGTAGTTTCCCAATCATGCTTGAAAACTGAAAATTACCATTTATACTCTGAACACTAAGTTTGTTATTTTTTTATCCGAATTTCAGGTTATACTATATCAAGTGGTTTAGTCGGTGAACTATTGTAAAACACACTAAAAACTATTATCTCAAACTATTTATAATCTGGTTCAATACTTCAAACTCATCAGTTAATGGTTTTGGTCTGTACCTGTATTGAAACTGAAAGATTTGCAAAACTAGCTTCACCAAAAGCTACCAAAATAGGTTATCAGCCATTGTATTGACCCTGTTTAAATAAACAATGGTTTGTGCTTAGGAGTCTGTTAAAGAAGACTCTCTGGATGATGAAATTGTGAAAGAAGGTGAAGCAACTGAGACAAGGAATGTTGAGGCTGAGTCCTGTCAAACTGTGGAAGTGGATGTCCTCAATAACTTTATCATCGGACCAGAAACGCCTAAAGATAACTACGTTGTTCAACTTCTTTGTTCTACGCCAGAAAACGTGTTAGAAGAAGAAACAAAAACAACTGAAGTTAAAGAGCCACAAAATACTGTAATTATGGTTCTGAAATATTAGTAGTTTTGTTTTAGTTTATAAATACACTTTTATTATTTTAGTTTTTTTTACTACCGTAACTATATTATGTCTTTGTCTTACAATCATTATTTGTTGTACTTTTGTAATTGAGAATGTTATATAGTAACAAAATAATATACATGGTAATTAATAAAACTTAATTAGAATTAAATTTTATATAGAGCTTAATTTTTTTTAACAATTTCAATTTTATTTGTCGTTGATGTAAGACAGGTTACTTTTAAAAACATTCTGTTTTCTCTTTTTTCCAGTAGAACTTAAAAAATTTTTACAGAAAAGTTTTAATTTCAAACCAAACTTAAAAAAAAGTATGAAAAAACTACATATAAAAAAAGGAAAATCAGAGTACTATTAACAATGATATGATTAACTTCTTAAGCAATAACTAAGTAAAACAAATATTTGGGAATCAATATGACTGTGCATTAGGTAACTCATTGGACAGTCTAATACAATGTTATAGGACGGTAAGATTGGAGAGTAAAATCATGCATCTATAGGCCAAATATTACTCTAGAATGTTAAAACATTATCAATTCCTATATTTGAACATTTGTTTATTAATTACATTTATTGGCTCTTTACACATAGTGTTAGTAGTATTATAGTGTTACTATATCAATTGGCAATATAACATTTGAAATACCTTACAAAAAGTGATTTGACTAATGTGATAATCATTTATTGATTACAGAACAATAAAAAGGAAAGAAACACAAGTATTGGTGTACTTGAAGAGATGGAAGGAGCAGTCCTTGAAGTGGGAGGGGAGATGGTAAATCTTGGTGGAGCAGTAGTTATTGAGGAGGAGGCAGACACAACCGTGCACGAAGTAGAAGTATTGGTCTCGGAGCTGAACACAGCGCCAAGTAGTAGCAAGACTGCGGAAGAAGAAGATTCAACCTCCACACAAGATGTGGACATGAAAGATGTCGTGGAGAGCCCCGACACAGAGGCTAATGATGAATCACAGGATGAAATTGATGTACCGACACCTAAAACAAGGTGATCAGTTGATTAATAGAAATTTTAAGTCATGGATACTGTTTAAAGTATGAAATAAATTTGTAATATTAATACTATCCTCAAACTCAACAAAGAAAATAAGACAGGTTACTTTTTTTGTTCAGTCTATCTACACCAGAGGCATTTTTTTTCTTTTGGAGTACTAACGTTGTTAAGGGAAACCTACTGGGATTTAAACCCGTGACTCTGCTTGTTAAGCAGAAGTGCTTACCACTGGGCTAGCAAAAGGCCTCAATTTTAAACGGGATTTGAACGGATAGAATCAACAACGGAGGACTGATATCCACTAAAGATGTAGGGTCAACCCCTACACACTACATCACATATTACATCCAAAAACTAAAATGGCTATGTATTTTAGGGGAACAATTAATGTTACAATATATACTGTACTTAAATTTGTCATGGGGGTTTGAACCGTTTCCCTCAACAACATATGAATATAATGTTAAAAATGCGACTGGTGTAAACAGTAAAATAAACAGTACAAGTAAACGTCACGCAACACAAATTTATTACAATATAAGCACAAAATGTACAAATATATTACAGTACAAGTACAAAATGCACAAATATTATGGTGATCGATTTTGGTGAACCACGCTCACCTTCCTCAGATCAGAGGTATTCACAAGGAGGTGATCGTTATTACGTGATTCTTTTGTGAAGTTATTTGATTCTTTTGTGAATCCCTCTGATCTGAGAAAGGTGAGCGTGGTTCACCGAAATCGATCATCATAATATTTGTGCATTTTGTACTTGTATTGTAATATATTTGCGCATTTTGTGCTTATATTGTAATAAATTTGTGTTGAGTGACGTTTACTTGTACTGTTTATCTACCAACACGTATTATGCTAATTAAAAAACTATTAGCAAAATAAAATAAAATTAAAAACATACTTAAGCTGGAAACAAGTTTTTAGGTATAAATTATCAGCATATGAATATAATAAAACAAATAAGTAAATATATACACTGCTCAGCACTTGAAGCGGACCTCTTACAGTTTTAGTGATAATTTAATTCTCATGGTTTTCCTGCCTGCTCTGTGGCTTCTTTTCCACTTTTTGGACTTACTGTCCTGCTATCTTCTTAGCATAGAGTTTATATTGTCCAGAACCGCTTCTTGGGTAATAGACTCCATTCATTTATGACAGCCTGTTGAAGCTCTTCGAAGTTGTCAGGGCTAAGAGCGCAACCCCTGATTTCCCTCTTCAGACAATCCTACAAGTTTTGTATAGGATTAAGATCTGGAGATTGTGCAGGCCACATCATATGGTGTATTACATGTTAATGAAAAAAAATTGTTCATCCCTAAGCTATGTGGGGATTAGGGATAAACACTATCATCAACATATTTGAACTCTTGTCCAAATATCATAGTTTTCCACTTCGAGTGTTGAGCAGTGTATTTATAGAATATATCAATTAATTGTTAGGGCATGCTATAACAGCGAAGCCTGGTTACAAATATCTAAACTTGAAATCTGAACTTGATTATTATATTTGTTGATATAATCTTACATTTCCCCAGTAAATCTGGTAGAGAATTTTGACAAGTAAAGTTTGTAGTAAAGGAAGTAAAATTTATGTACAACACAAATATAGACATATTTTATAGACTTTTTCCCTCCAGTAAAATCATAAAGAAACATTGGACAGAAACTTAACAAGCTGTAGTCAGTTTCTACAGCTAGTACTAATAAGCAAGTTAGTTTGGTATGAAATAATTACTTTGGTTAGTTTTAACATTGGTTTTATATGCAAAGTAATATTACAATCAAGGGTTTTAGTTAATTATATTCTAATTAGTGAAATTTACCATTATACCCTATTAATAGTTGTATTACTTCTTAGCCTTAAAGACGAGAATGTCCGAGAAGATAAGGAAGAAGATAAATCTTACAAAGAGCCTCCAGTCACATCTTCAAAAACTATTGTAAGTTTATTTTTAACATCAGTGCTCTGTTGTCAATTAAACTAATAATATATAACTTTTTTTTTATTTATAACAAAATGAAGGATATGAACTCCATCTGAAATTGACAATATATAACTTAATCACCATATCACTCTTTTTTATTATTCTTGTTTTCCTGGCTATAGACAGCTGATGAGGTATTTGGCCTCACCCCAATTATTTTCTTATCGCTTGGCCCTTGCATGGGTTTTGGGCCTTCCTCACTATTACCTTCCTCCAATATTTCTGATCCAAAACTAAATTATTTTACTTTTGTCTCATGCTATGTTCAGCTCACGGTAACTAAAACATACGGTAGGCATCACGGCGAGGCTGCGCAGTAGCTTGAAGTATGTCACATGGGCGAACAGCTGATTAGCCTGCCAGAAAGTGCATTCGTTGAACTAAAACTTTTATGTTATAATGAATTTGTTGCCATGTTTGGTGTCATCTAATTTATAGTTTTTTGCGTGTATCTTTATTATAAAATGATAATAATCATGCCGTAATGAGCAGTTGCCAGTTGTGTAAGTTAAAACTTTAGAACATTTATATCAAACTTAATATAATGCAATGCTAGGAGCTGTAGTAATTTGTTGGGTTTGTTTTGAATTTGTATTGTAACATTTAATTTAGAATAACAACAATGCCCTGGTGTGCAGTTGCTGGTTGTTGGATTAGTGAAAGACAGTATAACGAAGACGTACATGCAGGTTGACAATGCTCGTAGTTCTAAACAGTTTAATGAAAATAATTTTGAGAGAGATTTTAAGGGTGAGATTTTCAATATAAAACAGATAGAGAAAACTAAAAACATTGACAATTCAATATACTAAAACATTAAATTGTTGTCTGTCCTCATATTCTAGTAAAAGAAATAAAAGATCTAAGGCTCTTGAAAGGAAAAAAAAATTGTTAATTCCCTTCTGTAGGAAACGGAAATAGACCGAAATTCAGAACTTCCATATGAGTGTGTGTCTGAGGGCTGTAAAAGTACCATAGTACTCATATTATTACACATTGAAAACAGTTCAGAAGTAAACAAAGAATTGTAATGAACATTGAATTATAAAACAACAATTATATGAAACGGCACAGGCACTACAATTAGCCATCCAGTTATGATAGTTTGAAAACATAGATGAATTGAAAGTATTAAGATACATTATTGATAACACCATAATACATTAGTAATATCAATGTCCAAGGTTCGAATCCCCACTGAGCCAACGGTCAGTACTTCACTCGTTGAATAAAGTTGACGCACAGGCCTGTAGGCCCATGTCAACTGGCAAGTGAAGTTGTTTTAAAAAAAAGATTACAGGGATGAGTGTGATCAGACGTACATACCTGATTAGAACGTGATAACGAATAAAGTGTAATCTCGGAAAAGGGTTTTAGTTAACATAACATATATTTGTTCATACTGATGTATATTTCAGGAAGGGAAAGCCGAGTCGCCTATTACAGTGGAGGAAGACAGTGAGGGTGGAGGCAAGAGGCCCAACAAGAGGCGGCTCATCAGTGGCAGTGACTCCAAGCCCAGCAGTCCTGCCTGCCATATGATGTAAGATTTGTTTATACCTTTTTAAATTGTGTCAACCTTTTTCAATCAAGCCCCCACATTGTTGATTGGGGTAGATCAAAAGGCAGCTGAGATTTGGAATAAAAATATTATACGCAACAATGCTCCTTGGAAAGAGCCGTAGCCAATATTTTGGTGATAAGTCTTGGGTTGTTTTGGTAGTTTCTGATTCTGATTTTAGGAATATTTTCCTCGAGAAATTCAGGTTTCGAGGTCTGTTATGTATGGAAGGTCTTTCAATCCCATACTGGTAATTTTGTAATGAAATTATTCTTTGATAATTACTTATTTGTATTGAGTTGATCTTATGCAGATACTACCAACTACATACTGTCAACCAGATTATATCCCTTGGAAAGCATGTCAAGTTTTAATTACTGTAGTGGAGTATCATAAAAAAGGACATACCTGCTATTCTCATAATTAATTTAGGTTTGCTAGTCAATGATAGTAATAATAATAATTTGTTGAAGTAGATGTTCAAGGGAATTGCAGTTTTCCCCAATTTCAAGTAAAAAACTGAAAGATTTGACTAATTAATATTTATGTTCATTATGTTATACCTACATATTATTATCAATCTAATAAGTACTATATAACGTGTATCTAATAAAAAATAACCTACAAGTAAGATTTCATTTAACTTGAAAACAAATATTTTAAAAAATTGATCCCTCACTACATATCATTCGACATAATATTGACTACTCATGCCCATTAATACCCCTGCATACTACGTGTGCCAACCCCATCACTCGATGCGCTCGTTACACGTCAGGCTTTGGCATCGGGCAGTGACTTTTGACTATAAATAATAGAAGGTTAAATGTATAACGTAAAATCACAATATTAATTTCATTTACAGCATCTCACTGACATTACTTGCGTTGTTACCTATTTATTAGTATAAACCTCCAATGATATTACTTAGCCTATTTCAAACGCGTTTATTTAACTTGTTTTTGTTTAACAGGTAAAGATTAATGAGATACATAAAATAACTGCATTAAATTACCATTTAAACCATGCCTACAATCTTTCCTGGTTTAACATTATGAAAGATCTAACCTCATCAATATTACAAACACAATTGTTTATATTTCAAAAGGTGTTCAAACATTTTGTAAAACATTATGTACATTTGAACAGCTACTTTTCGATTCATAAAATTCTCTCCATGTTATTCTTATGTCCGAAAAACAAACTTTGAGGGCTTCCTGTACCCTTCATGGTGAAAAATTCAAAGAAGTAAGACCGTATTGCACAACTACGAACAGAGGAACATTTTTTGACACCTCGACTGTTTTGATTGGTTAAGAAATAAAGGAGTTGCGATGACAAAAACGTCTTCATGTATTATATAAAGGATGATACATGGATTTTATACTTAGTTTGATTCTCTGTAAGACTGATTATGAGGACTAAAAAGTGACAAGAAAACATTTCAAATTATAGCAGAGAGATTTTATACATTTATTAGAAATACTATGTTCTACATAAGACAAAAAGTATTTTTATTTTTGTAAAAAATGTAGTAAAATGAAAAGAAGGCAGCCACAAACCAAAGAATTTAGTTATATTTTAAACATGACACACGTATCATGGTACTCAAACTTAGATTACACATTTAATAATCCAACCAAATAACATATACAAAAATAAAAACTTCCTGGCTTTTTTAACTGACTAAATGTCGTCTAAACATTTGCCTTCATAAATATACAATTTATATGTTTGTGTTATACCAGGAAGACAGGTATAAAATGGTTTATATTACAGAGCAAAAGATTTAAAATCACTTTTCTTTAGAAATGTCTTCAGTTGAGAATATTGTGATTAGTGTATTTTTTTGTAGTTTAAGATTTGAATAGGCTTATGAAATGTCTGTGTTAGAGAGGATACCAAGGAGTATCGTTCATGGAAGAAATCTATTATGCTGGTGTTCAATCGTATGGCCACACACAAATACGCATCTATGTTCCTTCGTCCCATTACTAATGAACAAGCTCCTGCATATGATACTGTGATTCACAGGTGAGTAGACTAAATAAAACACTATATTATTTTTTACCACCAGAACATAAATAAGCACTTTGATACCTTCCATTTTCAAGGTGTTTTAGTACAAATTTTGTTCTGATCTTTTGTTAAAGGTTATTCATGTACAAATAGAATGATTTTTCTGTTTGAATACATCAATAATAGATTCCTATTTCGTGACTAGAGATTTTAACAGAATGAAGTTAAATAAAGAATTAAGGGAAATTTTACTATACTAGGGGAAGATGGGACCAAGAAGGCCTCTCTAAGACTTAATGGGAGGACTAACGTGACCGGGCAGTGCAGAGATGTGGTCACCGTTCTAAGGAAAAGCTACACTTAATCTCGTTTGAAACTTTTATCTTGTAATAATGTTGGACACCTATTGTCAAGGCCACTGGCGATTCCAGCATAATCATATATGAAAAGTTATCTATGTATAAGTATGTCTAAAGTCTAAAACTTGTAACTAGTAATTTTTAACTTGATCAAAAGTAAATTTTAAAATTTTCACCATGATACAAGGTGAATGTTTTAACAGCTTGCAATGAATGTTAGGCTTTTCACAAGTTAGAGTTAATGCTAGTTAAAATGCAGAAACATTTTCACTTGTGTCAATATGTGGGCAACTTTTGTTCTGTTTTCTATTTCAGGCTAATGCCTATTCAGTTTAGCACTCTATTTATTTGAGTTATACATTTTAATTTATATTACTTTATTGTGTAAAATTCTTCTTTTGACTAAGAGTTACCTATTTTATGCCTAAATTGATTTACATTGGAGAAAAAAAACATTATGGCCAAGAACATGGAATGCATTGGCCTACATATTAAAAAGTATAATAAAAGATAGAAGTTAAAATGGAATTGGTTCTTGATGACATTTGCCACAGATTTATGTGTACACAGAAGTGTTCTCTCTGAGAGAATGTTGTGTATACCTTATTGGTTATGTAATCGGATCAGTACCACAGATGTCCCCACCCACCCGCCCAACCATACACAAACAATGATATTGGCCCACCCCCCCACCCATACACAAACAGTGGTATTGACCCACCTGCCCACCCATACACAAACAGTGGTATTGACCCACCCGCCCACTCATACATAAACAGTGGTATTGACCCACCCCCCCACCCATACACAAACAGTGGTATTGACCCACCTGCCCACCCATACACAAACAGTGGTATTGACCCACCCGCCCACTCATACATAAACAGTGGTATTGAAGCAACTATCTACAGAATACTGACTACCGTTGTGGAGGCTGTGGGCAACGTTAAATTTGAGCAAGTTATTTGTAAGGCTACGATAGCTATGATGTTGCAGTAAGGTTCTCTCAACTGGCACACATTCCTTTAGTTTTAAATTCTATAACCTCCAAAATCTGTTCTTGAAGGCGTATTAGCACCTTTCAAAATCATTATAAACATATTAAAAAGAACTGGAAATTGAAGAACAGACATTCTCCTGTTTTCTATTTGATAGCCTAGTGTAATACATTTGAGTTATTAGTTCAATACTCCTGCAATGACTGGACAGTCACATATTGGCTATCTATCATTATCATTGTGAGTGTTACTTGATAGTTGACTTGTTAGTTCAATGTTCTTGCAATGACTGGACATTCACATATTGGCTAACTATCATCACATTGCGGGTTACTTGATCAGCTCTCATCACAGTCACCATGGGCTGTATTTGGCTAGCGGGCCATAGGATGGAGACTACTGGTCTAGAGAACTCAGTATCAATGGTCAGCATTAGTGAAAAGGAAACAGATAACTACAGTGACAACAATGAGTAGATAATAAATGAACCTCAAAATAAGAGGGACTTAATATTATAACTTAACTTAACCAACAACAGGAAACCAAACTTACACACTGTATGTCATATGCCTCCACTGTTTCGGTGATAGGCTACCAACAACAGAAAACCAATCTTACACACTGTAGGTCATAAGCCTCCACTGTTTCGGTGATAGGCTACCAACAACAGAAAACCAATCTTACACACTGTAGGTCATATGCCTCCACTGTTTCGGTGATAGGCTACCAACAACAGAAAACCAAACTTACACACTGTATGTCATATGCCTCCACTGTTTCGGTGATAGGCTACCAACAACAGGAAACCAAACTAGGTGTGTAGGTAATGGAGTCTGAGGATGACAACACAACAGGTGGTAGCATACAATGTTTTGACATACATTCAGATAAAGAACTTGCAGATTTTTTAAAGGAGGAGAATGCTAATAATAGCTTAAAAGTATTCCACATCAATTTGAGAAGTGTTAGAAAAAATTTTAATGATATAGTGGTATATTTAGAGGTGGTGGCGGTTGTCTTTGATATAATTGTTTTTACTGAGTGTTGGCTGAGTGGAGGGGGTTAGAGGGAGGACATTGAGAGCTATGACCTTGTCACGACTGAGACATTCCGAAACCAGAATGACGGGGTGGTTATCTACGTTCACAATCGGTTATCAGCTGTTACTACACAAATTGCATTTGGAGACGTCTACGGATTGAATACTGACTTTACTTACGGTAAAAATAAATTTAACTTGCTAACATTTTACAGAATGCACGATAGTGACATAAACTGGTTTTTAGAAGAGTTAGAACGTTACTATAATAATATTTGTAAGGGTGTGATGTGTATATTTATGGATGACTTAAATATAGACATACTAGACAATGATGCGTACTCTGATAGATATATGAATAGTTTATTACAAGCTGGTCTTGTGCAGTGTATTGACAGATCGACACGGGTGACATACAACGATAGAGGTTCTTGCTTGGACCACATATTTATGAGTTACTGTGACTTACAGAATGTCAGGTCAGCCATTGTACATACTGAGATCACTGACCACTACAGCACTGTACTGACCATCACGGACACTGACCATAGCCACTCCGTCACCCAACCTACTACACAACTTACTTATATAGACCTCAACGTACTTACTGACCAACTGTCTCACTCCAACTGGGATCCCGTATTGTCCTGTCTCGAAGTTAATGCTAGTACCGATCATTTTTTTTCTATTATTAAAGGCGCTATGGAAAGATCAACTAAATTAATCAATAAGAACAATTCCAGATTTAAAAAATTAAAACCATGGATTACGGCTGATTTAATAGCAGGCATTCGTTATAGAGATAAGTTAAGTAAATCAGTAAAACATCAACCCTTCAATATAAATTTAAAAGAGCGATTTTATGCGTATAGACAGTTTTTATCTAATTCTCTTAAACAAGCAAAACGTGATTATTACAGAACTAAAATTACAAATGCAGGAAAAAACACTAATATATTCTGGAGCGTTGTAAATGAATTGGCGGGGAGAGTAAAACACAAAGACAAATTTCCTATTCAGAAATATATGTCAAGCTCTATACCTGTCAATGAAGATGGGTGTAGGCAGGCTGCGCACGACTTTAATATGTATTTCTCTGCAGTAGGCCAAAATCTTGCTAATGGAGGAGGGGACCCAGTGGTGAGTGACTCTGACTATAGTTTTAATTCTAACTTTACACTTAACACAGTTACAGAACAAGACATAGTACGATATGTGTCCAGTCTGAGGGGAGGGTCTGCTCCGGGACACGATGGCTTCTCTGCTAAGGCCCTCAAAGAAAATATACATGTATTAAGTACACCCCTTCAACATATTATAAATTTGAGCATTCAGTCCGGTATATTTCCTGATAGCTTCAAACTGGCAAAAGTCATTCCTCTATATAAATCTAATACAATAACAGACAAAAGTAATTTTCGTCCAATTAGCCTCCTCAGTGTTTTCTCCAAAATTCTAGAAAAAATAGTAAAAGACCAATTGACTGATTATTTAGATAATAACAACATTTTATGTAATTGCCAATTTGGTTTTAGCAAAGACAAAAATATAAACGATGCTCTATATGAAATTGTTAAACAAATCAACCAAAGTTTTTCAAAAAATAATCGATCCATGCTTATTTTCCTTGATCTTACAAAGGCTTTTGACTCGGTGGATAGAGGTAAATTACTGCAAAAACTGGATTTAATTGGTGTTCGGGGTAATGTTCTGGATTGGTTTAGGAGCTATCTTACTGAAAGACGGCAAACTGTGTCTATTTGTGGGGTGAACAGCGATGCCTTGCCTATAGACTTTGGGGTGGTCCAAGGAATTACACTTGGCCCTATTCTCTTTTTAATATACTGTACATAAATAATATTTCAAGATTAAAATTGTTCAGTAAATTATTCTTGTTTGCAGATGACACACTTATTTTTATCGAAAGTAGTAATTGGCAGGATGCAAGAATTAAAGCTCTTCATGATTTAATGTTTATAAAACAATGGCTTGATCAAAATACACTCTCCTTAAATATATCAAAAACAAAATTTATGCCCATATCTCTTAGGGAGTGTTCTGATTATACTTTACGTGACCTAACAATTCATTCATGTGGTGATTATCTAAGTTTAACCTGTAACTGTGAGGCTATAGAGAGAGTGACAACTTACAAATATTTAGGTGTAATCATTGATCACCGTGTGAGATGGGCGGAGCACATACAATACATAAAAACTAAAATTCGAAAATATTTGTTTGCTTTTAGACAATTGCGTGAAGTTTTAAATGACAATGAAATTAAAGTCGTATATTATGCTTATATACAATCGTTGTTGTCGTTTGGTATTATTGCGTGGGGAGGAGCTAACAAAAGCATTCTAGAACCATTATATGTTGTACAGAAGTCTATTTTGAAAGTAGCTTTCGGTAAGGCCAGACGTTACCCTACGGATACCTTTTCCAAGACGTATCAGTCCTTAATATTCGTCAACTCTTTATTAAACATTTAATGGTATTTATATTCAAACATTATAATTCTATATTCTCTCCAATTTTACACACTTATAGCACACGTTACTCTGCTAATGTGGGTTTTGTCACACCGACTATTAATAAATAATTTTCAACTACTACTCCGGTCTACATTGCACATGCATTGCTTTTAAATCTTCGACGGAATAACCCCAATTTTAATTTATTCTCTTGTACTTCAATATCTATATTCAAAAAACAGGTAACTGATTGGATCAATCTAATAGGTTTGGAGGGAGCAGAGAATGTCATTACTAGTGTCTACGGGCGGATTTGATGCACGCCACTCTCCCTCCCCCCCCCACTGGGTGAACTGTGGCCGAGGCCGGTGCTATATGAGTGGGCCTTTGTATGAAAGTCTTGTGTTGAGACTGGATTACGAGAAGCAATGACTGCAGTTATGTAGGCATTGCGAGAAGTATTCACAGGGCATCATCCTGCATGAACTTGTTTCTCTGGCCCTTCCTAAATTGGCATACAGTCAGTGATTACTTTTTGAATATGATTGCCTCACCTCCGAGTTGCAATGTCATTGAAGGTTAATTATTAAATTAATTTGTGCTACCACTTTTTCCATATTTCAAAGTTCATATTATTATTATTATTTATAAATATTACATATTTTTTCCTTCTTATAAAATATTGTTTACCTTCTATTCTTATTTATGTATATTTTAGTTAGTATAAACAGACGTACATTTAAAATATTTTCCCCTTATATAATAATCTGTAATAGAACAATTACATTTTAGTCCTTTTTGAAAAAAATACTTGCAACTCAGCCTACGCACAGGCAGTACGCCCATGTAGGCTTTTCCCATGAAAAGGAATTACTGTACGGTTTTCTATTATTTTTGTTTTCATTTTAGACAGTTTGTTTAACGATTACCTTATATTATTTTCAATGTATTTTTGTATTATTTTGTATTATTATGTGTAACAATATCATTTAACTTACTGATGTATACATTTGAATGTTTGGGGAATAAATATTCTTTCATTTCATTTCATTTCATTTCAACTTACACACTGTAGGTTATATGCCTCCACTGTTTTGGTGATAGGCTACCAACAACAGGAAACCTAACTTACACACTGTAGGTCATATGCTTCCACTCTTATCATTATTGTATGTAAAATATCTTATCACAGCTTGTATCACCACTCTTATCACAGCTTGTAAAAATTCACTATACATAAGTACTTTACTTTATATATAAGAATATTTGGCAACAGTTTAATCTAATTCTTTTCAGCTCATGCTGGGGTAGAAGTAGGACATGTATTATATTGCAAGTACTTATCATCATGTTATAGTAAATGTGTGATCATAAGACTACATTTCTTCGTGCTGTGACTAAACAATCTACCTTCTACATTTAGTTCAATAGCTAATTTTGAGTAATTTTAGTCAAACTGAATCAAATAATCACAATAATATATTGATTTGCAGACCAATTGATCTTTCTACAATTAAGAAAAGAATTGAATCTGGAGAGCTTCGTACAACAGTTGAGTTCCAAAGGGATCTGCTGCTTATGTTTCAAAATGCCATAATGTACAACAATTCCCGGTCCCTTGTCTACAAGATGGCAAGTATCATGCAGAATGAATGCTTGCAACATATTGAGGTAAACATTTGTTAGTGTACATAACTTTAATGTACATTCAATGCACCCCAGCAAATAACAATTTTATTTGTTATATAACAAATATAAGTTAGAATTGTTATAATTTCATTAACAATTATTAATAACTAATGAATAATGTCTATGTATTTAGAAAGTAAAGAAACATGTTTTATTTCCATATTTATTTTTGGAAGGTTTTTTCTTAACCTTGACTCAAAATAATTTGATGTTAGTAGATAATTAAAGACTGTTATTATTAGATAGTGCAAAATTTCAATAATTTAATGAGCTTATCATTTTAACACATTTATCAACATTGTTGATTGATGATCATTGAGTTCCATCATAGTGTTACATATCAGTTCATTTATATTTCCCACAATATTTAATGTTGTAGTAGTTTTAATTTGATCCTGGTTATTACAGTTAATGGTGGAAGCCATGGGCGAAGGTGTGCCTTGGCGCAAAGATCCTGTGAGTGTCGACAAACTCAATACCAGAGGCCGGGGAGAGGCTCCCAAGCGTAAAAGAGTTTCTCTGGAGGACAAATCAGGAGGCCCACTTAAAATTAAAAAGGAGCCAATCAACTGAATATAGGTAATACAAAAACTGTTGTTTCTAAGTATTTTGTAGCATGGTTTTGATACCAGTTTTTTTATTATTATTGGTTTTAGTTTTATGATATATGTTTACTATAGTGAATAAATAATAATAATAATCAATACTGACACTGCGTCCACTTAATGGTTGCCTTAAACGTAGATATTAGTAGAGACAACTAGAGAAGTCTGGGGTATCCATTTTGGGTGGCAGTCAGGGCCCGGATGTAGTTTATGGAAGAGAACTGAGCATCAGGCTTGTTAGTTAGCTTAAAATCAGACCAATTCTATGTGGTTCGGATTCCAAATAAAGCTGTAGGTCCCTTGGTTACTCTGGTTATTGGGCTATTAATAAATGGCTCTTTCTAAGGAACTTTCAAGCTTAGTTATTAACAAGCTTAGTCATTCATCACACTCATGGCCAATATTCATAGCCATCACACATTCTCATATTCACCAATATCTCTACGATCGGTGTGTTGAAAATATTTTTAATGAAGAATGGTAAAAAAAAGTTAATTTACAGTAAAAAATCCCCCATTATATAGCAAGTTGATATAAGATTATAAGTTTATTTACTATACT